>VWPU01013250.1:0-106293 GCA_013398955.1 Callaeas wilsoni | reverse complement strand
GGCCGCCGCCGCCCTCACGGCCCGTGCTGCTCCCGGCGCGGGCCAGCGCGGCCGGGGTGCCGCATCGGAGCGCCGGGAGAGCTGCTGCGGGGCAAATGTCTTTGCAGTGACATTATCGTCAGATCCGGTGGGGCTCGCCCTTGAGGGACAGCGCTGACCTGCCCTTGGCAGAGCCCCGAGCGGGGTGAGACGTGCTATGCGCAACGAGCCCGGCAGCGGCTGCCTCTGGGATGGCCGAAACCGCTCAGGATCTCATACCACCCCTGCGTGGTCCCGCGGCCGCCAGGAACCTGCTCTCTGCCGGCTGAGCCGTCCCATCAGCTGCTTGGGGCACGTTATAAGAAGTTGTAAAGATCGGATTTCTCTCCTTGCAGAGGATCCTCCAAGATAAAGTACGGTGATTTTAAACGTGATGCTCCTCTTTCTGAAGAGGAGCAGAAGAGTTTGTTCAGCGTGTTGCTCCGTGGCAGGGGAGCAACTTGGGTTTTAGGTACGAAGAGGCTGGTGCCAGTAACGCTTTTTTCACACTATGGTTCAAAACTGCCACATTCCCTCAGATCCATGTGCTTTTTCACCAGAAGGATGTGTTACACCTGAGAGCCTGGACTAATGCAGAAAGCAAGTTTCCTGTGGCAGGGCAGAAATGTCCAGGGGAGAGTTAAGGGTCAGCTGTCAGAGACACAGCTCAGTAGGACTGGAAGAGGCAGGACGGGCTCATGAAGATCTCTATGGCTGTGGCCGGGGCTGCTCTGTTCCGTTTTCTCTTAAATTTTGCAGTTTGGCCTCGCATGAACCTAACAGAGGATCTGGAAAGACCAGGAGCTGTGAGGGCGATCTGCCAAGCTGTTAGGATCAGTAACTCCTTACTTTTTTCAGTGCACGCAAGAGAAGTTTCTGGAGCACATAAGCATGTTAAGCATTACTATTTAAATCTCACTGAAATCTGGGTTAAGTGTGACCATAAAGACAACCCTAAAGAAGAGTACTTCTAGAGCAAGACACGATATTGCAGCTGAGTGTTGCTAACAGCTGCTGAACCACCACCTGAGTTATCCTTAAACCTGGTAGCGCTCAGGGCTGGGTACCTGATCTAATATAAGCTCTACTGAAAAAACATTAAAGAGCTATCTAGAGGTCTGTTATAGACTTGTAAACTACTGGCAAAGCATGGAAGGATATTAAGGGACAATAGAAGCTGGGATGATTAATCCTGGAGTAAGAAAGGTGTGAACAAGGGCATATCCAAGCACACATAATGACTCTGGATAAGGAAACCACACACCTGAATGCCCATAAAGAGCCGGTGATTGAAGTGAGATAGACTATCAATAGTAATCTGACATGAAGTCTTCAAAGATAAAACAACTTCAAGATGATGTGTAAGATTTTTAGACAGGTTTAACACTGGCTACAATTGTCTTTCAGTCAAATGAACAAAAAAAATTTACTTTTTTCTACAGCAGCTTGTTCAAAATAAGCCTGGAAAAGGTAGGACAACACTTCTTTAAAAGGAGTGTCAAAATCAAACTAATATGCTGCAACTTTATCATTTGTTGTTATTTCAAAGTTATTTAACCTATTAGCACTCATTTTAAAAAAATAGGTCAGTATCCAGACAAACATATTTGGAAATGAAATGTTGATACATGATCTATGAAATGTTTAAATTTAGGTTGCGTTAAATGGGTTATTGTTTCCTTACTAAATTACTGTCTGAATGTGATTGGAATTTGGCAGCTTAGAACAGTGTTTGGGGCACACCCAGAATAACATTTTATTTTTTTTTAAGTTTAGTTATTAATAGTGTCAAAACCATATTTTCTTCCCATACCCCAATGGATCACCTTGCACACACCCCACTCTGGGGACAGCCATTTTAGCCTGTTGTGTCACAGCAACATTGGCAATGCTGTCAGTTACAGCTGAATTTGGGTCCAGTGATCACATGAAATGAAGAGCCAACAGTGTCATGTCTCTTTAAATATGTTTTTCTGAGAGATCTTGTGGCCGGTCACACCGGCTCTGATTCAATGAATCATAGTGCAAAGCATGATCCCTGTTTATGGCAGTGGGAATTTACATATATGCCAGTGATGGGACAGATTTTCAGGTTAAAAGAAAGTTTTAAGCAATTTTCACAGAGTATTAAGATGTATGAGCTTCCAGGATGGAACCAGGTACAAGTAGACTTACCAGCTTTGACAAACAGAGCTGTGGTGGAGATAACAGAGGAAAACCTGCTAGCTCGGGTAACAGCATGCAATGTCCAGAGACTTCAGGGCATCACTTATCATCGTTAGAGAATTTGGAATTTTATGGTGCAGAGTGCCATGCTTTTGCAATTGTCATTGTTATAGTTCACTTGCAAAGAAAGTTGTAGGGAATCAGTCCTTGAAAGGTTTCCTGTTTCGTAGCTTAGAAGGCTCTTAGAAGTTAGCAGCTCTGTCAGCAGCATGTCCTAGGACTGACTGAGCTTCCAGTGATGAGAGCAGGAAAGGAGCAGAAATATGTTCCTCTGCAGTCCTGAGCCTGCCTATGCTGTTCCTCTTCCTCTGGTAGCAGGGAAGCTGGGAGAGAGAAAGAAAGATCTTGGCTGTTTTCAGCTGAAAAGCAGGGAAGAAGGAAAAGAGAATAAATTAATAACACAGCTGTGTCATCTGAGATGTTCTTCATTGCTGCGGAAGCTGCAAGCTGATTTTCAGACTTTGCTGAGAAGCAAAAGCCTTTGCCAGAACCACCCTTGTGTGTGACACAGGGTACAGCTCCTGACTTCACTCCCATCTTTGCAGAACTGTAAGCTCTGCATACAGCAATTAGCTCATCCCATGGCTTACAGGTGTACACTGCTTCGGGCTATTTGAGTTCTGCATCATGTTCACAGGCTTCATCCTAATCTCCTGTTTTTCACTGCATTCATGATATATTTGTGATATGAACAAATGACTCTTGTTCTTTGTTCATTCTTCAGCTCAAATATTTTAATGCTGCAGTCCGGGAGACTGGTGGGACTGGTACTGAATTTGGAGAGCATGCTTTGCCAGAAAATGTGCTGGGAAGCTTCTAGGAGCAGTGGTCTCCCTGGGTTGCCATCTCTCAGTGGATTTTCATGTCACTGTAGTGAGAATGAGCAATAAGCTGCTACTTGCCATTGAAAATGTCCCAGGTCTATCCAAGGATGGAAGATTTGAAAGCAGACAACCTTGAAAGTTTTAAATTCTGCTTTGAACAAGAGAGTGAGGAGCAGACAGTTGTGAAAATGGCATAAAAGTGGTGCAATCTAAAGCTTTCTAAGGACTTTTAATTAAATAAGCATTGAATAGCTCATCTTACATAGACAGCCTTTGGAAAACTTGATATTAAAGATATGGTGCAAATATGCTGGGGGAAGGAAAACATGGAAATTGCAAGCAATTTGTATGTTAACCAGAAAGAAGTGTAATGCTTTACTCTGTACCCTGGCCATGGCTATTTTTGTGTTGCAATTGACCTACAGGTCTTGGCACAGGTTTAGATGCTCATGTTCATCCTACCTGGTGCAAGAGTGTTCATTACACAGCCCACAACATTTCTATGGCCTCTCTTCTTTCCCAGGCTCAGGTGCCCCTGTGAGAGCAGAGATCACTGCTCTCGGCACTGGGCCACTCTGAGACTGGCACGATTAACAGAACCTTCTGCAAAACATTTCTCTCCTGCTGGGATGGACTGTGGGAAGAGCATGGAAGGTCTCCCAGCTCTTGAGTGAACCAGCCTGTGCTCATGCTGCAAAGCAGGTGGCTCCTGTGCAAGGGTCTTCATCACTGCTGTCAAGTAAAAAGACTGACACTGTCGTAGCAAAGAGCTCAGGGTGGGGGTCTTGTAAATCTTAACTCAGCAACATGATATAAATTGCCAAATATAGGTGAGAGAAAGCCTGAGCACTGAACCCTTGCTTGGTCATACTGCTTAGGTATTGCCTTGCTGCCTCTTGCTGTTACAAATGGACCTTTCCCCCAAATCCCCACAAAGGCAAAGATTAGCACAGTGCAGGATGGGCAGGGAGACATTTGGTGCCATTTAACCTTTACCAGACATCACTCCCTGGCCCTTTTCTATTAAACAGTACAAATACGGTCTTAATGACCCTTACTGATAGAGGACATTCTCTTGTGGTGGGTGAGATTTTACTTCTGAACCTCAAATATTTCAATTTCTTCTTTGGCATACAAGTGTAAGCATCTCTGAAGTTGAGTTTTTATTAACCTTACAGTGTGTGGATGCAATGAAAGTGATGCTCTAGAGGACTTCCCGTGCTGCCATACACTTGATCAGGCCCATTTTCCAGGCTGTGTTAAATCACTGACAGCAAAACGTGCTCGCTCTTCCAGCTTGTCCAAGGCAAGGGCAGTAATGCATGACCTAAGTTATTCCCAAATGCAGGGTGTGACCCCTGTCCTGCAGTCACAATCCCTGGCAGGTTTTCATCCCATGCCAGCTAGCCTGGACATGGTTCAGGAGCAGCACAGAACTGTTCCCTGTAGGTGCTATGGATGAACCACCAACTCCTGGGTGGAAAAGGGTTTAGTTATATGGATGTGAGCAGCAGTTTACCACTTATCCCCTGGGGTCAGATAGCAGGTATTGACTCATTTGATTTCCTGGTATAGACATCACTTACAAGTCCTGGTTAACCCGAGAAGATTCACAGGACATCAGTTGAGACTGGGATAAAGCATGATTGCAAAGTATTAGAGCAATCACTTATGTTTAAGAATGGAGTCTTATCTCACCTCAGCGTGTTTCCCCTCCCATCTCTGTGATCCATCTCCCATAAGTGAGAAGACATTAATTATGTTACCAATGCTCAGTCAAAAGCACTTCAGCGGAAGTCAGCGGAAATGTTGACATACTACTAGGCAGGAGTGAAGGCTGAAGCAGCCAGCCTAGAAGAAAACAAATGGGACCATCCAGCATGCATCTCACCAAAGCTTTCAGATGTGGCTTGTGTGCCAAAAAAAGGCATCTGATGCTATATTCAGTACAGATCAAATAACAGAACCTCAGGTGCCTTTTGTTGGTTGAATCCACCCGGCCTGGTAAATATGCTCTCTTATGTATGCAGTATCACCTGGGCACCAAATGATTTATTGTCTCTCGGTTTTCGTTTATAAAACTGACAAAGTCTGGGCTGATAAATGCTGATATATGTTAAATTCAACCAGCTTATGATAAAAGTTGCTTGCCAAGTGGCGACAGCTGGCCGCCTCAGTAAACATGTCATGTAGCTACCTTCACCCCTGAGGAATGTTGATTGCTATTTGATATAATAAAGCATGTTTAAGGTCCAAAGGAAATAGGCAAGGAGGTTAGATGCAACAGATACATAGTGCTACCAGTCATAATGTCTACCACTTAAAAATTTACTGCCAAGTAGCAAACCAGCTAATACCTGCTTAAGTGAAACCTGCCAGGGCAGTGATAATGATTGTAAGTAGATGTGAAATAATTATAATCATGATGCTTCCAGATTTACAGGATACCATTGCTGCAGTGTCATCCAGATGGCTATGGAAGGAAGAAAGCATCTTATTGGGAGGGGAGGTCAGTACTGCTCTGTACAGTTAAGTTCCTCCAGATACGTCTACTTTGGCAGGTGGAATATTGGCCAAAGCGAAGCCTGGAGCCTGGTTTGAACTGTGACTAACAGAGAGTGCATTCCTGCCCCTGCTCCAAGATGTGCTCACCAAATCCAGGCACTGAGCGACACCATCAGCCCTTGGTGCTCTTGAGGCTAGTCCATGTTGCAGGCACAAACACCTTTAAGTCCATGCTGAGAGATGGCGGGAGCTCGAATTTCTCCTTGGTTTACCCCACATCTCGCTTCACATTTGTGCCTGACACAGAGATTGGGTCTCGGGCGAGATGCAGCTCGTGAGTGGACTTGGGTCCATTCTTGCATGCCAAAGGACTACTTAGGTAACGTGACTGGGAAAATGAGCAGAGCTTAGTGGCACCAAAAGCCATCTCAAACCTGGTAGAGGAGTGTGGAGAAGCACTTGTCCTCAGGAAAACCTGCCCATTTCTTCCCAAATTTTCGACTGGGTTAATTAAAGACATTGCCTCTCCCACAAAATTTGCTCCATTTACAATACTGAACTTTTGGGCTTGTACAGCACTAGGAGCAGCAAGGCACTGGAAGCCTTCACTGTAATATAAATCATAAAATAGTAATATATGAAAACCTGATGTTGGCATTTCCAGCGCTGGAAAAGATTCATAGCATGATTTACAGTCCTACCTTGCACCAAGTAGCAGCTATTTTATGAATCACTATTTCTGTCACATTGATTTAAAACAAACCTTAGCATTACCATCCCATGGCAGTCTGGTTGCTGTGAGCAACCTGGATGTTTTCAAGGGACTCATGTTTCATTTGAATGTTTTTTACTGGGCTGCAAGAAGGACAAAGAACTGTAGGTTGAAATAACATAAAAACATCTTGTTCATAAGAAGAGGACATGGTAGCAACTAAAGTATTTTAGAGGCAGTAGGGAAATCACTTAGCTGCCTAAATCTTAATTCCAAGGGTCCTTTAACTGTGTAAGATAGCCAAGGTACCTATCAAAAATAACATGGGTTCTATGGGAGACATCCCCTTTGCAAAGCTGCAACTGGAGACCAGACAGGATATTCCAAAGTAGCCCACACAGCACCAACACTCAGGCAACAGAATCTCACACAAACCCTTTTTATTTTCTCAAGTGTTGCCTTGATCTTGTCCAGAGAGATTGCACCTCTGAGGAGCTGTCCCTTTCCCCTTGCAAGGGCACAGTTGAAGTCAAAGTCCTGGGAGCCTGGAGGGATTCAGCGAGTGCTGGGTGTGTGAAGGCTGTTCAGCCAGGAGACAGACAATGGTAATCCCTCCTGAAAACTCCTCCAGAGCCTACTGGCCTGGCTAAACAGCACTCCTTTCCCATCCAGGGTGGTCCTGCAGTTCCTTTAATAAAATATTCTTGTGTGGTTTTCTTCTAGTGACGTTCTGCAGAGCATAGCTGTGCTCCACACATGCAGGAAGTGACAAACCTCTGTTAGACCTTGCTGGACTTTACTGGAGAAATTTTATTGAAAACCTGGGACCAGATGTCTCATCCTTTCTCCATTGCCACATTTCAGGACCAAGTAGTTCTTGCTTAATATTTGCTGTTGTTTCCTAGGATTCGTGTTGTTTCAGGATTACTATGTTGTCATACTTCAAACATGTAGTGCTTTACAGGAGCAGCATCTGCAAATTCTGGGGGACTCCTACTGTTGTTTTGGGTATCTGACATAGTGAGAATAACCAACAGTCTGATGGTTTCGCTGCCCTGAACTTTCTCCCCCGCAAAATTCCTCTGCCCATAAGACAGATTTTTAGGTCAATATGCCTATGTGCACAGCACAGAAGAGCCATGGGTGGCCAGGCAGAGCAGTGTCTCCTTTTGGTCACTAAGCTCACATGTGTAAAACTCCTGAGATGCCCAATTAGAAGCTGTTACTAAGCAAGAACAGCAGGTAGGACTGGGAGGTTCTTCCTGGACTTCACTTTACTCCCAATTTTCTCTCCCTCCTCCCCCAGGGTCACAGGGGGTTGGATAATGGGGCTGTGCTCAGTTCATCACCTGTTGTCTACACTGCTCCTTTCTCCTCAGGGTGAGGACCCCTAACACTCCTCCCCTGCTCCAGCATGTGGTCTCTCCCAGAAGAGACAGTCCTCCACGAGTCCTTCCCATGGGCTGCAGTTCCTCACAAATTGCTTCAGCATGGATCCCTTCCACAGGGTGCAATCCTACAGGAACAGACTGTTCTAGTGTGGGTCCCTACAGGGACCACAAGTCCTGCCAGCAAGCCTGCTCCAGCATGGGCTCTTCTCTCCCTCAGGCCAGAGGTCCTGCCAGGAACCTGCTCCAACATGGGCTTTCCACAGGGTCACAGTCTCCTTTGGGCATCCACCTGCTCTGGAGCAGGGTCCTCCACAAGCTGTGGTGGGTATTTTTTCCACTGTGCACCTCCATGGGTTGTTGGGGCACAGCTGCCTCACCAGTGGCTGCAGGAAAATCTCTGCTACAATGCCTGGAGCACCTCCTCCCCTTCCATCTTTACTGACCTTGGTGTCCGCAGGGCTGTTCCTCTCACATATTCTCACTCCTCCCTTCTGCTGCTGTTGTGCAGAGGTTTTCTTCCCCCTCCTTAAATACGCTGCTACGACCATCGCTGATGGGCTTGGCCTTGGCCGGTGGTGGGTCCACCTTGGAGCCAGCTGCCATTCGCTCTGTTGGACATGGGAGAAGCTTCTGGCAGCTTCTCACAGAAGCCACCCCTGTGCCCTCCCCCACCAGCAAAATTTTGCCACATGAACTCAATACAATTAGGCAGTGTCAAACATGACCTGTGGGTATTAGAGAATGTTGTGGTCAATATGCCGTCATCTAACCAAGCAATGAACTTCAGTCATATGAATGAAGACCAGAATGTCTGTGAAATGCAGACAGAGGGAAAAATTCAAATATATGTGTCCCTGAACTGAGATTTCCGATCTACTCACCAGCTGCAGCCCTAAGCTCCTAACTTTCTAACATTATAAACTTGTTTTTAAAGTGTCCTAGAATTGGTGCATCTAGGTGCAGTCTTTGCTTTTTGGTGCTCACAAACACTTTGCAAAGTACACCTCTTATCACCAATTACAGTTGTAGGAAACTTGCAAAACTTGTATTTCCGTGTGGGGAGTGAAAACACCCTTAGGGGTCTGCAAAATTAAACCTGCCAAGCTTTGTGACAAAAGCAGTGTCTGAGATGGCCACCTACTTACAAAGGACACTTTCCCCTCCAAGGGGGCTGCAATAACAGGTCTTCTTTCCAGCACACTGTGCCAAACCTCCACTAGCAAAGCAGGTGGGAAAGAGAGGAAGCTTTGACTGGTTCTGGGAGCAGTTTGGAGATGTCATCCAGCTCTGATAGCCCAAGCTGAGGCAGCCCCTGCCCTTAGCAGAGCTATGGCTGGGAACTGCACACCAGTATGAGATGCAGAAGGCTGGCAGCAGTGGCTCCTGCCATGCACTGGCAAATCAGACCGTGCTGCACTGGTGAGCACAAGAGCCTTCTGCTCACCGCCTCCTGTGTGGTCACAAGGAAACCTCTGTCAGTGAGAAATAAAGGGTCAGACCAGTCTTCGGTCCAAGTCTGTGAGCTGATAGTGCATCCCAGAGAAAACAAGAACAGGACCTGAACTGGCTGATCACAACATGCTCCTGGCTCAGGTTCTTTTACTGCTTGTGAAAAAAATAACCAATCAACCAATCAGAAAAAAAACCCAATCCTCTTCAAGGAGCCCAGGAGCAAAGGCTGATGCATCAGCTTCTTCCAAGAGCAGCTTTCCACTGCAGAATGGATTTGTCCCTGGTCCTTGTGCATGTCAGCCAGCATTTTTCATGTCCATGCAGAGAAGCTGTGGGAACTTCTAGGGAAGGAGACCTTCTCTGTGCCCAGCCAGAAAGATACTGCAGGTGTCAGAGTTGAGGTAAAGGTGTTTGGGATGGGGGAATGGTCTTTGGGAGGAGGCCAGGTTCCTTGGTGACCTGACTTTAGACAACCAGTGAACTTCTGTATTGCTTCATAAGGAAAGAAGCTGCTCTGTCTTTACCAGCCCTGTAGACAGCAGGGAGAGAATCCTTATGCTAAGTTTCCTTATGCTGAGACACTCCTAAGGCTGCACATTTCTCACATCCAGCAAGTCACCCCCACTGCTGACTGCATGAGAGATACCCTGACCACAGAGCAGCTGACAAATGAATACATGCCAGTGGCAACATGGTAGGACATGTGGCCAGTGGACACCAGGAGCATGCTGTCTCCCAGTCACAAAGAGTACTGCTGGCTGGCTGGGCATAGCGTGACCTCTGTAAGGATCGGGTAGGAGTTTTGCTCAGTTCCCCTGAGCCCATGCTAAGTGGTTGGCATGGCTCAGGCTCCAGGCACAGTCCCGAGTGTCTGTTGATGGAACACAGATGAGTGAGGGACATGAGATCAGCCTGATACACCCACATGTGCACATCGCCCAGGCGTGCAGGGCAAGAAACTGAAGAATATGCATCTTGCACTGGATATCATGTTTGTATCAGGCTATTGATATGACAATGGCAGTGTTTAGAAATGAATTAAGGGCTTTGGGCACAACTTCCCACCTCTTCCTTCTCTTCAAGCCCCAAAGCACAAGTGTCTTCATTTGCAGATAATGCCAAATTAAAACAACAAGACATGTAGGTGGGATTTCTCTCGCATAACTACAGAAGTCCAAGCTCAGGTTATCTGTTGCTTTTGCTGCAGGTGAAGACTCATGAGCTAAAACACATTGCATCCATCTGCCTGGTGCTCATGTTTAGTCAGAGATTAGCAGGGGCCATTTGCCTTTCCTGAGCACAGCTCAGAGCTGTCTCTGAGGGCTTGGCTGGCTGCCTGGTCCTCCAAGGGAAAAACCTAGTGGAAAAAACATGCAGCTTTGTGGTCCGCAGACAACAGCCCCCAAAGCCCAGCCCTGCAGATCCCACTGAGGGGGATTAAAACATTTGCAGCCAGACACAGGGAACAAGTTTAGCCCTCAGCAAGAAAAGAGGTGCTCGCAAGGCAGGGTCATGGAGGTAGAGGGACACGTGCCAGGGTCTGTTTTGAGGGGGGTGGCTGATGTGAGAAGCAGCACATGGCCCAAGTACAAGCCACTGGATTGGCAGGAGGGAGAACGGGACTTTTGCTTTGCTGAATTCTAATTTGTAAGCCTTTTCCCCTTTGGCTCATGGAGTGTCTAAATCTAACACTATAAAAAAGAAATGAGGAGCTTGGGTGAAACGCCGGGGAAGGGCACAGAGGGTGTTTGCGGCGTGGCCTCACTTCCAGAAGAGATTGTTTCCTTCAGCATGGCTTCCATTGCTGCTGCTTGGCTCCTGCAAGTGTACCAGAGCCCCAGAGGCTGCTGGCCCCATGTATCGTGGCTCTGGATGGGAAAGGAAATCATAGAATGGTTTGGGTTAGAAGGGACCTTAAAAATCCTCTATTCCCAACCCTCCTGCCATGGACAGGTACAGCTTTCACTAGACCAAATCCTTGAAGCTAATTCCACATGCCCCCAGAGCTAATGTTTCATCTTAGAAAAAGTGTTAAATCTATCTAGACTTTGGAAACAGTGATATCAAATCTGAATTTAAAACAATTTATGCATAGACCATAATAACACTTTAATGGGGAAAAAATACACAGTCATTTCAAGCTTGAGGAGTCTAAGTACTACAGTTTTGTATAAACGGCTGATATGTTATTTGTTTATCGGGCAATCTGCTTTTTTATATTGTTTGTCAGGCTATATAATTTTAGGCGAAAGCTTTTTAGCATGCTGCAGCTGCCAGAAGAACTTTCTTTATACACAAGTTTCTGCTCCGGTGTGCATAGAAAATAGACCACTAATTGCCTTCTTACCCACTCTAGCACTGTTAACCAGAACCTGTCTGCTCCGTAAATTAGATAACCATATTAATGGTGCTGTTGCACAAATCAGCTGAGCACTACGTAGTTGATTTCATTTGAGGCTTACAAGAGGATCATTGAGGTTAAGAGGCTGGTTTTAGCAACAGTAGCACTCTTTTATTAAATCATAGGTTTCCTAACCACAATGGGGAGCAGGAGGCGATCACTTCATGGGGCACCAGCCAAGAATGGGAGACCCGGAGTCTTTTACTGGGTTTATTTCTTAGGACAGGTTCCTTCTTTCCCCTGAGCCTTTGCCTGTGTTGTCTACTCTAGATCTTTGGACTGCATATTGCTCCAAGAGGAGGTCATCTTCTAGTTTGAGGTAGTGCTGGGACCATATGGCCCAGATGGCTGTGGGGTTTCTGAAAGCTTCTTTGCTACAAGGTGATGTTGCCTTCCTTCAGTTGCTATGATGAAATTACTCTCGCCAAGGTTTCTGCAATGCCACGTGGGTTTTATTGACTGTGAAAAACTCTCGCAGATGCAATATAGGAGAGCTGCCTCAAATCAAAAGATCTAATGGTCGTGCCTGGCTAGAAACCTGGTGTCTGGGTGTTGCTGCGTTGTAGCCCACCGAGCGGCGTTTTAAGGCTCAAGCGTTCACCTGCTCCTTGGCAGTGCAGCTTTGCCAAAGGTCAGTGCGGGCCGCCCAGAGCTTTTACAAACTGAAATGAGCCGAGAGTACCGAGTGTCTCACAATGTCCCTGCAAGCACTCTGCGCTCACCGTGCGGCCTTAGGCTCTCCACCTGCTCACTAAGAGCTGAGCCCAGAGGTGCCCTTCCAAGGATCCAATGCATCTCTTACCAATCGGGAGACACTCTGACCATTCAACTTTCCCTTAATGTACTACAAGACCAAACAGTCTCCTAAGTCACACTGAGTGTTTTCTGACTGCTGCTTTTAAAGCCTCCTGTTATTCCCAAAGCTTGGACCAAATACTAAGTTAATGATTACTGGGTGAAGTTTCAGTGGTTATTTTGAGGGGACAACCTTTTCCAGCCTTCTGGACACCTGAGGCAGGACATTTAATCAATGTCTTTGTCCTTGTCAGCTGATGCATTAAATCAGGTGGTGTTCAAGTACATTAAATCATTTCAAGCATTGACAATGTGCTTTCCAGTGTGCAGGTAAGGAGCAATAAAAACGAAATGCATCATTCAGAGAATAAAAATCGAGTCAAGTTTTCAATTAAATGCACAAATCTATACCTGCTATGTGTGTGCAGCTCATCATCGCTTCATAAAGATACTGCTTTTTTTTCTAGTCTGCTATGTAACTGTGGGTTTAAATCACAACTTTATGAACTTGAGCTGGACTTGAATTGCAAATCTTATACAGAAATAAATATATAAATACTGAAGTAGTACTCAAAATAAGGAAATTGATATGTAAGTAAGGGATTTGGAAATACTAGATGAAAATATAATTAAGATGATTAGAATAGAGAAAGTGAAAGAGAAAGCAAATGAAAGTGGCAGAAGGCAAGGGGCAAGAAAAGCAAGCAAAGGAGTTTTGCAGATCAGTGGAAATATTGGAAGCTACTTGGATCCTTAATATGTCTAAATTGCACTTAAAACAGTATATTATAAATAAATTAGCAAAGCTAAGAGGTTACACTGCAAAGGAAATATTTAGATTATTTTATATAAAAAGGAAAACAGTGGTCATTGCCACCAGAAGTGAGAAATCCATACTATTTAATTGGCTCCACTTACTTTTGTCTTAGTGAGTTATCTGTGAGAAAATTCTAGTTACTTTTCTTTCATTTTTTACAACATGAGTGGTCCTAAAAAGTTTTTAGGAGGTGGATGTCCCAATTTTAAAAATATATCATTATTTAATATTTAGAATTCAACCTGTGTTAAGAACTGAATGAGCCTGTAAGGTGTAGATGGATACATTTCTCTTCCCTTGTTGGATAAACAGAAGAACTAGGCCCTTGCAGTGTATTACACAGGCAAGGAATTACGAGCAAGGAAGCTGTCTGAATGGCTTCAGTTGATACCACATCTATGTACTCTGTGACACAGCATTTTATCTGCTTCCCTCCTCCTCTTCCTTCCCAGGGCTCTTCTCTTATCTGCAGCACATTATAGACAAACTCAGTTAAAAGAATGCTGCATTTGTTCTACTTTGCCTCTCTAGGTCCTCGAGTCCAAGACTTATTCACCGCTGATTTTAGAGCACTCCTGCTCAGAGGACAGAAGGATGGATTTTCTTGTGGATTTCTTCCTAGAACTTCCCTCTGTGGAGTCTGAAAGGTTCACAGCACCTCCAGAGTTGATGTGGTATCAGTTATGGAGGGAAGAATGAAATCTGGTGCCTTGATTTTCAAATGGATTTCAGTCATTGTATAACTATATAAATACCTTCTGAAATTCATGTTAGATCAAGTGTCATAAGGCTAAAAAGTCTCCGCTAGTTCTTAGCTTCTACTTGAAGTACTCAGAAGCGCTACTGGACCCATCAGCTAAGAAAAAGTCTGTGTGGACAGCACCGGAGGCAGTCAAGACACTACCAGAGCCCAGTTCTTGTATTGAGTGTTCACAGCCAGACTCAGCAAAAACTTCCTCTTCTCTTGGGTGTACCTTGAGCTGCTGCAAACCAGCTGCCCAGAAAAGAAAGCTATTTGCAGCTGGAAAGCCATTCTGGAAAATTTAACCCAAGAGATTCATCAAGGTTACATTTTGTCCCTTTGATCAGACCTGCTGGAGCACAGCCCAGGTCCTGCTTCCCACTTGGGCAGAGGGATGGTGAGAGCACAGCCTCCCTCTCTCCTGGCCTCTAGAGCCATGTTTCTCACTGTGGGCAGGGAAGAGGGAGTGGACCTTAAAATGCTTTTCTCTGAAGGATGATCACTTCACACGTCTTTTGCATAGATCACAGTCTTCCTCCATGCCCAGGGCTGGAGGATGGAGCATGAGGAACACCTCCCAACTTTTCAGCTGCAGGGCGCAATATCGCAAGTGCCACACGGTGAGGTCTCATTCAGTCCTGAGGTCAGGGCAGGGATCTGCTCACTGTCCTGAACACATAAAGGACTTGGCTTCTAAGTTTTAAGATGTATCTGTGGAACCTGTGTGATGTGCAGCAGTTCAAAGTTTGATTAAATGTAGGCAGCTTTGCACAGAGAGATTGGTCTGGAGAAACACTGCTGTGGGACAACATCCCAGCGGGAATTCTAGCATCCTTAAATCCAGCAGACAAACACAATAGCTAAAAAAACAGAGCAGGAAAATATCGTGCAGGGTTGCTTTCTCCAGATGTCAGCTATTCCTGTCCTCTACTCTTGTTTGGGATCAGTCATACATCATCGCTTTTGTTTTCAGAGCCTTGCAGAGGAGCCAATGACTCCACACCCTCCCCACATGGGCAGCTACTGTGTGCCACGATTTCCCAGCTTCACTTTCATACCAGTCCAAACAATTTTAAGGAAAGTTTCCCCACGTGTTTGGTGAGAGGTAGAGATACAGAATGGAAAATTTCAGCTCAAATAGTTGAAGTCCGGCAAAGTTACAATGGACAAACAAGAGGGGAAGGCTATGGTGAGAACTGCCAGGTGCCACCTGTATGGCCAGGTTCTGTCTGAGCCCCAAACTTGATGTGCTGCAAAGAGCCTGAGGTCTAGGGGAAAAAATCAAGCAGTCAGGGGATGTGAGGAGAAGTTCTTTCAGGCTGATGGTTCTACCCTGAATTCCTCTAGCTGTAACTTTCTGGGAAAAAAAAAAAAATTTAAAAAAATATATATATGCACCCCTATTGATTTTTTTTCTATTCCTATCTGGTATAATAAACATGGAGTAGAAAACAGAAAACTGTGTGGGGCAAACAACACGTAACAGCTGTGTTTTCAGCAGGAAGGTTCACAGTATTCAAATGTAATTCCTCAACTCTTCTTACAAGACAACGAATTTGTGGTTCCCTAGTGATAATGAAATAATTAATTTTGAGGAAGATGGAAAAAAATTTCAAAGGTGTAAATTAGACAGTGTAAAAAGAGACTACACATATAAAAGAGTCTACTATTCTTAGCCTTCCCAAGGCAAATTCCCTGTATATTTCCTGGACAAGGTCTTGTTTAAAATGGTTGCACAAACATGTCTTCCTGCAGTTCAAGCTCTCTTCTCTCACACCTGCAGTGTGAAGAAGCCGATGTGTGGTGGGAAGAGCAAACTGAAGCTGCCGTGTGCCAATGCTGAATCGCTCAGAGGCCTAAAAAAGCTTCTTGCCAAAAAAAAGCTGATGAACCAGTCTTACTTTAGGGCAGGTGGAATAGTTTGTGCTCTCATTTTTATCGTTAGCGCTAAGAGGGAAAGACAGATTTGTTTTCACATGGTTATTGATTATTAACCAGCTTTGTGAAAGGTTACCTTTCTGCTAGATAGAGCCATGGTGGGGGGTTAAAAATCAATCTCTGGGAAAACTCTGTTTCCCAGTCAACTTCTCCCACTGAGGTCCCTTGCCATGGACAGAGTTTACCTGTGTTGGTTTGAGCACAGATGAGAGAGAAAAAGAGATTATTGTGAATATGCTCCACTCACCTTCAATACTTCTTTTCTAAATGTGGATCCCAGAAAAGAGTTTGAGCGCTGAGAAGTTGTTAGCTATTATACAGATAGAGAAAAACATACTAGATTACTTTAAGAAGTATGACTGAACTATACTCCTTACTATTTTAACTCTCAAATAACAGGAAAGGGAGCTAATTGAGTAGGGGTTCGCAAGTTATTTGTGTTGAAAGGCAAACAAAATGCTCCTGTCACCTTTCCTAGGGAAAAAAGGTAGTACTGCATCCAGATGGCTTTACATTTCACTGATCTCAGCAGCCTGCAGTGATGTCTGTCAGACACTAGTGGAGAAGATTTCCAAAGTACAGTGACTCACATCAAACCCCTGTATTAACCATTTAGCAGTGGGAACATTGCAAATGCCCTTGAATTTCAAGAGGCATGTTGTATCTGTTGGCATACATTTAAAAACCACATAGATATGACGTTAGGCATGTGACTTTGCTTTCCAAACCCCTGGCCATTCTGAGACTTGCAAAGTTTTAGGCTTCACATAATATGAAATAAGAGTTAACCATGCAGATTGTCTCATCTCTGTCAGACAAACACCAGGCTAGAGGAATGTGATCAGATCTTGACAAGTCCTTAAAACATACTTGAATCTAGTATGTTAACTCAGGTATTGCAGTGCAGTTATTGTGTGATGATACTGTAGGACGGCAGCAGCTGAGTACCTGAAGCATTTGTTACTGCTGCTTGAATATCTGAACTCCTGTGATTGTGTTGAGGTCAATTACAACCTGCTGTTCTACTTAACGCTGCTGCTATGACCATCATCCTTTAATTACTGGTACAGAATCATGCATTCCTTTTTCTCTAATCTGTTGGGCTAGCAAGCTTACTATAAGAATTTTTGTTTATGTGTACAAATATCTTAAGGGTGAGTGTCAGAGGATGGTGTCACACTCTTTTCAGTGGTGTCCAGCGACAAGACAAGGGGCAACAGGCACAAACAGAAACACGGGAAATTCCATTTAAATATGAGGAAAAACTTCCTTGGTTTGAGGTTGACAGAACACTGAAACAGGCTGCCCAGAGGGGTTGTGGAGTGTCCTCTGGAGATATTAAAATCTGGAGGTTGTTCTTAGCCTGAACTACAACTGTATTAATGGTTTTGGGACCACTCATCAGACACAACTCTGAGCTGGAAGTGTGAGCTTTCCATGGATGAAGTTGGGGGATTTAAACAAACACACCAGCCATAAATATCCCCAAGCTGTGAGGGATTTCTACAGTCCTTTAAAACTTCCTAGAGCGGGTAAAGTACAGGATCTCCAGCTGAACTGCAGCATACATCCAGATGGGGTTTGAGGTGGGGGAAATTCTGCCTGATCCTGTGTTGATTTGTTCCTGTGTGCAACATGACCATTACTTTTCTCTGAAACATTACATTCAGTTTTCAGTGGTTAAAACTTGACTGTACATCTATCAGTGGGAATAAAGGTGTTTATATCAGCCATTTTTTCTTTGCATGGTTGCCTACAGACTGAAGATGGCCAAGTTTCTTGTCATTCCAAGCCTGCCAAAACCAGACTTGGGGAGTAAAGATGGGAAGTTCTCAGCAGAGAGGTGACAATGTATATACAGGAAAACCTGGGCTCACCATTCAAAGTCCACATACGAGCTAGAGGCAATCACGCACCTTTTAATTTCTTATATTGTGCCTACACATCTCAAGGCTCTTCTAGTTGGAAAATGAAGACTGTTTAAATGCAGTTAGCAGAGTCTCATATGGCAGCACTTTATCTGGGGAACACTTTGCTGCAAGGTGGTGGGAGGCAAAATGTTTACATAAAGTTTCAGGGGAGACTTAAAATGTGGAAAAATCAGATGAGGACTATTACATTCGTAGCACTTAGGAACTCCTTGGAGCAGAAAGTTCTGGGAGTTTAGTAAAAGATGTTTTAGTGTCTCATCTCATACACACACGCTGCTGCCACTGTCTCAGGTGATACATTTAAACAACATTTAGGGACGCATTGGTGTCTGCTGAGCCCGGTTCTGGGGCAAGTGCGGCCATTGGCCATTCCCATCATTCCCACCAGCCTCCTCCATCACCCATTTTCCACACCAAGTGGATAATTTTTCACTCCGGTGAGACCCATTAAATGCTCAGAGGCTTCTCCTGGGAACCCACAGCTGTGGAAGGACTCAAGACAAGTATCAGTGCTTGCCTCCCAGGCGGAGGAGGCAGGCAGAGGTAATCCCTGGGATTTGGCTCCAGCCGGGCTCACCTCCCCCGGAAACCCCGGGCTGCCGGACATCACCACCCCCAGGACGTGGCCGGGGTCCCCAGTGCCGGGATACCCAGCGGGGCCCTTTTCCTGCGCTGCAGCTCGCCACCTTGTTGTCAGAACGGCAAAGCGTGCCCTTATCGCCTGCTCATGCAGGCAGAATGAAAGAGAATTAGCTCTAAATTATACGAAATTCATTTGCTTTGGAGGCTGAAGTGTTTGCTCTGTTTAGAAACGTTCGTTATAGAGAGAGGACCGCATTAAGACACCAGGTAATGGTCCTCCCAGGAGATGAATCAATTTGCTCTGGGTTTTATGGCCCCGGGTTTGTTTGTCCGCGCCGGTTCCCCGTGGAAAATCCGGAGCAGTAAATGCTCCAGGTAACAGATCTCTGGGGAAGGGGCTGTGGGTGCTGCTCGGGGTCGGCGCGCAAGACGTCTCAGGATCAAAGGACACTCGTGCGTGCAAGAGACCTGTGTGGAGGCATCGCAGGTGTGGATGGGGGAACCACCACGAAGGGAGCTGCGCATCCCCGCTGACCGCACTCTGCGAGCACCGCCGGGCCGCGTACCCTGCCCGGAATGCCAGGGGATGGAGGGGGCGGGTGCCGGGCGCAGGGAGCCCGAGCAGCAGCCATGTCTATCTGTAATTCCCTCTAATAAAATACTTTTTCACTATCCGCACTGTAATTGGTTTACAGCCTTTTTTGTTTATTTATCCATAAGAGCTGCTGTTAAATGGCTTGGGAAAGCAATCGCTTAATGGCTCAATATTGAATCAAAGGCTCAGTGTGCTTTCTAAGAGACGGGGAACCCGCGTGAGTACAGAGCAGAAACTCAAAGTGTAATGGACTGGGCGGGTTTATGATCCCACGGAACCGGGCGCAGGAGCGAGGAACCGGGACCCTCCTGCCTCGCCGCTTAGGGCGTGCATCACCACTGGCCGAGCCGAGCCGGGCCGGGCTGGCCGAGCCGGGCCGAGCCGCCTGTACCCGCCCTACACAGAGCCGCGGGAGCGCGCCCCGACGGTGGCGGCCGGAGCGCCGGTGTCGGGGAAGCGGCGGCGAGAGGAGGCGGCCCGGGCAGATAGGAAGCGTGCCTGCACCCAAGCAAGAGAGAGCGGCGGCCAGGCCGAGCGCAGGGAGGCAGGGAAGTGATCTTTGTCCCTTTCGGTAGCTCTCCGCCTCCTCATAGCCTCGTCACCAAGTCAACCGGCACCAGCTCGGAGCACATTATCTCCGAGGGTCAACACATTGCAGCCCAAGCCGCGGGGAAGGCTCCCAAATTTACCCTTTGGACAAACAATCCGCTGCCTATCGCTCGCTCTGGTGATAGCATTGTGGTCCCCCACCGGCCGGTGCTGGCCTTCGCCCAGGGCTCCGGAACACGGGTACCCCCGAGGGAGCGCCCTGCCCGTCCCTGGACACCCGCATCCCTAGGCGAAATGCCCTCGCAGCCAAAGGTGCCCTGTTGCTAAACCCGTTCAGCAGCCGAGTCTACCCCGGCCCTCCGAGGGTTTTCCTCTCCGTGCCCAGGGGACATTGCGGGATGAGCAGCTCCTGGGCAAGCGAGCGGGAGAGGGAAAAGATGTGTTTAAGGACCATCCGCCCCGGAGCGCCCCGCGCATCGGAGCAATCCTCAGAGCCCCTGCCCGGCCCCGCAAGCCCACCGCCGCGGGGCTCCTCGCTCCAAAGCAGTGAACAGCACCCAGCAGAAGGGTAGGGGGTCCCGGGACCGGCCCGGCTGAGGGGAAGGAAGGGGGTTGCGGGACCAGGGCCACCCCAGGTGGCCTCTTGCGGTCCGCGCCCCGCCCCGGAGGGTTGCGGGAGGGCTCACGTGGGGGAGAGGCGCCTATGGGGAGGCAGCGGGAGCCGGGTAGGGCGGTGGGGCCCGGCGGGGCCGCCAGCTGTCAAAGAGGCATCCCGGGCTCCGGGAGCGGGAGCAGCCCTATGTGTCCCTAAGCTGCGAAGCCCCCTCGGCCCCGCTCGCCATGAACACCGAGGACCAGTATTACGCCTCGGCGCAGCTCTACAAGGAGTCTTGTGCGTTTCAGAGAGCCCAGGCGCAGGACTACAACCCCAGCCCCCCCGCCTGCCTGTACATGGGCAGGCAGCAACAGACTCCTTATTCCAGCGCCTTAGGGGCTCTCGAGCAAGGCAGCCCGCCAGACATTTCACCTTACGAGGTGCCCCCCATCACTGAGGATGCCGGGGTCTCCCACCTTCATCACCATCACCACCACCACCACCCTCATCTTCCTCCTCCCCACCAGGACGCGCTGCCTTTCGCAGACGGGGCGGACACGGGGGTTATAGAGGAGCCCCGAGTGCAGGTGCCTTTCGCCTGGATGAAGTCCACCAAATCGCACGCCTGGAAGGGACAGTGGACCGGTAAGCCCCGCTGCATCCCTCTGCCCCCCCCGCTTCTGTCCCGCTCGGCAGTCAGGAACCCTCCCTTGCACCGGTCCTGCTCCCACCACTCGGATGTAGTGTGGAGAGGTCCTGGAGGGTCGTTTCCCCCTCGCTAGGCTCTCCAGACCCACTGCTCTGGGGCTGCTAGTGTTGGGCTGAACGCTGGGGAGGGAGCCGGCACTCCAGTCCCCGCCGGCGGGCTCACCGCTCCCTGCGTCTCAGCAATTATTAACGAATTATTTTGCACCAATTAACTAATTGTGGCCAAGCCGGGATGTTGTGACGCCTGCCAGAAGCTGCTTCCTCGGGCAGCACGGTGTCTCCTCGGGCTCGGTGAGCTCCGCGCGGGGGCCGGGTCACGGAGGCACCTGCGAGGTGGAGCGGGCGGGGAAGCGGCAGGCAGGGATGGCGGGAGGGGACAGCCCCGCTGCCCCACGTCCCTGTGCCCACCGTGCGGCCGGGGAGCAGCCGCCGAGACTCTCTCGGCTGCCCGTCGGCTCTCCCCGGCTCAGAGCCCATCTCCCTCCTGGCCCCTCTATCCCACCCCTCCTGCTCCCCGGCGTGTTTTAACCAAAAATGCTACTCTCTAAGTGGAAAAAACAGGGCACGGAAAACAATGCACAAACGAAACAGAGTTGCCAGTGAGGGGAAGAAACTCTATCTAGGCAGAAAGTTCCGCTGCCCAACAATATTTCTGTCTCTGACTGCACAATGTTATCGTGTCCTGCGCCTCCGTCACGCCTATACGGCAAATATTATATTAATGGCTTTGTTCAAATAGACAGTTGGAAAAAGGACCGGAGTATTAAAATCTCCACGAAATAGTTTGGGAATTGCTTGGGGCAGGCCGAGGGGGAGGGAAGGACAGGTGGCGGTCCCCAGTCTCCCTAGAGGTGCATCCGCCCACAAAAGTAGAAGAGTGTGCTGTCCCAGGCCGCGGACACGGAGGCAGGGATAGTGCCGGGGGGAGGTGGGGAGAGGAAGAGAGAAAATTAGATCGTTTTCCTTCAGTTGAGTGAATTTCGGGAATAATAATAATAATAATAATAATAATAATAATAATAATAATAATAAGCCTAACTTTTGAACTGCACCTTTTTTTCTCTTTCTCCTGTACCTGAGGAATGACAAAACCAGCAGGAAAGCGAAACTTTCCCCGTGGAAGCCTAAAATTCTTGCCTGTTGTCCTTAGCGCTCTCGGGAGGAGCAGGCAGGGGCCGTGCATGACCCGGTCGGTGCGATGTGTGTGCAGGGTTCCTGCCGGAGCACGCCGCAGGAGCAGAAAGGGGCACCGCGCTGTGCCGAGCGCGACAGAACGCTCACAGCCAAACCCCGGCATATTTTGTGCTCTGTGTGTGGCCAACTATGTGGCCTGGCGATTTATTTTTCATGGAAACCCATGGATGCTGCGGGGCTTTGTGCTGTTATTGCCGGGGAAAAGCGCCCAGGGAGGCCGCGGCCGATCCCGGCCCAATGCCACACGCTGTGCCCGGCCCCGGGCTCCGCCGCTCGCTCCGGGCCTGCCGGCCTTCCCCGGGGCCCGGCCGGCCTGGGCCCTCAGACAGACCCCGGGCGTTCCGCCTTCCCAGTAGCTCCAGTTTAGTTTAAAGTAACAGAATAAGGGTTTTCTTCAGATACAAGCTCATGCAAACGCGTATGTACATAGGTTTAGATTTACCAACACTTTTATACATATATACATTGATTTTAATATTTGTTTATATACGCACATACATATATACACATCATTTTGTAAACATTATGTGTATTTAAATATATATTTTATATACATATATAAGTTTTATACATGGGTTTACATTTACAAACACTGTATATATAAATACAGAATCATGGGAATAGGAAGATGAGTGGTGGGAGAGTCCACGTAGCTCTCTTGAAATGATTATTTCATTCTGACTGTTTAAAGCACCGTTCCCCGCAGATGATATTGACTCCAAAAACATTCCCAGACGGGCGCTGGAGCTGGCAAAAGCGGCCCCGGGTTTCCGTGCCCACCTCCGGCCCCACTCGATGCGACTGCCTGTACTACCCGCGCCCCAGTGCCCATGCAGGACTGCGGCGGCCGCGCTGGAAACGGCGATCCCGCTGCTGCCGCTTTTTACAGGAACAAGAAACCCAATGTTTCACCACCTTGGCGAAATGGAGCGGCTGCGGTCCAACTCCCGGCCCGACCCAGCAGGCCCACTAATTATTATAAATATTATTGCTTTGTTTTAGAGGGGTTTTTTTTGGTGCGTTGGTTTTTTTGGAGGATTTTTTTGAGGGCTTAAATTTTTCCATTTTGCTTCTCTTTGTGTGTGTGTGTGGTGGATTTTTTTTCTTTTTCTTGTTTTACCTTTTTATTTTTAACCTTTTTTTTTTTTCCCTAAATTTAATTTTAACACGAACCTGAACAATTGCGGCCCTGGATCCGAGAGCCCTTCTGAGCTTTCAGTGTCACGCAAACAGTGGCACGTGAGTCTCTCCCTCGGCTCCAGAGACAGCGCTTCCCCGACAACCTCATCGAAATCATTGTTAAAAAAGATTAAGTTGTTGTAAAATAAAGTAACAGCAGCGGTGACTGCCACTACCAGCACCACCTCATTGTGCCCAGCCGCAGAGCTCCCCGAGGCCTCCCCTTCACCCCGCTTGCTTCCCCCCGCGTATCCTCTGCGCCGCGCAGGGGTCCTGGGACATGACCCCCGCAGCCCGAAGGGGCGGCTGGGCGGGCCCAGGCTGACTCTCGCTTCTCTCCAGGGGGATCTTATATGGTGGAACCGGAGGAGAACAAGCGGACGCGGACGGCGTACACGCGGGCGCAGCTGCTGGAGCTGGAGAAGGAGTTTCTCTTCAACAAGTACATCTCCAGGCCGCGGCGGGTGGAGCTGGCTGTCATGTTGAACTTGACCGAGAGGCACATCAAGATCTGGTTCCAGAACCGGCGGATGAAATGGAAGAAGGAAGAAGACAAAAAGCGAGGGGCGGGCAACAGCAATGACCCCGAGCAAGACTGCGTGGTGTCCTCCGGAGAGCTCCAGACCAAGGAGGATCTCCAGCCATGCCCCGCCGGGAACCTTCCCTCGGGAGCCTCCAGGGACCTTCTCGCCCCTAGCCTTGTCCCCAGAAGGCAGCAGGACTCTCGGTGAGCCGCGGGTAGCCCCACGGCCCGGGACGAGGAAAAGGATGGGACATGGAAAAGAGCCGAGAGGCTGCTGCCGGCTTCCCTCCGCCATGCACTGCCGTGCCGTGCCGTGCCGTGCCGTGCCGTGCCGTGCCGTGCCGTGCCGTGCCGTGCTGTGCCGTGCCGACCCACTCCTGCCTTCCCTCGGGGAAACCAGGTGCCCTCACTCCGAAACTCTCGTCCTCTGGAAAGTAAATGTAAGATGTCCAGCTGTGACAAGGAGAGGGTCGCTGTGGGCCCTAGCGGCGGAGGAGGCCGCAGGGAGCCGCCAGGATGGCGGCGAGCTGGGCCCCGCTCCCCCGGGCCGCCCGCGCCTCAGCGAGCCCTACGGGACAGCTTTCCCCGGGGAAGTCGGGTCTCAGGTGGCCACCGACGGCATGTGCAACCCTGGGTGCACGGAGAGGTCTGGAAACCGGAGGAGAAGCGAGCGCAGGCTGCCCTCCTGGCCGCGGACGGCTGCTCGGTCGGGGCGCGCGTCCCGCCGTGCCCGTCGGTCCGCAAGCGCGGACACGGACCCGAGTCCCCCGGACCATCCACGGGCTGGCACGCCGCCGTCCCCGTCCCTTCCCGTCGCCCCAGGGCATGGGCTCTACCGAGGACTCTCTCAGGACTGTTACTTACTTCTTTGGAAACTGGAAACTGGTTTCTTTCGTTTTCTTTTGCTTTTGGGAAAGAAAGAGGGCGGAAAGAAAAAAGAAAAAAAAAGGAAGATAAGAAAAATTTAAAAATTAAAGAATAAAAAGCCAACATGACCTGCGGGCAGGATTTGCCTTCCCCGATGACCGGCACAGTTAGCCAGACCCTCCTTCGGGCTCCACCAGCGGCTGCTGAGACCCTGCGCTGCTGCCCGCGGCTCCGCGCCCGTCTGGGCTCCGGAGACTCCGCGGCTCCAGGGCAGCGCTCGCCTCTTCGAGGAGTGAATGTGAGCCCAGGGATACAGCAGAAAAAATCGCGGGTGCTTTCCGGGCAGCGAGCAGACAGCGTGATATATCTGGGGGGTAGGGCTGGTCCCAGGGACATTGTCCTTTGGGGAAAAGCTCCTACGTCTCTTCTAACTCTTTCGCAAGCTCGGACTCTGCCTTGGAGAGGAGAAACCTCTCTGCAGCACGAGCTCGTGTTACGGCGTGGCTCTCTGCGTGGTTTTTCTCTGCAGACTTGTTTTCACACTCCAGCAAAGGCTGGGGCCGGCTGCCTCCCGAGGCACTGCAGAGCACCGGGGACTTTTCCTGGGTGCTATTTTTCGGCCCGGCCCGGCCCGGTGTGCGGGAGAGCTCGGCTCCTCCGGGCTGGAGCGGGGAGAGAGCCCGGCCGGTGTTTCCCTGCGGCGAGATGGATAGCGGAGTCCGTGCCCGCCGTCCCGGGCCCAGCCCGCCTTCCCTGCTGCCAGGAGCAGCTTCCCCGTCCCGACAATGGCGGGAACTCCAACTAAGCGGGGAACAAATCACAGCCGAAAACACCGGTTGGAAGGAAATAGGAACTGTCTGGTTTGCTGTCGGTCAGGCAGATCTTCCTTCTTTCCTCGACGGGGAGGTTCCTGCCCTGTACCCGGCAGCAGCAACCTCTCGAGCATCCCTCGGGGACCGCCACAGTCCCTCCCGCGCTGAGGGCCCGGGAGTGCCATGAGAGGAGGAAGATGAGGAGGAGGACAAGCTGTCGCACCCTGGCCAGATGATGTTCCCAGTCTCTCGGCTGAAAGCGAGGGGGAGAGCAAATAGCTTGGCACAGCTCTTTGGGGTTTTCCCGTCTTACATGAAACTTCTAACACTAAGGTGGAGACTTGAACTGAAGATGTAATTTGTCTATTGCTTTTCTTTCCTCTGGGAACATTAATATTTGTTTGCAAGCAGGAGTATTTCTAGTAATTTTTCCTGCAGGTTGTCTGAGAATTTTATCATCCGAGTCTGTATGTCCTTATTCATCAAAACGCAGTCAATGAGTGAGAACTTTTACTAATCATTATATGAGCAAAATTCAAATAAAGCTGTTCTGCTTAAGAAGCAAAGCACTATATTAATTAAAGTAATACCTCTTAAACTTTTGGGGGACATGAAGCCATTTTTAAACCTCAGAATTTTTAATGACTGTTCATTAGCATTAACCTGTCACTGGTAACATGAAGTGGAACAATTTCCACGTACCTTTTACAATGTCTGGCACTGACATTACAATTTGGGAGCCACTATAAAAGCAGATCTAGCTGCAGAAAGGACGTCTCTCACACAAAATACCTCGATTTTATTCCAGGATTTGTTACGCACATTGCCCTGGCTGAGCAGCATACACAGTAGCTGAAACGTTGTCTGTCCTTTCTTTAGCATAGTGCTTTTGTGCACTGCTCTGAAAACGAAAAACGTGCACAGTTGATATGAATCTTTTGACCACAGTGCCAAGGTGTTTTTATTAGTAGAAGCAGAATGAGAACTGCCTGGTTTAGTTTTGATGAATAAAGTATTTTTCTTCTAAGAGCTGACATATTTTATTGGTTTAGCACTTACATTTATATACACATATAAATAAATATATGTATATATTTCACCCTTTTTACAACTGCACCAATGGAAAAATTAACATTAACTAAATCAAGACAGCTCTGGGACCTTGTAGAACCAAAGATTCACAGTAATCTCACCTGACAGAACAACCAGCCCTACACAGTGCTGGGGAAAGGCAAGGCTGACATGGAGAGTTATAAGGCCATGTCACCTCACCAAAACCAGTTGTCCAGATATATCCATCTACCTAGGAGATGCCTCCCCTTATGAAATAGTTTATGATTTATTTGTAATCACCTTTAACCCTAGGATAGACTATCCATAAAGCATTCTCAAAATACTTTTAAAGTTATACAAGAGATAATGAAGTGTGTGGTGTCTTTTTATTTCCTTCTTGGGCAATAATGAATCCTTTCAAGCAGATGTGGGAGAAGTATGTCCCCAAAAATTGTGTGTGTTCAGGTTAATTATTTTAAAGAAAAGCTGAGCAAGATTCAGGGCAAATTTCCTGTCCCTGGGTGCACCCCATCAGGAACTATGGAGACATCAGTTCTACCTGTGGCTCCAGGGAAGATAGGGAGGCTGCAAGTCTTGATTGAGCTTCTCACAGGCAACACCTTTGCTGCTCCTACTTTGCTCAGATCCATGCCTCAAAACTGCAGGGAAAGTGTTCTTCTCCTGCTTCTGCACTACTGAGACATTCACTGCTATCCCATGAGAGATCACAAGGCAGGACCTCTCCTTCCTCCAAGAAGGGCTGAGCACCTGAGGTGAATGGCACACTGCCGGGCAAACCCTGGCAGCATCTTGGGGCTGCTGTCACTCACAGACCAGAGTCTGCTGCCATCTCTGGAGCTGCATCTGCAGCACTGCTGGGGCCATGCTACCCCCATGCTTGGGCAGAGGCTGGGCAGGGAAAACAGGACCTCATGCACACCCTGTGCTAACCTCTGCTTTACCCACCCTCCAACAGGACCATGTCCCACAATCCTGCAGCAATGGCCATATGAAAAGTAGGACTGCAAGACTATACTTGTCTGCTCTATTACAAACCCATATTTTTGCCTGAAAATCTCTCCATTTATGGATAATTATGCCCATAAATCAATTCTGAAAGCAGCAATTTAACCTAAGGTGTGAAAGACTTTCCAGTCAGACACTGAAGGCTGCTACCTCCCACTCTGTGGTTGCTGCTGCTGCCACGAACACAGCTGAAGAGAGATGCTGCAGGCTGAGAGAAGAAATATTGCTCAGAAAGGCTTGGGTGCTTTGAAGTGCAACCAGGAATGGGATGCCAGCCCTGCAACAACCACCAAAGCAGGGCCTTGTGGCCTGGGCAATGCACCTCATGGTCTGTCCTCCACACAGGGCAGAATTGGCTGGGGGTTAAATGCTGAGTTTCAGGGCTTGTTTTGGGAGTAGAAGGAAATTTCATTGTGCTCCCTTCACTCATTACAACTTAGAGGGTTTTTCTTATGAAACCTTTTCACATAAGCAGAGGCAAGCCATGCAAACACACATGCACACACACGGCTTCCAAAATATGTGACTCAGAAAGGCAATTCCCTTTCTGCTTCCTTCTTCCCTGCATGGAGATAGGAATGGCCAGATCTTCAAGGATATTTTTTATAGCAATCAGGAATAAATCTAGGGAGGACAGTGAAATGAAATGAAATGAAATGAAATGAAATGAAATGACAATGAAATGTGGAAACACTGCAGTGTCTGTGTTAGCAGTGACCACTATCTACTTTCGCTTACCCACTACTTATATTCATTGAACACTTAACATTTATCATTGCTGCTCCTGTCCCACTGGCTTCCAGCACCTTTTACAGTGTCTTTCCGTGCACTATGCCAGCACCAATGTGTCCCAGAAGTTCTTGAACTGCAAGTGCAAAGAATGGTGGAGCAAAGGGGAAAGTGCTTGGAGGCAAGACTTCTCCTGAGGCCTTTCTCCATCTCCTCTCCTCCCACCACTTGCTGTCTTGGTATGCAGCTCCTCTGTTCCCCAGAGCTTTTGGGATCAAAACATATGCAGGAACAAATAAAATGCAGAGGAAATGAGTTGAGTGCCTCTCTCCCCAGCGTGCCTCAGTGATGAATCAGGCCTGGCCAGCCTCATTCATGGAGTAGGAAACTCAAACACGTGGTTCCTCTACTATAAGGTCTGACGCACTTGCTGCCTCATATCAGGGCTTGTTCCAGAAATCATTTGCTTCCAGCAGCAGCACCACTGCAAGGAGGAGAGGCTGCAGCTGTGCTCTTTCTGCATGAGGTGCCTTTAGGCATTTTCTCAGGAGCCCTGATGTCTGGCTCTATCCACCAGGATTTACCAGTCACAAGGGGCAGGTGCCTTTGCAAATAGGCATATTCTTCACAAACAACCCCAAAATAGATTGAATGGGAAGAAACTCCGGGGATGTAGGTGAGCTGGACCAACAAGGCAAGAAGATTGCAATGACCACTGCAAATGCAATGCATTTGCTAAGGAGCATTGGCAAAGATAGGGTTGCTGGGCTTTGTCTCATAGCAGAGAACAATGAGAACAATGAGCTGCTGACAGTGGCAGCTTCATTTTCTCCCTGTTCTTTGACCCAGACCCAGGAGGAGAAAAGCATCTGCTCAAAGAATCCTTGGCAGAGTGATTTAAGATCCAAAAGTAAAACACATTCAGCAGACCCAGAAAGCAGAGGGTGTAAGGGTTTGTGTCTCCACTTCCAGGACTAGACTGGGTAGTGGATACTGGAAGAGTTGTCTTCAAGAGCGATTGGTAGCACTCTGCTGTTTTTGAGCATGGGCAGTGTGTGCCATTATATATTCAGCTGTGTCTGCCTTGGACATTCCCTGCAGACCTCAAAGCACTGAGGAGAGGCAGGCAAGGATTAGTGACTTCACTGCTGTAAGAAGAGGTCAGAAACAGGGGATGGAGCTCCCCTTGGAGAGAACGGAGGCACCCACAGCCCGTGCTGGGAGACCAACCTGTCTCAGGACCAAGGTGGAGCCAGGGGACATATACCAGGTCCTGGACCGTGCAGGGACTTGTGTTTGAACACCACTTCCCTGGGCCCAAACCCTTCTCCAGAGAAAAGCAAACAGTTACCCTTTGGGAGCCTCAGCTGGGTGCGGCATCGTAGGGCTCCAAGTTATGTTTTGAACACAAGCCCTCCTGCAGAGGAGGCTGCACCTCCCTGCAGCAAGCAGTAGCAAAGCAGCCCTCTTGCACTCTGGCTTTTAACAACATTTCAGCACAACTGCTCAGTCCTTCTGGTTCAAACACATGCCTCTCACTCCCTGCCAGGATTCCAGCCAGGAGAGCTGATCTCTCATCTGGTGTGCCCTCTCTCCTTTTCCACTGCTAAGCCGTTAGTGGTGAGTCAGTATTTGGCTAAGGGTGAGACTGCTTGAGGTGACATTGCTCAAGATAAGGTGGCAGAATAGCAAGTCCTGTTTTGGGATTTTTTTTTTAATCCATTCTGCAAGATGAATTTTTATCCAAAAAATGAAAATTGTCAAAAAAGGGAGTGGAGGGAGAAATCCGTTTCTCTTTCAAGGCATGAAATCCTTTACCCTGGAATGGATGTGGTAGAACTTGTTGTTAAAGTCAAGCTGGTTCCTGGAGTTGTGTTTGGAAACCTGCTCACAACTTCACTGTCTGCTGCCACATCATGGATGGTTTGTTATATTCATGCCACATACTTTAGCGAGACAGTTTCACTTCAAACAGAAAGAGGTACATCCAATGGCAGGTGTGCAAGACAGCATTTTGAGCTGTGCATGAGATTAGGTGCAGGTAAAGGCAGAGGAAAGGGCCATAAAATGTAGAGCTGCATGACCCTTTCATGACAAAGAAGAGATTCCTTAGGAGCATCCCTGAAGGAGTAAAAATAGAACTGAAACTGAAACACTGAGCTTTCTACTCTATTCTTCTGCCCAAAGTACGATCACTTGGTGTTCTCTTTTCTTCACTAAGGCCTACACAACAGCAGATTTCCCAATCTTCTCTGTTCCAGTGCACCATTACTCCTGCCATGCATGCATTTTCCTAGCATCCAACCAGTCTTAGATGTTGCAGTTATAGCCTATGGTTTCTTGCCCTCTTAGAAAGTAGAGGATGGTGTACTTCCTTTCTCCTTAGAACAGCCTCCCAAGAAGCCAAAGGAAAAGTTTTGGTGAAGAAAATTAATTTTCCAGGCAACTTCTGCCTTATTAGAGACTTTTTAGAGAAATTACCAAGAGCAGATTCCCGGAGCTCAAACGCAGAAGCTGGACAGGATGGGCCCACAAGGCAAGTAGAGGAATGGTACTCCAGATAGTGATGGAAGGCAACACTGTCAATGAGTGGATAGGAAGGATGAGCTGGAACTGAAAGCAGGAGGGGTCAGAAGAGGGGCAAGTGAAGGCTGAAGCAGTTGGTTTGTTATGGGGAGAAGCCAGAGGGAGGCATTAATGGAGAAGGGTGAAGAAAAAGGTAACTGATGTAATGCCAAGACCTCAACAGCTACAGGATTATGACACCAATGAGATCATTAGCTGGGAATGCCATTTGGCTTCTAGGGAAAAGTCATGATACAGAAACCAGGTGCTTTGTGTGTTTTACTTAGCTGTTAATTGCAGCTTGCACCTTTCTCGTAGAAGCTTAATTCCCCCTTGTAATGTGATGGAGTTTTCTCACCTGTCTCCACATTCCTCCTGGTCCACACACTAAAGGAAAGTGTTGTGATTCTAGCAGAGATTTCCATTTAATGCAGTTGCTCTGCGCTAGTGTTTATTCACTGTTACATGCAGGGGTTTGTTCCAGCTGTCCCTGGTTATGACAAATCAGGTACTTAGAGTCCTGCTTGCTCAGGGCTCTAAGTGAAGCTCTTTCTTGGCAAAAAATCTTACAGAGCTGCCTCACAGTTCCCGTGAAAAATAATCCAAATTCATTTAGATGCAGGCACTGGAAATTGTCAGCAAATCTGCAGAGATGTGGGAGATAAAAATTCATATAGGGTGACAGATTTATGTCCTGCTCCAGCAAAGTCCCATACGCCCCTATGTTTCCTTTTATCCCATCCTCTTAGCTTGGCTCTGAGGAGTGAGGTAAGCCACACAGCAGCAGCGCTCATGGAAGGTCTGGAATATCCCAACCTCACAATGGTGTCCCAGTCGTTAGATTACAGAGGGCTGGGAGTAGTGATAGCTTGTTGGAAAATCCTAGCGTCCGTGCTTCTCCTCCAGATGTGGTCACTACATAGGTCAGGGCTTCATTCTTCCCTGGTTGTAGATCTCTAAACACTTGGGAGAGTGGGGGCAGGGAGACTCAGGAGAGGCAGGGCTTTTACGGGTTGACATCAGGACCTAGGAAGAGACAAGCTGGCACCTGCAGGCCGTGTCCGCGTCAAGGTGGGGAAGTCAGATCAAGGGAGATGTGGTGTTTCCTCTGCACACCTCTGCAACGCCAGCCTGGCACCGTGCCTGGTAGTGGGACATGGAGTGGATGATGGAGGAAGATGCAGCAGGAACTAAAAAACATCCAGGGAGGGAGCAGCTAAGGAGACAAGACTTCCTCCATGCCATAGGGAAGGAGCTGTATCTGGGAGCCAGAGGAGTGGCAGAGAGGAAGAGAAGAGGCACAGTTGCTTTCAAGCCTCCTCTCTCCTTCAGGTCTACATGGAATAAAACATGGGGCACAAAGCAATGATACAGCTGCAGGAACCATCAGGCAAGGGCAGAACTGGAGAGCAGCAATGGATGGGCAAGAGCCAGGAAGCTGTCACACTCCAGTCGGAAGGTGCAGGGGCATGTCACATCAACCCGAAATCCTGGTGCTCCCAGAGCCTCCTGTTTCTGTAGCAAACAGAAGCAGCTGGATGAGACAGCTCAGCTCAGCAATCCAACAAAATACTCATCATCCTGAGGCCTTGTAGAGGCTGACCTGGAACAGAGGCTAGGAAGAGTGAAAGGATAAAGGGTAGGTATTTATTGAAAGGCCTTCACAGGGTACACCTTGGGCAGTGCAGGAGTCTCACAGAGACTACACCCAGGATGGACACTGTCAGAGGTTTTTTGGACAGATATAAGTTTTGTCCATTTGCATATCAGAGGTTAATTGTCCAATTACAGCTTCAGGCAGTGGAGTCCCATTCTCTTAGTTTGCTCCCCCACAACTCACTTTTGTTTACATTTCTCGAGGCCTGAAGCAGTGATGTGTCCTTGATTCTCAGGCCTGGAGAGGAATTGTTGTGTCTGACCAAAATGGGAAAAGCAGTAGCTAACACTCTATATGGAGCTCAGAGTTATACACTAGAGAATTGTAGGATTACAAACATATGAAAAATAGAAAAGCTAAAATCCTAAGGCATCAATCCTGCAAAAAGTGTCATGTCTTTCATTTTGGAAATAGCTCACCACACACCTGCACCTGCACTACCTTTGACAGGAAGCAGGATCTTCTGCAGGATCTGAGGGCCAAAGAGAAGCAGGCAGGGAAGCAGAGGAGAGTTACCCATGGGACCATGGTTGCAGCATAGCTACTGGAAGAGTTTCCTCGTCTTCCTCAAGTTTCCTTTTGAGGCCTGACACATCTTGGCTGTTGGCCACCTTAATTTCCCTGCTGCCACTCCAGAAGATATCCCCCTCTGCCAGGAATCTCTCCATCTTCTGACATCTCTTAGATGGCCTCTGCTACATCTCAATATGCTTTCTGAAGCCATCATGTAGAGAGACATCCTGAAAGAAGGGGGACTAAGGGGAATTTGATGAAAGGGAGCCTTCAAAGAGGCAGAGACTGTTCCAAGTGAGGGTTTGGAAGAGGCATAGAGCCAAGAGCCAGTAAAGGAGATCTAGGCCATGGTCCAAAGGTAACTGCAGCCAATGGGACTGATTTGAATGGGCTTTGGACTAGATTCTTGAACAGCAGCTGTAAAAGAGGATATCAGGGGTACGATGTGTGTGTAGAACTGAGGATAGAAAAGCGAGGAGGAGAGGAGGGATTTGTTCAGCCATTCAAACAAGGTTTATGTAGGACATATAAAGGCTTTCTTTAGTATCACCAGGGCGCTCCAGATGGTGTCACAGCCATTGACAAGTCCTGCTTCATGGGGTCGTGTTTTACATGAGAGCATTGGCTGACGTATCGCAGTAGCAACAACTATCACAAGAAAGGAAAAACACTGCAGAGGGAGGAAGACAAGTGGAACTGTGCTCGATGCCGCTGTGCTGCCTGGTGGGAAATGGATGCTGAGCCGTCTCAAACGCAATTCCCTCCCGGAGAACCCCGCTGGCATCTCTGCCGAGCCCGCCGGGCCGGGCCTTGCCGGGGAGAGCGCAGAGCCGGGCGGGACCTGACCGAGCCACCGCCGCCGCCACGCTGCCACCTGCCGGCCGCGCCGCCACACTGCAGCCCTTCCTTCCTTCCTTCCTTCCTTCCTTCCTTCCTTCCTTCCTTCCTTCCTTCCTTCCTTCCTTCCTTCCTTCCTTCCTTCCTCCCTCCTTTCCTTCCTTTCCTTCCTTCCTCTCTCCCTCGCCACAGTTGGGCTCTGCTGTAGGTTGGAAGTAACCGCCTGTGGTCCCAGACCTCCTGGGAGCATGTCCCAACCCCATTCCAGCCCAACAACACAGAGATGCTGCGATGAGAACAATTCTGGCTGTGAAGAAAGAGGTGGCAATTCCCTGCTGAAAGCCAAAGGCTCAGGTTGCTCTTGATCAGCGCACCAGCAGGTTGGAGTTGGCAGATGGGTGCTGGCAGCTCTCCTCATCCTGATGGTTCAGCCCTTCCAACTGCACAGGCACAATGCATCTTGGCAATAACATCAGGAATCAGTTCTGTGAGTCCGGCACAGCTGGAGCATCTATCCCAATCCTAATGCTTCTGCCTCCCTGATGAGGAAGTAATCAGAAAGGAGTGAATCTCCTGGGACATTTCACTAGGAGTGTTCTCGTCTCCATGTATCTGGGTCTTCTCACAAAAAACACAAAAAGGGATGCCTTTCTGGAACTTACACATTTTCAATGCCACTTAGGAATCTGAGTACACCCGTAAGTCGAGCATGTCCCAAGATCACTCCTCAGTGCTGAGCCCAACTGTCACCAAAAGGTCACCAAATGCAGGTGACTTCTGTGTTACCCTCTAGAACAGGTTGGCTGTACATAAACCACATCCTGAAAACAGTCTGTTGCTTGTCCTAACTCTAAATCTCTGCCCAGAAGTTTCCTGAGCAAGCAAAAGCTGGCCCAAGCCTATGGCTGGCTGTGGACCATGCCAGCCATTTAGGTAATCCAGCTGATTGAGCTGCAGTGCCCAGGAATATTTCCTGGCACTTTTCAATTTGTTAGGACAGATGTAGGAATTCAGCCCTACCTTCGCTTATCAAATGGGCAACTTGACTGCAGCAAGGAAGGTTTCTGTCACCTAAGCTGGTTCTGGATGACTTCAGAGAATTTCCAGGAGAGTGAAGACATGTGACTACATTGATCTTGACTTTGTGAGATAAGTACTCTGCTCAAGGGGTTTGGTGCTGCAGGATGGCAGAGCAGTGAGGATCTGGGAGCTAGGCTGAGAACCTCTGAACGAGGAGTGACTTGAATTTGAAGAGCACTGCTGAAGGGATCTGAGCATGTGCTGATTTGTGACAAAGCAGTCTTGTGTCTTTCATAAAACGGCATACATAGAGCGTGATGTTCACAAAGGAAAAGCAGATTGAGTGAGGTTAAACATTTAAAGTCAGATAAAATCACACTGCTGATTCCTTCAGCATGAATCATCGTTTTCTGCTGACTGTGCTCCTAACACTTCCTACTGGCCCTTGCTTTTTCCTGGACTGTCAGGAAGGGACCAGTGAGTTGAGCAGGCTGGGTGAACAGGGAAGGGTGAGACGTGGTGAGGGACCTCCCTGGAAAGGAGCAGTGGCTGCTGGGCTCTCACTTCTTCCTTCCGTGTTTTTTGCGGGCTCTGCAAGCTGCCGTGATTCATTTACCTGTGTCCCTCTCAGCAGGCTCTCCCTTTGCTCTGGACCTCAGGACACATCACAGACCACAGCAAGCTCACGGGGCACAGGCAGTTGCCAGGTCAGGGTGAGTGGAGGAGCCGTGCCTGGGCTCCCTCTCAGCAGAGAGACAGCAGGTACCACTGAGGGCATTCCCTGCCTCCAGGAGCACTTGGCACTGCGGCCCCAACTCTTTCCCTTACCATGGCAGAAGTAATCTCTTTATCTCAGAGACAGGAAGATTCCTTCTTTTCTTTCTCGTTCTGCACTTCAGTTTTGCTCTCTCTCGTATAAGGGGTCAGCACCAGGATATTTGTGTGATGGTAGCTCCCAGCCCATGGAGCATATAGGAGCACTTTCCTAGGCCAAGAGGGAAGGAGGCAAGTTTTCAGGTGGCCATGGTATGCCCGAGTAGGGATGTGCATAGGAGGAGCCTGAATCCCTCAAGACTCTGGACCACCACAGACTTTGCTGGGTTGCTGGCCCCTCTCTATGCCAGCCCCATCTGCCCCTGCTTGAGCAGCTGCTTTCCTTGGGCCAGTGTCGATGGATGTTTTCCTCCTCCAATTCAGGAACGTGTGCCCACAGGCAAAGAGATAACAAAGGGCATGTTTTACCGGCAGGAGCCAGTCAGCAGAGACCAAGCCTCTGAGGATGGAAAACACCTTTGGAACCATGATAGGAGATTGGTGAGGGAGTTACTGAGAGTGAAAGAGTAGTTCCAAAGTGTTGCTCTGGCCTTGGAAGAGCAGGATGTCGTTACCGGGAACAGAAAAAGGATCATGTTTCTAGATTGAAGTCCTCGAGGAAGAAACACGCTCCTGATAACAGAAAGTCGCTTTTTCTTCTGAGTCACTACATTCCTGGCAGTAGTTGCGCAAGATGTTTTCAGAGACCCCTTTTCAGATCTCCGTGGTTAGCTCTACCTCCACCTCTATAGATGCATGTAAGCGTCTTGATGCGGATGAAAGAAGATATGAAAAAATGAGCATAATTGCCAGAAAAACAACATACACTCATGCACTTAATATATATGAAAAATGAGTGGTTTGATTATTCTTAAAATAGCACAGTTGTATTTTAAACTGGAATAAAAAATCTTTGGTATTTTTGTTAGGAGATAATTCTCACCAATGAAAATTCCGTCTCACCTAGATTTTACAAATAACAAAAAAAATCCCTAAATCAGGTGAGGACTGGAATCTCCCTAAAACATAGTCAAAACTTGCGTTATCCTTAAAGATACCTCAGTAGTTAACTGTTGCACAGGTCTTTATACCAGTGCCAACAAACCCCATGACAGGGATTGGCTCATTTTCAAACTATGGAAAAAGGAAGAAAAATCTTGGATACTTATTGACTCTTGACTCTTGCTTGGTTTAGGAGTTTATATGCCTTTGGAGGCTCAGAAGGCCTCTTAGTGTCCATGTCTTGCCCATACTGCACTCGAGGTGCCTGAAAACAGAATTGTGATCTTAAAAATCGTGAGATCCACCTGACTGTGTGGTGCCCTGAATCATGCTCCTGGTTTCTATTTGAGTTCTGCATCAGGATGTTCTCCAAGGACTTAATTACAAGCAAACCTTTATTGAAAGCCCTAACTGTTGCCACTCAGAGAGGCAAGAGACCAAGCAAATCTTGTAACCCTAAGATCTTTCTCTTTTCATGGTCACACCATGGCATGGAAAAATTAGACCACAAGCAATCTTGGTTTCCAGAGCTGAAAACGTGCCTTGTCTGCCAACAGAGGAAGGGACAGAGCAGTGAAGAGCATCCCTTTCCAAAGAATGCAGGAGATAAGGCAGCTTTTCTCTCACAAAGGTCTTTGGGTCTACGCAAGTTATCTGCAGGACAGGCTGTAACTCTGTGGAAGGCAGCGAGACATGTCAGGGGAACAGGATCTGACTCAAAAGCAAAACTGCACGAGCTTGCAACAGCTGCCCAAAAATACCTGGGTGACTAAGGGAAGAAGAATGCTGAAAGCAGGGAAGTTCCATGTGTTCTGTTTGGCTTGTTCTCTGCTTTTGGAATAGCACAAAAAGCAGTGGTTTTTTTCCCCCTACCTTGCCTGTTGCAGCTGGGTGTGGGGGCGCTGAGGGAGAGATGTTATATCTGGCATCTTTCTAACTTTCTTCAGTCCAGCTCAAGTGCTAGGGATCAGCAGGTTGGAAATGAGCTGTCAGAAATTTAAACTAAAGGAGGCTAGATTTATATTAGATATAAGGAAGATATTTTTGCAATGAGGGTGGCAAAACCCTGGAACAGGTTTCCCAGAGAGGGCATGAACGGCACGGATTGTCCAGAAAGGGGTGGATGCCTCATCCCTGGAAACATTCAGGGTCAGGTTGGATAGGGCTCTGAGCAACCTGATCTATTTGAAGATGTCCCTGCTCATTGCAGGGCAGAAAGACCCACATTAGTTTTAAAGGTCCCTTCCAACCCACACTATTACATGATTCTGTGACGCACACTTGAGAAAGGTAATGATGAACTTCCCTTAATTTGAAGAATTGAATCAAAACACCTACCTGGACCAATAAGTTAGATATTACATTAAACAGATTATCTATTATACAGATTACATTAGATATTATGCTGGCATAGTTAGTATTTTAATTAGGGGAAATTAGGATCAAAGAGAAAATTATTCCTGTTACTTGCCAATGGTTAGCTGGACTGGAGCCTAATGAATGCCACAGATTGGTATCTAGACATCTGTGTGAACATGTAGTGAGAATCATCCCTGAGTTTTCATCCTCTATTTTCCTATACCACTTTGCAGCAGGGTGATCCAGTGGGTGTCATCCCAAAACAGATGATACCTCAATTTAGAAATACAGGGCTTGAAAGGGATTCCCAGGTCTCCATTCCAGTCTCCTGGCAACAAACTGTTTGTTTTTGTGAATAGCTCAAATTTTTCCTGTTTCTTTGCAAGTAGCTCTCTGTTGCCCTCTTTCAAGGAAAGTAAGTTTGACTTCTGAAAGCGTCAAAAACTGAGAATAGAATTGGGGGCATTGCAGAAGTTGAGACATTAATTAGAAGTAACTGTGTGTGTTCACCTGAGTCACAGCATGGCAGAACACGCAGGTGAGAAGGAAACAGCCCTTCCTCATCAGCGAGGAGAGCGGGAACATCCTGCTCCATCAAGGAGCTATTCTGGAGCAAAGCCCAGAAGGCTGCTAAGGCTTCTGGGAGAGTTTGTTCCCATCTGTCCCCAGAGGTTCCTGACACTTCTTTGCCATGGCTTTCTGACAGTAACCACAGCTGTTTTGCTAGGGAGACTCCTAGCATGCACCTCCTTGGCACCTGTACTCTGCCACAGCAGGCCACGCATCTCTTGATCTCTCACTCCAAGGTGGCCTTGTTCTCTTGCTGAGCTACCTGTGCAGCTGGACTGCCCTGCACAGACTTGTGTCTTGCTGACTTTTGTTACCATTTACAAGCTGTTTGCTTCCTGGAAGGCCTCCGGTGCTGCTTCTTTGGCATCAATTCAAGGTTTGCTTTCAGCTCTAGCCGCTCTAAACTTCAGCACACAGCTCCATTACTCATGTGGGGCCGAGGGAAAGTATTTGGTCCTGAATTTTGGCTATGACACAGCAGAACTGTGTCAACAGAATCGTACGCTCCATGATTTCCTTTTCCACACCAGCTGCTGATGGAGTAGCAAAGAGAAACCTATGGCCTCACACAGTCCTCTGGAGCCATGATTTCAGTCAGTCATAGCAAACCCCCCTCAGTTTCTGAAAGATGGGCTCTGCCCTCGGTTAGATGGCTGTGATATGTGCTTCTAGCCACTGCTTCATCCACAGGTGGAAATGGCCTGTCTCACAGAAGTCACTTGTGTGGGCAAAAAGCTGGATGGAGAATATGTCCGAAGTTATTGCTTACTCCTAAAGTAAGATTTTTTTTAAATTATTTTTAAAAACGCTTGCTGTCTTCATCCTGCAGATCCAGAGTGCTCAGCCATCAGATTTAGGACACATAAAGTGCCCCTAAAAGATACTTCGGATGAGAGAAAGCAGAGGTTTGCTCTAGATGCCATCCAAGTCCTCTGAGGACCTTACTGTTCTTCCCATGATGGGCTATGACACATACCGTCGTCCCTTGCCCCAAACTCAAAGAGCTTTCTTGAGAAACTGGTATTTGCCTAAGAGTTAATCCAAGAGAAAGAATGCTAATTGGTTTGTTATTGTACAGTGATAGGAGCAGGAAAATCTGACAAGAGAGGAAGAGCAGGGGACTTCCATCCTGCAACTGTGGGGCCAAACCTTCTGATTTCCTGGATTTTTTTTTCATGGACTTCTGCTCCAGCCCCTGTCAGGCAAGCAAGGTGCAGCAGCTCTGACCTGTTGAGCCCCACCAATCTGGGTTGGCTTGCTGCTGCAGGACAGTGTGGAGCTCTGTGAGAATTGAAAACACCCATGGGTTGATTGGGGGCTCACCTCTGACAAACAGAACTTCTGGTTCAATGTCATGGTTCAGCTATGGACTGACCCAGGCGCCTGTAAATATCCACTCAAATAAACAGGAGACTCAGTTTTTTCCTTTTCACACTTCTTTATGGTTCATGAGGAATAAAAAGGAAGACAGAAGGTTGGTGGTTTTCTTGCTTGGGGATGGGAAAGGGAACATATTTGAAATTGGAGTGGATATGATTTGCTTTTTTCCTTGCTTCTTACACTCAGAAATCTGAGTTCTGCATTGCCAGAGTCAAGAATTTGAGGAGAGCTCAGAAAATGAATGCTTGCTAACAGAGAGCAAGACATCTGGAATGGGGATGTTTAAAATGTGTCAGGCTTGTTTATATATCTCTAACGAATTTTTTAAGAGAAAAACTTCCGTGGACATCAAGCAGTTCACCTCAATAACGGCAACTTTCTTTCTCAAAAGTCCTACAGGCAAGAAAGAAATTTTCACACTTTCAGCATTAAAGAAACCCAACCCACGAAGCACACTACTGAAAGATTACAGGGACTGTCCCAATGTTGCCATGCCTGGGCTCGTGCCAGGGGCAACTGTGTGCCACCACTGCAGTAAGGAGTCCTGGATTCTGCCAGTCCCATGTCACCCCAGCCCCATGGGCATGGGTAAATGCCAACAAAACCACGCCAAGCAGCACCTCTCAAACACCCAGATCCTTCGTGATTAATTTACTTATTGATGGTCTTTCATAACTCCGTGGTCATCTTTTTTCTCACTGCCATTAATTATTTCTGGAAGCAAATAAAAGGGCCCACCGATATCTCTCCCTCCCACTCAGCACAGCCAGCTTTTCCTTAGGGAGAAAAAACTTGTGCTCATTTGCAGTGGGACAATGCCGACTTTTGAACCTCTAACCACTAAACAAACAAACCTTGCGCTCTGCTCCACAATCCAAACAGGGTTTATTGACAGGCGTATCGCAGCAACGCGCAGCAGCTCCGGCAGCAGCCGGGCTGGGATCAATGCTGCGGAGGTGGCCCCGGGCGCCAGAGGACATCCTCGAAGGGGCGGCCCCGCCCGGGGCTGCTGCAGCCCGGCTGCTGCCGCCCGAGAGCACTCGTGCCCAGGGACAGGGCAGAGGGAGAAGTGGGTCATGGTGCCTGCAAAGCCCTTCTAGCTCGGAGAGCCCTGGTGCAAGTGCTCTGCGCTGCTTTAGGTGCCGCAGAGCCAAGACCCTCGGTTTGGGTGCTGCTCAGCTTTAGTAGTCCCCAGCAGGTCTTCCAGAACAATCCAAGGACCCTTTAGAGACACAGAAGGATGAATCTGGCTCCTGCCTCCCTCTGATCAAGAGCGAACCATGGACATTGGACCCAGCAGGACGTGCTCGGTGTCAAGCTCATGCGCAATGGGCATAACAGCTTTGGTGCTGCAGCCACGTCTCCTGGCCAGGCCCACTTCAGAGACAACGTACGCAGCAGAAAATCAAGCAGGTTCCTTGCACTGGAGCTGCTGCCTCCCACCACAGTCTTCTCCCAGGCATAGGAGCCCTGGATCAGGTTTGCATGGCCACATGTCCGCTGTAGGACTGCCAGCCACTGGCCCTACAAGGCATGGAGCTACACGCAGACAAAATGCAGTGCAGAGGCTTTGGGGCTGGTGCTTTCCATTTCCCCAAGTTCCCCTAGGCAGAGAGAGTTGCCTTGTCAGTAGGGTCAAGCCCTGACCAAGCCATTCTCCCCATGCAGTTCTGTAGATGCTGCTGGCATTTGGCTTCAGCTTTTTGCAAAAAGGTAAGAAAAGCTCCAGCAAAGAAAAAATCAAAATGTCCCAAAGAAGGCAAATGATATAACTTAAATAAATGTGATGAGAAAAACTGAACAGCATGGGGCCACATCCCAGGGAAGTCAATAATTCACATAACGTGTTTGGGGCTGGAGAGTGCTCCCATCCCTGCTGGGCCCAGGCCCACACGAGCTAGCTCCACACCCAACCAAGGGCACTGGCTGCACCGTGGCTGCTCCAGCCTGGCCTCACTTTGCAGTTGGGCTTCTCCCATCCCTAAGTAAGAAGTATATATGGCAAATGGTCAGGGTGATTTGGCCAAATCAGCTGGACTTTTCTTGTTTTCATCTCTGGCTAAGTGAGTCACTTGGCATTTCTAGGCTGGTCCCCTCCATCTAGCCAGCATGTGGAAATGGGCCACAGCCTGTGCAAAGTAGGCTCTGATATAGCACAGGGCTCTTCCAAAGATTTCTGCTTCTGATGGAGTTGTGATGAAAGCTACATAAAGCTGATAAAATCAAGGGAGCTTTGGAAAATCAACTGAAACAGCCTCCCCTCTCCCCCCCAAACAAGACAGAAATTGTAATGTGAGAAACAGCACATAGTTTAACCAAGGGGACATTGCACATGCAAACAAGGCTCCTCACTTCAGCATGACAGGACACTTTTTTCAGAAGAGACGAAATTCTTTCAATTTCTCTGCACTGTAGCTAATAAATCTGGATGGGTGACTATCTGTACTGGATTTATGGGCTCTTTTACAAGTGTCTAACATTAAGCAATTCACTTCTGAACGTTTAAACAGTGCCTTATCTTGTCTGCTCTGACCCTTAGGGCAGAATGAACATTTTGCATATTCATGGTTGCAAGAAGAAAATAAAATAAAATATAAAATAAAAAAAGATGTGCTTTAATTTTTTTTCCTGCTAAAATTCATCATTAGCCCAACAACATTTCTAGGGTCTTTTGGACCGATCCCTGAGATATACCGGGGGTTGACTGGCAGGCAGTGCCCCCATTTTATCTAACAAATTCCAGGGTAAAAAAAGCACCCAAACATAATAATAATAATATTAATAAAGCGATGGACACGCTTCCCCCGGACAACGAGACACATACACTGTACACCTGTACACACGGCCGGCCCCGCGGGGCGGTGTAGTGCATCGGGGGGGCCGCTCCCACCGTGCCCCCCGGCCCGGCCCGATCCGCTGCGTCCTCCAGCAGTCCCTGCGCCGCTGTCCCCGGCCGCTGTCACTGCGGGGCGGAGGGGCCCAGCCCGGCCGCAGCCGCCCCCGCCGCGGGAGCCTGCAATGAGGCGCTGGGGCTGAGGGGCTCCGCGCCACCGGGCTGCGCCTGCTGCAGCTTCTTCTTGTTGATCTTCCTCTCCTTCGCCCGCCTGTTCTGGAACCAGATTTTCACCTGCCGGGAGGTGGACAGGGGAGTGAGGGGGGGCAGTTCGCCGGGGATGTATCCCCCTTGCGGGGGCTCTCACCGAGAGCGCATCCCAACCCCGTGCGTTCCGCTCCCGCGCAGCCCCGTCCCGCGCATCCCTGTCCCCGCGCAGCCCAGCCACACGTGGCGAGCGTAGGGAGCGCCACTTTTGGGACAGACCTGCCTCTCCGACAGCCCCAGGTTAGAGGCCAGCTCCGCTTTTCTCCTGATGGTGATGTAGCGGCTGTAGTGAAACTCCTTCTCCAGCTCCAGCCGCTGGTGGTCGGTGTACACGACGCGATACTTGTCTTTCGTCCTGGTTTTAACTGCGGAGCACAAAGCCAAGGTTGAGAAAGCCGAAGCCAAAGGGCATAGCTGAGCGCAGCCATCCTCTCTGCGGTGCAGAGCGATCAGGAGCAGCCCGATCCCTCCCTCCCGGGCTTGCTGCTCGCCTCCCCCTGCGCTGGGCTCTACTGAGCGCAGCAGAGGAGAGGAGACGTTCAGCAGCGCCCTGGAGACATGGGACACCAATGCCAGGCATGCCGCCGAGCGCAGGCTCCCAGCCCCGGTTGCCAGCCCTGGCCCCACCGCGCACCGCTGCCTTGCGCGGGGACAGCTTTATTGTGAACTTGTTGGCTTTTGGTTTTGTTTTGCCTTCCCTAGCGACAGCAAACTTTTTATAGAGAAGAGGAAAAGGGAAAGAGAGAAAAGGCCTGTTCAGGGCACGGTGATTTCGTTTCTAAACGAGAAACGACCGTCTCAGGGCGGAGAATCGGGAGCGGCCGCGGGGAACCACTCGGAAACCGGCCCAGCTCCCCCTCTTCTGTTCAGGCATGGGGGCTAAAGGGATTTCTTGGAAAGCCTGGAAGTGTGACGTGCAACTTCAGAACTCAAAAAAACCCAAGCCAAGCCAACAAACAAACAAAAATCCACCCCCCCCAATACCAAACCAAACACCGAAAACCCGACGGAATCCGAAGGCGAATGCCAGCGAGCAGCCGGTGAGAGTGCATCGCGTGACCTCCTTTTTCCCGAGGGTTTCTTGCTTAACTGGTTGTGTCCCAGCCCTCCCGTTCCCCAGGGAGCCGAGGCAGGGAGTCTCTGCCCCCAAGGTGCTTAATGGCTAGCAGGCTGACTTTGTTCAGGTAAACTCTCTGCAAACCACAACAAAAGCACCCTGTAAAGATACAAGCCTGATCAGAGAAAACTCCCCAGAGCCAGTGAATAGGGAACACAATCCCAAACAATGCAGGACAAGGAGATCTTATCAAAGAAAAACCCTTCTCAAAGCCTTAATGACAGCCACATTCTGTTTGAATTACCACTACTGAACAAATGGCGGCAGGCGCTTTCATCCCCCCAGCTCTGCACATTAACATAAACACTGGCTCCAAAGGCAGAATTTGAATGGAGACAGGGGACCGGCCACCACCGCACAAGCCCAAACTGTGGGAACACCATGGGCTGCTGTGGGAAACGCAGTGAGCCCTGTAAGAGTTCCACCACCATCGGCACCCGGGACGCGGCTGTGCCAGCGGTCGGCACCGGGGCACTGAGGCTTTTCCCCCGCGGCACGGCGGCCACAGGCGTAGCCGGGACTCCCGCTCCGCACCGCCCGGAGAGCTCTCGCCGGCCCTCCCGTCGGTCACGCAAGGCAGGGGATGAGAAGGGAATGCCTTAAATCATTATTTACTGCGAAAGCCGTCATCCATTTTTTTTTTTTTCAGCCACTATATATAAATATTTTAAAATTAGAAAAAAAAAAAGAGAAAAAAAAGAAAAGAAAAAAGGAAAAGAGGAGATAGTAGCCGTGGAAGGTGTATATCAAAGCGCGGGACACGCATGTCCCCTGGCAGATGCACGGTGGGAATGAAAGAGAGGGTCTGCGGGGGTATTAACATCACAAGGGAGCGCGGCGCCGGCTACGGCCTGACCCAGGAGGGCACGCCCTCGCACGGCCCGGCACGGCCCGGCCGGGGGCACGGCCCGGCCAGCAGGGATCGGGCTGGCAAGTGGCCGTCGCTGTCGCTCGGGAGGCCTGGCCGCACGGAGACCTTAATAAAGGGCAGGCGCCCAGTGACTCAGAAACAAATGCGGGGCGACACCGGCCGATGATTTATATGACTATAATTGGTTATAAAAATCTTCTAAGTGGCTATAAGCAGGACAGCGGAGCAGTGGGAGGAAGAGCGAGCGTTTCCTCGGGATCCGGGCCATTCCACCCTTCTCCGCCGGAGCGCACGCCCGGGTACTGAGACCCTGGGCCCGGCAGCGGCTGCTTCCCGGCGGCGCGCCGCTCCTGCCGCTGTCGGCCCCGCACTCAGCAACGCGGACGGGCTGTCGGCAGAGCCCGGCAGCCCTGTTCTCCCGAGGACGGACCCCCGGGCGAGTTTGTTTCGGGGAGCTCTCCCCGAAAAAAGGCTTTGCCGGGCTGCCCGACGTACGGCGAGCCGGCGGCGGCCCGGGGGAATCGTCGGCGGGGCAGTCCCCGCCCGCCTGGCCCCGGCCCGAACTTACCCTGGCTGCTGAGCGGGGGCTGCGCCGGCTTCCTCATCCACTCGCAGAGGCCGCGGCGCTGCCCACCGGGGGACAGCGGCTCGGGGGCTGCGCTGGCGGCGGCGCTGGCAGCGTTGAGGGGCTGCATGACCCCGGCGGAGCAGTGGGGCGCGGGGCCGGCGTGGTGATGGGCGTGCGGGTGGTGGTGGTGGTGGTGGTAGTCGGCGGGGCTGTAGGCCATGGGGGCGGCGGGGGAGCCCCCGTTGAGGCCGTGGACGGCGCCGGCGGCCGGCGGCGTCCCTTGGCCATAGGTGCCCCAGTCGTCGCGGAGCTGGGCGGCGTAGGGCGCGGGCCAGGCTGGCCCGGGGGACTGGGCGCCGTCGAGGTTCACATGGTACCCGCCGTAGTCCGCGTACTGCGGGGCACCAACGAAGTTCTGCGCCGCCAGGTTAAGCCCCCCCGAGTGCCGCACCGGGCCCGGGTACATGGGCCCGTCCTTCTCCAGGAGGTAGCTCACGTACATGCTGGCGGGGCCCCGGCGGCGGCTCTCCACATGCTGCTCGGGGCTCTCGCCGCGGCGCGCCTGCTGCTGCCTGGGGCCGGGCTGCCCGGGGCGGGGAGGGGGCAGGCGAAGGGGCCGCGGCCCCGCGCTGCGCTCCGCGCTCCTCCGCGCTCCCGGTCCGAATCCAATGGCCGGCAGTCCTTACATGATTAACGATTGTTTACAAGGCTCTATTAGTAATGGCCCAGACACACCAAAGGCAGGTGACGTGGAGAGGCGCTGGGTATATAGCTACTACCCCTAAAAGACGATTTGCATTTAAAAAGATAAGGAGAGGGCAGCGACCTGATCACAGCTAAATATTCAAGCCTTTATTGTTTAAGAGCTTCCTCCTTCCATTGCAACCTGGTGCACTTTAACCTCCAATCACAGGTTCAAAGGATGAAATCAAGAGACTTGCAAAAGACAGAGAGGGAGATCTAAGGGCGAGGGTGGGAATATGGGAGCCGTGTATCACGGCCGATCTGTAGGCAGCACTTTAGCCAGCTCTTCTCTGTGCTTTAGGGTTGGGAGTCGGGGTGGGGTGGGGGGAGAAGGGGCGGAAGAGGAGGGAGTTTTGATTAAAAATCCACAAAGCCGTTTTGTCGTGGTTGTTTTGAGCAACAAACCCCATCGCGACGGCCTACTGCTTTTTCTAAAACGCTTCCCACCCGCTCCCGCTCCCACTCGGTCATGGGCGATGAAGGCGAGGTAAGAGGAGAAATCCCCCCCTCCAAGGGCGCTGTCTCCTGCCTCCGCGTGTGCCTGCAGAGCTTCGAGGTCGGGCGCGCCCAGCAGGTCCGGGAAAGGACGAGGACTGAGGGTGCCTTCGTCTAAAACACCCTCTGCCCTCAGACCCACCGCTGGAGCGAGGCCGGATCATCTCGCCGCCCTGGGGGGCCTTGGGACCGAGGCAGGGGATGGTTCTCCTCAAGGGGGGAGCAATCAACCTTCTCCCGGAGCCTGTCACCTCATTGGGCGATTCCCTCGCTGTAGCGCGGCCGAGCCCGCGGGGAACCCGACGGTTTGTCCCTCCAGGCACACTCACTTCTTCCCTCCCCGACTCCTTGGAAACCCCTCTGGAAATGCTGGTCCTGGAAGGGCGGCTCCCAGGCAAGCGGCAGCCGGCTCCCCCATCCCAGCCAGTCCCCTTTGAAGAGGCGACCCCCTCTCAGCTTCCCCCCGTCGCTTTTATGCTTTAACTTTTCACCCTGAGCGGGGACAATGCGAGACTACGTTTGCATATTCGCATCTTTTCCCATGACACAGGGAGGAAACCTTTCACCCGCCGAGAAAAAATGGATGGGGACGGGAACGTCCCCCCGTTTTCCCAGCACGTTTCGCCGGAGCAGCGCAGTACCGTCTCAGCCATTCTCGCCGGCTCTCCCTGTCCCTTGGGGTGGCTGCGGCTCGCTCCTACAGGAGTTCCCCCAACGGGCTCCGCGCTGTCCCGAACCCCCGTGGCCCGGGTATTACATATGGAGATCCACGTGGTCGTGTCCCAGGGGTATTTTTCCTTCCACATGGGTGGTTGTTCTGCACACCGAGGAGTGTCACTGAGACGGGGTGTCTTGCAGCTGAGGGTGGATTTCATCTCTGCAAAGGCAGATATCCCGAACCCAGTCTCTGAAAATCTCCCTCTCCTTCCCCCCCTTCTGTCGTTCCTTTGGTGCTGAGTGTGGGGCTGACGCGGAGCCATGCTTTAACGCCAGTAGTGGTACTTCAGTGACCTCTCTCAGAATGTCCGAAGGGATCCAGAGTCAGTGGCCCTGGGAGACCAGGACGCTCAGGTAGGAAACGATGGAGCCTCCTTGGGAAGAGGCCACAGACGGCCGCCTCGGAGACGCTGTGGATGCCTCGGGTGCGAGAAACGGGTTATCCCCATCCTGCACACAGCCAGGAATACCTGCGCCCAAGACCATCACTTATTCGCAGGCTGCCGCGGTTGCGACCCTACGATAAGAGCAGCACAACAGCAGGGATGCAGAGATGCCTGCCAGACGCTTCCTCCGGAGGGAATTTCTCTCTCTGTTGCCTATTCCCACCGTGACACTTTCCCCCCGGCCCGACGGTGGGGTAACGAGGAGAGGGGAGTGGGGCTTGGAGCTCCCAGAGCTGTCTGAGCAGGAGACTGAAATGTCACTCTGGAAAGGAAAGGCTGTGTCCCTTCAATGTAATCGCCTCTGCCGATAAGCACCGACAGAGCCGATCTATGTATATGTGAATTTGATGATGCCATAAACGGAGAAAGGGGCCATTAAAACGACAAAACTCTGGACATATTGTAATAAAACACACTACAACCCTGATCAACCCCGAAACAGCTCGATTCAGTGTCTAAGGCTCCATCAGCAAATCCCTGGCAGCCAGGTGGCAACTTTTTGGGGTGAGACCCGACGCCAGCCCGAGCTGGCAGGGCTAGGGGCCGTCGGATCGGATGAGAGTCCCGGGTCTACGGTGAAGGAGCAGGATATGGCTTCTAGGCAGCACCGCGACTACCTGGAATGGCAGCTACTTTGACATTCTGACAGGGATCCCAGTTGCCCTCCGAGTACGAGGAGGACTTGGGGAGACCGGGTCCCACCAGCCGTACCCTAACCAGGGTCGGCGGCGAGATGGGGACGAGTCCCGCTTTCCCCCGCGGATAAATGCTTCTGAGCACCCGCCTCCGCCTTCCTGGACGCAACCCGTGGCAGCTGCTGGGGATGGGGACACGCTGCCCCGGGACACTCTTGTCTTAAAATAACAGGGATCTCGCTTCTCGGACTCCTAAATGCCTTTGCGGCTCTTCGGGCTTCTTTTCGTTGTGACTAGCATAGGATTTGTCCCCTCTCCGGCCCTAACCAGGTATCGGAGCTTCTCAAGGAGGTTAGGGAGTGAAGATGTATCTCTCGGCCGGGTTTCACTCCTTTTCTCCCCTCCATTCTGCCCACTCCCTCTCCGCTTTCTTCTCGGGTTTTCCCGCCAGCTCCAGCGCAGAGCTGCAGATCCAGGAGAGGAGTAGGGACCCTGGGACCAGACCCCCACACCGGAGCGTGGGCGAAGGCCTGATCTCTCCCTCTTTGCTTCCTCCGTTTTTTTCCTATTTCGTTAGATCATGAGCAGGGAACTGCGACCCAACGCCTCTCAAGCTGACAAGTGCCTGATGGGGGACACCGTTCTCAGGGAAGTATTTTCTCCCGCCCCTCCACGTTGACCTCGATATTTTTCCTGTAGGGCTCTTTCACCCAGGGCTGCCTCCTGGGCTGGGCTCCCCGCCTTCCTCCTTCAGCCTCAGCCTTACTGCTCGATCTGAAAAAAAAAATCCGACATTATTCTTGGGGGAGTCAGGGCAGCGGCATGACTGCAGGGAAGCGCCGGGGGCAGGGCGCTGCTTCTCGCCCCCCTCTGCCGGGCCCTCGGGCCCCGGGCCGGCGGTGCTCGGATCTGGAGCGGACACCTCGCTTCGGGGCCGGCGCTCATCGTTGCCTCGGGCCACGGGCCTGGCGCGGGCTGGGGGATAATGGGTCGAGCGGCACAGCCCGAGGACCCCCGTCCCAGGTCAGAGACGCCCCCATAAGCCCCGGGAAGGACCGAGTGCCGCGCAGCACCCGCGATCCCTCCTCCACAGACTGCTCCCACTCGGCAAGACCCCTGAGGGGATGCGGATTCACCGTCTTTATTTCTACTAGTTTCGTGGTTTCGATAATTTATTTTTCTGTGATTTAGGAGAATCTCGGAGTGGGGCGTGGGAGGGGATCTTCCCGTCTCCCTCAACCTTAACGACACGGAACCAGCAGCGTTGTTTGCAAGGCAAAGAAAAAAAAAACCCGCTTGAAAGCCCTTTGGCAGCCATGGAGAGAGAAGGGAAGAAGGAATCGTGTGTTAGTTAGTCCGACCTGTGGAATTTATGACTCCCCCTAAGCACAGACATGATAAGGACTTAGAAAACATCTTGGATCTTTTCAAGCCGGCAGCCCCCGAGGCTTTGATGTAGATTACCTTGTAGAATAACCCAATACTTTTATCGTGGGGTTGATACTCGTCTTGTTTAAGCACATGCCTCTAGGAGGGGGCTAGATGCTGAACGCTCGCTCCCGAGCAGATTCGCGTTGCTGGGAAGAAAGCAGACGGGGAGGGAAGGTGGCACCTTGTGCCTGGCCGGGGCACAGCCGCCCCTCACCAGCACTGCCATGGGCCAGCCCTGCGGCCTCGGCCAGCCCTGCCTCTTTGCACAGGTGTTGCCAGGCCTGAGTTCACATGGCCCTGTTCCCCTTCAGGAAACACGAACGTAAACAGAGAAGAAAGAAAAAAAGTCGTATAATACACCAGAGGCTTCTGCAGCCAGAGGCTGGTGAGGGTGTTCCCAGCCTCTCAGGTCCAGTGGCTGGCACATCTCTGCTGGCCAAGGAAATAGCCTTGGTTGGATTTCATTTTATTTTATTACTTTCCTTTACTTGACTTTACCTTACTTTATTATCTTTTCTAAATGTCACAGCTGAAGAACGCCGCACCAGGGCGCCCCGGCTGCCTGCAAAGCGCTTGTGCCCGGCCCCTGCTGGCGTGTCCCGCCTGAGACTGCCGGGCCCGATCCGGTCACGGGAGCCGTGAGTCAGCCGGCGGCGCGCACCCGCAGGATGGCCCCGACGGCGCGGCCCGGGCGGGGGCGGGGGCGGTCCCTCTCACGGAAGGGGAGCCCAGGGCTCGGCTGTTATCGCCCCTGCCCCCCGAGGACACCCCCACTCCCCCACGGACGCTCCCCGCAGCACGCAGGGCCGCTGTTATCTTCGCCGGGCCCGGCAGCGCCCGGCACGGGATGCAGCGGGAGCGCCGTGCTCCCCAGCCTCACACTCTCGGCTTTGCGGCGAGGCACGGCCTGCCCGGGAGACCGAGGCAATGATTGCTCCCCGGTCTCCCAGCCCTCGCCCAGAACCATGTCACTCCTCGGGAAACCTCAAGCCCCGGCCCAGCTGGTGGGACGGACCCACTAACACAAGTGTCGACTCCTGTGCCAAGCAAAACACCGAATCTGAGCTGTAAAATGGTTTGCACACATTTGCCACTAGTGTGCCCCCGTGCTATCTCCCCCTCCCAAGGGCAATATGAAGGCTGATGCCCTCACTGCTTTCCTCACTGATTAATTTTCTACATCTCCCAGCTTTGAAACCTTAGCAGGGAGGCGATGCATGCCCCTCGGGTGTGTTGTCCCCATCTCGACAACACGTGCTAGTTTTGCCGATTTCCCCCCCATCAGTCCCTCTTCTCCAGGCCCTTCCATGGCAAGACTCTATGGGGTAGTTGCCCCAAAGCACTGTCTCCCTCAGCCTTGTGTTCCATGGCAAGACCAATCCCACAAGCCCCTTCAGTGAGCAGAGGCACAGGGTGTTGCTGACCCACGTTCTACAGATGGTTTGTTGTTCGCAAGACCATAATTGTACACATCCCTGCAGGGTCATCGTGCTTTGTGGATTATATTTCATGCTAGAAAATTTAGGAGTCCAAAGCAGGCAAGTGTCAAGCATTTCTTTGGCATGGCAGGGAGCAGGCCAAGGCTCTCATATGGGACCTTTCATTATGATGGGGCTGTAGGAAGGCAGAAGAAGACTCATCTATCTCCACAGACAAACCTGTACGCTCCAATCCAAAACCTTAGTCCTGTCTCCAAGGAGAAATTTGTACCTCACTGCTTTCTACCATCTCACATTTGCTCCCAGCTATTTTATTCTAGTTCCTGAGAGGGAAAGGGAGTCTCACCACATTTTGTTTCTGGTCTGAAAAGAAGCCCCAAAAGGAGGAGAAGGTAGGGCCAGGCAGACCCAGAGCTGTGGCCCACACTCCCCTCCCCCAGGCTCTCCTCCGTGACTCAGCTCCCAGGGACCAGCCCAGCCCTGCCTCAATTTAGCTTCACAGCCCCTCCTCACCCAGGGCAACCCTACACACAGGAGGCTTTTCCAAAGGAGAACCCAGTACATATCACGTAGTCTCTTCTTCAAGAGAAATATGTTGGAAACTAGAGCTAGGCAGCTTTTTTTTATGATCTGAAGCTGCCAAGCCTCCTCTGAAGATGAGGCTGTCATGGCACTGGTGAGACTGGAGGCCTGTCAGTAGCAGTAACTTCTGGGTTTTCTTCAGCTGGAAGGAAGATGGTGATGTACACACAGCATACAGCATGGAGAGAGAGAGAGTGCAGCTGGAAAGAGGCTTCTCTGTGCAACCAAAACTAAGTGTCAAAGCTTAGCTGTGGTGCAAAGGATCATGGATAGGTGTAGGCGATACACAGCAGCAAGAGTGGGTCACTGTCAGGATCTCCTTCTGCTTTCATCCCAACTAAGCAGTGTTTAAATGAACTGGATCCTGCCCCAGTCTTTATGTGCCTCTGTGGAGGTGACCACAGGAGTGCCACCACTTTTCCACCTCTCTTCCACCTCTCTCCTTCTCAGCTGAGATCTGAACCAGATTGTGCCCCAGGGCACCCACACTTCTAGGAGTGTTACTCCATCAGTTTTCTGGCACAGCCTTAAACATCTAAATTTTAATCTGTCGGTGACCTATAAGGCAGTATCCCTGCCCTGAGCAGCTGCACTATTTATCTCATTATGAAGCATTTCAGGAAGCGTGAATCCAGCCCAGGTCTCAGGCAATCCTGGAAGGATTACTGCCTGGCCATTTCATAGTGCTGGGATGCTCATCAAGGGTGAGAAGGAACTGGGCTTGGGTTCCAGCTCTTTCTGAAGCCATTCGAGGCCTTCTCAACCACACATCTGGGTGGGTCTTTTTGTTGCTTTTTTTTAAAGCTGGTTTCCTTTGCATGATCTAATCAATTAGATATTGATGGGGGAGGGAAGGCAGCAGAGTGGGAAGCCTGAGCCCTGAGCTGCAGAGCACTTGATCTAATTCAGTGTCTGGGAGAAGGAGGCTGAGATTTGGTGTATCCAGCTTCATGGGATCCACTCGTCTTCAGTCTGCTTTGATTTTTTGCCCCTGAAATAAATTCTAGCAGAAGTTTTGCCTCTTAAAAAATAACCTGTCTGCAAATATCTCTGGAGCAACTATGACCTTGGATTTCTTCATCACCTTTCACAGTTCCCTTCATGAACACATGGACTGAAAGCCACTCCTAGCATGCATGATAGGGTCACTTCTGCTCTTCTCTTCTGGTTTAACACATGGCTAGTCCCAGCTTCTCTCAGAGGGACCCCACAGAGTCCATCCCAGGTATCCCAAACCCAAAAGCATGACGTGTTGGAGAAGCACCTCCAGTTTCTCTTGATTGGGACAGAAAAGGGTCTCTTTTTTTTGGTCCCTGCTGCCTGTGACACACAGACATGGTTGTTTGGGAACACACTCTGAGGGTGGGGGCTGAGTGGTTTCTGCTGGTACTGGGCTTGTCCCATCAGTACTACGAGATTGTGGCTGTGGAGTCCTTTCGACCGACACTCGCATCCCCAGTCCTACTCTCCTGTAGCTCTGGTCCAGACACTACGGCTGGCCCAAGTCCCTCTGCTGAGCCCCAGCCCTGCTCCTTGTCCTCTGTCCGGCGTCCCTCGGCACTGTCCGCTCGGCACAGCCGCGGTCGCGGAGCTCCACCTAGTGCCGGCTGCGGCACGGGGCCGCGTGTGCCCGGGCATCCCGCGGGGAGAACTCCCCGGAACGGGGCTGCCGGCTCCGAGCTGTGCTCTTGCAGGTAGAGGAGAAAGAAAATTCGGGCAGATTCCCCAGCACCATCCTGTCTTTCAGCCTGGGTTGTCAAATTATCTTTCTTCTTATTTCTGTTACTGCTACGGAGAGCTCAATGTCCTTTGCGCTTCAGCGCTTTTAATTGACCTCAATCCCTTCTACTCTTCTTCTTCCCGGATTAGTGATTACTGAATCTTTGTCAGTCTGTGCCTAACTTAAGGCATCCACCTTAGACTAAAGGCATCTCTGCTGGAGGTCTTCAAACAAGCTTAACTCTCTCTATTCCCTACAGGGGGAATTCATCACTTTCTCCTGATGACGTGCTTCTGGAAGCACAGATTAGGGATCTGTATCCTAACCAGAGAAATGTGGGCATTTCCCTTCAAGAATCACGAAACTCCTCCCTAAACAGCACTGTCCATGGCTCTGCACAAGCCTCTGGACTGGACCAGCACTTTGCTAAGTTGTGTTGGAAGCATCATGGAAAGGAAATGTACTTCTAAAAGCAATTATTTTTCACTCAATACCTCCTGTAGCTTTGTTCCATCCATCTCTTCTGTGTGGAGAAGCAGATGCACAACTTCCCACACGTTCAGCCCTCAGAGGAGGGTTTTCCTCCTGATTACTCTTCCTCACAGAGTGCTGTGTTGCCTGAGCTGCTTTTCGTGTGTGAATCATGGGAAGTTGTACTTGCTCCAAGGTTCTCCATTTGCCTTTATATTCCCGAGTCTCAGCTCAGTAGTGATGACAGGGCCAGATGATCTACATTCAGCTCTTTTTAAATCTTGTGGATAAACATGTGACACAACTCCCTGGCATGTTTTTAAATACATGGGATTCCCATCTGCTCCTCTTTGAGCCAAGTTCACATCTGCTTAGTTTCTAGGGCCAGCCAGGCTTGGAAGTGACCAGTTCATCATTAGGTTCCTCTAAATTTGAAGGCTGAAATCTCCTGTCTGCACAAGACACTCAGCTCCCACTGTGCAGCTGCTGCAGGTTGTGTGCTAACAGTGCAGAACAGTGACATCTTGCAGATGAAAATTTTCAAATTGTTATGAGTATGTTAAAAATAATATACATTTACCAGAGAATGTAATGTTAAAATTTATTTCTGTCTAAATATCTCCAAATTGTTCTTCAGCAGTTTGTATCTGATTAGAAAACTAATTATTCATTGGTAATTATTAACAACATTAACAAAAATATACAAATCATAATCGCTGTATTACAACATTATTTTCAGTGTTAGTAAAGAGCAGCTCAAATTCTGTGATAGCCTATTCTATCCAAACAGTTATTAATTTATAAGACATGCCTCTGAAAAATCCTAACTGAAGTTAGCACCTTGTAAAATGCAAAAGAGAAAAAAACTATTAACTAATACATTTTCATCTTGATCCATTGTGATGTAGACAAATGTATCCTATTAGTCATGATGAAAGTTGCATTTAGAAATTCCTAAACCTCAAAATGAAAATAGCTGTTTTTTTAACTGTACAAAACACATTAAGCTTCTGGGTATTGTCCTGGGAGTCTGTGAGAAAGCTAAAGAGACATACTTTCACTGTAGTGCAGCAGAGTTCGTACACCCATGCTGAATTCTGTGGATTTGGAATGAAGTGATGATAGTACACTCCTAAATTACAGAACATAATTTCTTCAAAATTAAACCTTTTTTATTTGCTATTAAAACACACAAAGCCCCATGAGTGGAATTAGCTGTAAATCAGCTGAAGTGAGACTTTCAGCTGGAGACTGCCACCTGGATTTTCCAGGGAGGAAAATTCAGGGAGGTAGAAGGTTATCTCCAAATATCACTCCTCCTGGTTATTATAGATGCTTAGGTAGAAAGGAATCCCTCACTGTGAGTGCCTATCTCTCACCAGCAGTTGCAGAATGTGGCCTGGCTGAGTAGAGGCCACACAAGTAACTAAATGTTGATAAAATGAACTCACCTGAACTGAACATCCATCAGGTACTTCACAGCCATCGAGATGTCCAGGATAAGACAGTTACACACAATCAAATTAAGAGTTTCTTGTCAAACAAGACTGATGGAACTGTAAAATTTGAACATCTAAAATCGGCAACCCCAATGGGGTATTTTTTCTAACGCTCTCTGACATCTGGGGATGAAGATGTTAATGGCACTTCTGGAAACCACACCAGCTCTCTTTAGCTGCATAGTCGATGCTTGTAAACATTGACTAAAAAAATGTGGATTCTCTCACGTTTGCTCGCAATGTGGCAAGAACAGTATGAATTCCATACATTTATTGGGCACTATTTACATAACACCAGGAAAAGAGATATTGAGTTGTAGAGAGGCAGCAACAAAACCTGTCTTGCTATAGACGAGTTTGCTGAATTCAAACAAATGAATTACACCTTCTTCTCAAAAGGTCACATAAACACGGACTGGCCCACAAGAAATGCAAACAGTGCAGCAGTTGGTAACAATTTCTTTTTTTAGAGCTGATATAAATCACTTGTCCTACACAGAGTTTATGACAATACTGAGACCAAATCCACAACCCAGATTATTTTTCAACCTGAGGGTCTTCATGCTGCAGCACAACTGGGGACAGCAAAGATTCCTCATCCCTGCTTGCATGTGGTTTAGTTTTGATGCTGGAATGGTGTGTAGCAACATTTTTCTTCCTATTACGGTAAATCTAGAATTGGGAAAAGGAAATAAAAGATATCTTTTGTTACTATATATTGTACTTGGAAAACTACTCTTCTCCCCATGAAGCAGACACTGAGAAATAGTGTGTCTAGTCCAGAGTGGATACCCAGGCAGGAAATAGGTGGTTTGGAAAGGAATTGTTTGTCCTCCCTGAAGAGGAGATAAACATCTGGTATGGATGGAACAGGACTTCCTCAGATGATCTTTATTATTTTGACCTTTGAGAATGACATACAGCATTCTGTCTCCGAGGACGTGGCATGGTGATCCCTCATGAGACCCCCTGGCCCCTGGTCCAGGCTCAGCTCTCCTCCCATGGCAGCTATCAGCATCACCAAAGCTGAGTGCACTGGCTGCTGCACGAGGGAAACCCATTCCCACACCACAGGCTGAGAGACTTCAGCTTTCCAGGGTCCCAGTGCAGGCAGTGGGAGGAAGAACATCCTCATCAGGAAGGTCAGGATTCTTTCTGATGGTAGAAAAATATGCACCAGGCTCTTACATGGATCCATGGGCAATGCATCCATAATACAGTTGTGCACTTCCATAGAAAGCAGAAGACTATTCCACAGCTCATCATGATCTGCAGAGCTACATATAAACTCCACAAAAACCCAAACCCACACCTAGACATTGTTCACATGTTCATCTTACTGTGTTAACTTACTGCTCCTTCTGCTTCAGCCAGCTGGCAGGCCAGAGAGGAAACCAGGTAAGAAAAAGAGGGTCTTCTCCTGGAATCAAGAGCCCAACAGGACTGCATCATGCAATAGCTGCAGAAGGAAAGACATGGCACAGAAAACATGCTAGCTCTTGGACTCTTTGTAAGTGACTACATGGAGCTGCAGGACTTGGATGGGAATCATGGGGATCAGAATGATTTTGTAGAAAGAGGCCACAATTACAGTGCTACATCAGAGGAAAAGAAGCAGAAAGATAAGGATAAAGGGTGACATGATCTTACAGTGGCTTTATCACAGTCCTTAGTAAAATCCTCCTTGTGGTATGCCACATAATGGCATGATGACTTTGTTTTCCAGCCTTCCATACAGAAAGTGTTAGGATGACAATGCCTGTCTGTCGCTGTGGCTAAACCTGCTTCTTGTGCACTATGTAGTCTGAAGTAAACTTTTCACAGCAAGTCTTTTTATGTAATTTGACATCACAAAAATCTTTCTGAAATTTAAGCACCACCTTAGAAATATTGCAGCTTCATTTGGCATCAGTGCAGTGCCTGACTGCTAAAGTCCCTCACAAAGTTACTGGGACAATAGGCTCCCTGATATTTAAACTCCCCCCAGCAATCTTTCATGGGCCAATCTGTCAGATTCACCTGTACCTTTAATGCCATTGCAGTCTTTATGTGGAGAGGATAAGAACAGTGCAGTGTCATAGCAAGGCACTCTGTCCCTAGAGCATCTATGAAATGCCTGCCAGAAGTGCTCAGCCAACCCAAAGTCCTTCCCTTTTCTCCATGTTCCCAATCTCATAGTTCTCTGTCACCTTCTCTTCTCTTGTTCCCTGTGGTCCACCTCTAGGCAGAGTCCACCCAGGCACAGAGGCACAGGCTGAAAATAATGCACTGAGAGCACAGAATTAGCTTTCCCCCAACTCTTCCTTAGCAGGGTTTTTATGTAAGAGGATCCCTAGCCACTGGGAACTGAAACAAATCTGGTAAGGCTCAATTAAAAAATAAAGTTTAGGAAAAAACCCACCAAAAATTTAATCAACATGGAAAACCATAGCTTTTGAGGAAAAAAAATAAAAGGAAAGAAAAGAAAAAAGAGAAAAAGCAAACGAAAAAAAAGCGAGAAAAAAAATCTGTTGTCTGAGAGGAATAAGTTCCTTGAGGAAAGAAGGCACAACTAAATAAATATAATAAATGAGTCCTGTCAAATACATATAATGTTTAGGATTGATCACTTCTGCTTTAGAACAAAACCTGAAGGATTAGTCAGCCTTTGTTAGATTTAGAGGAAGATCTCACATTTTGCAACTGATTTTGGGTAAGATACAGTGTACAATAAATAAAAGGTCATTCAAACAGTGGCCTAGTAAGTATAAATTCTCATGCTGTGCATCACTTGGAAATACACTTACACATCTTTTGTAGCATAATACGGTTGATCCATTTTAAATCCGCTTTGTATTAATTTGTAGAAATTTGTGTCAACCTGAATACCAGGGTAAGGATTTACACCTGTGGAAATTATTGGAGAATATACATTAATTCAGAAGCTGCCAAAACCAAATACCGCTCTTCCGTCCCATTGTAAAACATACCCAAAGAGAATATTTCCCACAGCAGGATTCCGTACGACCAGACATCACTCTTCATGGTGTACGTCCTCTCGAATAAGCTTTCCGGAGCCATCCATTTGACTGGCAATCGAGCCTGTGCAGGCAGGGCAACAGAGGGCAGGTCATGCTGTGACACAGGCTGCGACACAGGCTTTCTAGGTGACTCACTGTGCTTCTCACTGCAAGCATGATTGATTCATGTTTGCTGTGTGAGAAGCTGGGTCTCTGTCAGCAGTTCCCTGGACATTCCCATTGCAGAGAGAAATAGGCACTTCTAAAGAGCCAATTTGTCTCATCCATTTTAGATGACTATTTAAGGAAAAGACAAGCTCAGTCCTGGAAGAGCCTCTTTCCTTCCTCTGACTTCCAGTGTAGAGTGGCCCAGATGGAGACATCCACACTGTACTTCTTCATAAAGCCAGAGGATCTGGCATACCCCCACACATATGCTGTTGTCCTACACTATTATTGCCCACAACAGTAAACAACTCCCAGGGCTTCCATCAATGGATTTCAGTGTGCTTTACAAAGAGCATGGGTACCATCTCATTTACAGTACCAGCTTGATGAGCTTAATTATAAGCTAAGAATTTGCATTTGCCAAGGGCAGGATAAAGTGAGATTTTTGCACTGCTGGTACAGATATACACAAAGCTAACAAGGAATTGAAAAATTTAAAACTATTCTCTCTTAGTTCCTTATAATTCTTACAATGGTATGAAAACCAGAGAGCACTCATGAACTTACGTTGCCTCTGACGATGTAGTTGGAATCGTTCATTACATCTCTGGCAAGGCCAAAGTCACATATTTTCGCCACTTTTCCATGGGTCACCAGTATGTTCCGGGCAGCGAGGTCTCTGTGAATGCACTTAGAAGGAAAGGAAGAGTTAATGCTCTGCAGCATTTGGCATCAGAGGTGGACAATTCCCTGCTCTCTGAGTTGGCACCTCCTTCCACTTGAATAGTTTGGTGAATGGCCAAGCTGGACGCTCCCCGGTTGCTGGTGGCAAGGAGACAGGGCCAGAGCAGGCACCAATGTGCCATGCAGTTGCTTCTTACTCAGGGTGCTGCCTAAAACTGCAATCTAGTCCTTGCTGTTAAGCCAGGGAAGGAGGTATAGTTCAAGCTTACCACTGAGTGGCTCTGTTCTTCAACCTGCCTTCTATAAACTGGCCTATTTTTAGCGTCTTTTCTATCTGAAAAGTTTGCTACCCTTTATCATACCGATTTGGACTCAAGAAATTCCATTCCTTTGGCAACTTGATAAGAGAAGCAAAGAAGGTCTTCAAAAGTGAGCACATTAAAATCCTCTTCTTCATCCACCTGTATGCTTGCATCCTTAATTTTGTCTGTAAAAAATAATCAAAAGTATGAGTTTTCCATGGACTTTCTCACTCTCTCATTAATTCCACTGACTGTTGCAAGGATTTTCACATGCTCCTACCAAGAGCAACATCACAAAGAGTGTCCATCATTTTTATCCTTCATTCAGACATAAAATAAAGGAGAGTATTTTCATATTCAAATACTATGTATAGCATGAGCAGAAACATAAGCCTCTTATCTTAAGTGTTGTTGAATCCTCCTCCAGTAAAATTCTTGCCAGGACTGAAGAGAGACATATGATAGAAAGAGGCCTCTTTTGCCACTGAATCTAGTCTAGTCATATCAATAATACAATAAATGCAATAATAGCAGTATTACTGAAGATATAATCAGGTAATCTCTTACCTTCCTCAGAAAACAGCACAATCCCATTTGATCTTGGTGTCACATTTATGTTTTGACTGCTTTGTGTAGTTTCAAATTCATCCTCTCTGAATAGAGTTGTGTTCACACTGTACTTCAGGTGAGTCCCCATCCTGGAGTGGCAACACATTTTCAAGGGTTACACGCAGTTATCACATAATCTTCCACACATAAAGTCTTTTGCAGTGAAAAACATGAACAGTTATTACTACTAAAAATCTGGACACAGACATGAGTCTTCACAAAACTGGAAAGAGAAACAAGAGATTGTTTGTCTTCTGCAGTCTCCCTAAGGAGAATCAAATCTCAGTTTCTCCCAAGGCATTGCTTTTTAAAGTATGTGAAGGCACATATGTGAAGTATGTGAATTCTCAAGAATTCAATAATTTCACCAGTGTACAGCACAGATGAGAATGCAGCTTAAAAAGCAACAGCAGTTTTTAAAAGTATCAAACTGTTAGTAAATGCTTTACCTAGAGTTTTGGTCCTGATGGATATTGTGGTAAAAGCTGAAGTTTTGTTGTTTAAAAATATCTGTCAGTGTCCAGTGAAACTTTTCTCTCTTGCTCCTTAAGTAGTTCAGAAGGTCACCATAGCAACAGTATTCAAATATCAAGTAGATTGGTCCTGAAATAGTTGGAAATGTAAATGCCTGCTGCTATTTATAGCATCCTCCCCATTAAAGCCCTAATGCTGCTTCATTTTCTCTCAGGATTAATCTGTATTAAAACAACCCAAGCATCTTCCATTCCCAGGTAGATAAGTGTACTGATGGGCAGGTAATGAGAATTTGTTTATTGACTATAATGTCGCTTGGAAAGTCTGTGTAGCTTCTTCCTTGTGGTGCATCTTTCAAACCATATTGAAATACAAACACAAAAAATCCTTCTCCATTCCAATGGCAATGGGGAGGACAGTACAGGCTAAAAATATGCAACATATTTTCTAAACCATGCAGGGCGCAAGCAAAAGATGACCCCTGCTAATTATCTGGATGGTGTGAATTTGTATCCTTTGATCTACATCCTTCCATTTATCTGTGCTACCCTCATGCTTTGGAAATACCCTTTCCCCCTCCCCACAAGAAGACCACCTGAAACCCAAGAGTACTTGCTGAGAGGACCTATATGAGGGGTACACCTTGCAAGGGGAGGTGTCTGAGCGAGCACTGTTCAGGCCACTTTCTCAAGAAAGGAAAAATACATCCAATTCCTGACCCAGGCAGGCTTGGATAAAAACCATGACCAGCTAGCAGGAGCTCAGAGCGGTCACACATCACCCTGCAAAGCCTCCCACTGGCACCACCACTTCTGGCCCAGTAAGACTGACTATGAATCCGTGGACATTTCTGTCAGAAGGCCACTGTCAGGAAAGGTATGGCACTCTGGGGAAAGCTGTACAGTCTCTCAGAGGACATATGGGAAAGTCTTGAGAACCATGCAAATGCTTCTGAAAATGGGACTTGGATAAGGCTGGAGGTGTTCCTGCCCTACCCTGCCAGACTAAGCAGGTCTTCCCTGCCGCTCTCCTGCCTACACCATCACATCCTGCCCACTGTTCCAGAAGGCAGTGGCAGTCTGTATAGTTTCAAATCAGCTAAACCCACCAAGAACAAGTTATTCCTCTGCTTTCCTCTTACCTCTCACGTCTTTGCATGACAGTATTGCCACTGATGTAAACTGAGGAAACAAAAGTTAACTGTTCTCCTTGGTCTTTCTGACTAAATAAATAACCATGATGGAAAATCCGTCAAGGTTTTCAGTGTCAGGTTTGTGATATGGACCTACACTGGGTAAAACCCTGCCATTTCTCCAAGCTGATCTGGTCTTTAGCCTCTTCTCACCCACTCTTATTCATCATTGGACTGGCCAGAGAAGCAGTTCTTGGGACAATAATAGCTGTGTAAATTACCTCAATGATAACATGAGTCTCACAATAACTAATCAGTGATAATATCTCGCTACTTTCATCTTAGCCCACCTTTGCTTATTTTTTCCATTCTTCAGCTTTGTTTTTACATTTGGTCCTTTAAAAGGTTGTCCCTCTTTCCATTATTCACTTCTCTCATTTCTTTTTTTGTGTGTCCCTCCTGCCCCTGTTATTTTTAGTTTCTTTTGTTTCCTGTCTAAATTTTAGCTATTTTTATCCATTCATTGGTGGGCCACATGAATAAAAAAAAAAATTATAATTTCCTATGGGAACATAATCACGTGTATACAAAAGTCCCTGACATCAGATACGTTTTTCCTTTTCACTTAATAAACTGGCTCATACCAGTGCCATCACCACCATAACAGGAAATCCTCTTTTATAGAAGGACTGTTGTATCACTTCCTGCCAGTACAATCAGAAAGGAGCCTTTTCTGTACACATGCGTGGCCTTAAATTAGCTTTCAATTCATCTTCATCTTATTTTGGGCCAGCACAGAACAGCAAAATTAGTCCTCATTATTCTCGAGGTTTTAATTGGTGCCTTTCCACAATTTCAAGTTACCTGACACAGTACAAGCTCCTAGTAAGTTCACAATATTTTCATGGCTTCCAATGTGAGTCATCATTTTCAGCTCAGACATTAGAGCATCTTTTTCTGAAGCATCAGGTTTTTCTGTAAAAGTAATAACATAGATTTGGAAATCTCCAGCAGAGAAATGAAAATTTAAATGATTGTGATGATTTGTCACATGCAAATCTTCATTTCAAATTCATTGGACTGACAGTACATTTGGGAACATCCTAAAAAAACCTTTCCAAAGTATAGAAAGATTCAGTCAAAGGTGGAAACTAAATTTGTGTGCGAGTGTGGATCATTTGAAGGCTTGGGAAAGCAGTCATTAAATGTCAACATTTGTCATTCTTGGACTGGCAAGGGATAAGAGCAATATATTAAAGTCTTCCCAAGCACAGAAAAATGGCAGTCAACCCTGTTGCAGAGAAATGTTAAGAGAAAAAAATGGCAGCCATATGGCATGCAACCAGTTGCAATTCAATAGCTGAGAAGGCCACCCTGTGTTTCTGTAATAGCTTTAGTCTTGTTTTTCAGCAAGCATTTGGTGCTCATGACTTCAGTGAATTGGATAGGTGAACAAAAATGATTAAGTTGAGCTTCCACAAAGACAAGCACAAAGGAGTGGACCAGGGAAGAGTAAAACTGATGCATATGTGCAGATGAGGGATGAAAGCCTGAACAGCAGTGTTGGCATGAAGGGGCTGTGTGGGCACACAGGTGGGCAGGGTGGTGGTATCAGTGTGAATCTCATTCCAACATATATCAAAAGGTGGGTGAGGTGGATACCGGTCTCTTTTCCCAAGTAACGAGTCAAAGGATGAGAGGAAACAACTTCAGTTTGTGCCAGGGGAGGATTAGATTGGATATTCAGAAAAATATCTTCACTGAAAAGGTTGTCAAGCACTGGAACAGGCTGCCCAGGGAAGTGGTTGAGTCACCATCCCTGAATGTATTTAAAAGATGTGTAGATGTGTCACTGAGGGACATGGTGTAGTGGTGGACTTGACAGTGATTGTTAAGAGTTGGACTCAGTGATCTTAGAGATCTTTTCTAGCATAAACTACTCCAACATTCTGTGAATAGGGTTGTAGTTAGATGGGACACAGTGAGGCAGCCCTCCTCTGCTTGCTGTCAGGGAGGCTTGCTCCTGGACACTGCTTTTATGAGGAGTCAAGACATCTTGGAGAGAGGCCAGACCATAGCAGAAAGGAGTATTCAAGGTTTAGTAGCCTTATTCATAAGGAGAGATGGAAAGAATCTGTTTTGTGTCATCATCATCATCAAGAAAAAAGACTACAGGAAATTGTGCTGGAAGTTTTGGAAACAAGCTAGCTCAGACAGAGCAGGCAAAGGGTGTGCCACAGCTAGACCTTACACCAAAGGTCATAGCCACCAATATAACCTGTAGGCTAATCTGCACCGGGGATTTGCACTTCTCCTCTTTTAGAGGCTCCGTACTTCCCCACACAACGCAGACCTTCTGTATTGTGTACGGCAAAATGCAATGTGCTGCAGGATGAAGGCACTTCAGCAATACCTTTCCAAACTGAAACAGGGTTTTGAAAGCACTTTCAAAGGATTTTGAAGCCAAGCATTAATGAGGTGTAATTGCTGAGAATTTGTACATAAGGAGGATTTCCAGTGCCTCTTCTGCTTTGGAGCTACTAGAATACATCACTGCCTGTGGGAGACACCAGAGCTCATCATACCTTTTAGCATTTTGACTGCAACCTGGACTGAATCTCCTGCCTTGTTAATTCCATATGCTGTTGCATTCACCACTTTCCCAAAGGCCCCAGAACCAAGGACCTGTCCTACAAGACAAGAAAATGCCAATATTATTTGCTGCTGGTACACCACAGACTACTGCTCCAGTATTGGGATTCACCCTATGGATTGCTCACCAAATTCCAGATTTTCCCTGGGAAATTCCCATTTTATATCATATTCAAATTCTCTGAAGTCAATGTAGATGTATTCATTATCTGATGGCCCTATCATCTGTATCATTTGCCACTGGCTTTCATATCTAAATTGCTTTGGAAGAAAAAAACACACAATGAAATAAGTCTTAGAGAAGAAACAGCCTGGTGGGAACAAAAGAAGGATGGTCAGATATTTATGTTTGCTTTTACCTTTTTGTATTTAAGAAAAATGAATACAAACAGAAAAGCGACCAAGAGGATAAAAAATCCAACAGAGACATAGAATGCAGCATTGTCCAGGGGGGAAGAAACAGCTCCTGCAACTTTAAAAGACACATTAATTACTACTCACTGAAACAGAGTTTGTGTGTACAGATGAAAATGCAAGGAGAACCCATGGTCAGATCTGGCAGTTTGCAGCCCTCTAAGACCCGGGCCTCCCCTGCATGGGAAGTGATATGCAGCCATACGCAAAGAAAGATGGGCAGGAGGCATTAAGTTCTGGGTATTCTGACATCTGTTTTCATTAAAAAAAAAAAAGAAAAAAAGAGCCGCAGTCATTACTAAATCTAAGTGCATGGAGGTGTTGGTGTGATCCTTGGATTGAACTTCGTGAGCATAAATAGGAATAGGGTGTTGGTTGGTAGATGAGTGTGCAAACCTGAGACCTACCCTCATATTTTGGTTGTTTCTAAAAGCATAAGTTTTATGATTACTTTCTATTGTAATTTCAACACGGATGCTCAAGCTCTGACAGTGGTCACAGCTTCTGTGCACTGTAGTCAAAAGCACCAAACTGCTTGTTCATCATGACGAAGGAAATCCCTGTACTGCAAATACTTGGATGTTTCAAAACAATTCCTGGTGCCAGAGCATGTTCCTTCTAACTGAAATATTTTGCTCTGTGGAATATATATGGTGTTACAAGCACAAAGTGCAAATAATTGCACTGACTTTCTAAATCAATGAGGAAATAATCTGTCATACCCTTGACAAGCTGAGAGACTTCCTAACCAGGACTTAACCTACTGTCACCTGCCTACAGCAGTTTGAGAAGGTCTCTTTCCCAGTTTTCCTGCTTTCCAGTCAGGGATTGACCCTTCATTGGGTCTCTTGGCTCAGCCATGATCTCGCTTGGGTGTGCAATGACCTCCATGGGGTGAGGAGACCTCCCGTGGGCATTTCTGGCAGCACCACGGGACCTACAGGAAAGCAGCAAGAGATAGCACGTGCCACCAGCTACCAAAGTGCCTTTAGCTCTTCCCAAAGATGGTGCTTCCAGATTTCATGTAGGGATGACTAAGGTAAAATAAAAAATCAGCCCCCAACATTGCCATGGCTCCATCCTGCATTTCCTATTTGTTTACATTTCTGCTTATTTAAATCACGGAGGCCTCTGCTTTGGGCCTAGAGAAAAGAGAATTGTACCTCCCATTCACCCGCTATTTCTGATACTGTACATATAGAGCTTGTGTTTTACCTGCAATGCCATTGCATGGTCAGCCATTTAGCCAGATAAAAAGTATTGTAGGTTCTACCATTCCAGCTTTAATTGAGACAACCTGTGCTAAAACACTGGCTTGTGGTACCTGACAGGTTAATGAAACTCTTTTCACAGGCTGAACCAGCGGAATTGTTTGCACAGCACTCCACTGAGAAGGTTGTTGCCGTCTCCTTTACATATAAAGCACTGCTTGAAATCCATGACCCCAGGGATCTCCTCTCTGGCAAGAAGTTCTGAATCCCCTCTGTGATTTCTTCTGTGCAGCTGAAAATGGAAGCAGACCAGTTTTGATTTTTAGCTCACAGTGACATTTGCCAGGGGAGAAGGTGGGAAGTTTCAAAACATGTCTTATGTCTGTGTTGGAAGAGAAGAAGGGCAGGGGTTTGGGTTTTGTTGGCAATAGAGTGAGACTTCAGGTTGCTTACCAGTCTCATTTTTGGTGACGGACATGGCGGGGTTAGCAGGGGCTGAGCTACCTCCTACACTGGGCTCACTTCCACTCTCCACCACTGCCTTGGCAGGGTACTTGTACCTCCTGAACTCTGGAACCTCTGCCAATCTTACAAATGACACAAATCCCCCGTACCTCATCTATTCCCACTGGCTTCATATTTGCCTCAAACATTCAAATTTGAGCAGCTGCAAATGGGCCACTGCTAAAACGATAAATGCAATGTGAACCCACAGTAAAAGTTCTAACTCCTTTTCCTGAAGGTATGTAATTTCAACCATGAAGTTTCTCTCATTCAAGATAGAGAGCCTCCATCCATCCAGATGGAGAGTATTAATGACTTATTTAAGACCTGATATGTAGAAAGAGAGAACTTTGCACTTGAGGGAAATGCAGTCCACATAGACAAATTTGACTTTTAGCTTTTCTATCATTCATCAACTTATTGCCTAATTTACTCTCTACATAAATAAGTGAGGAGATAAGAATCAGCTCTACTCATAGCACTAACTTCTACATTTGTAAGTTCCTAAGAAAAGACAAGTCATAGCATTTTCTTTCCAGAAAGATGATTTAAGCAGTATTTTAAACACACTAGCTGGATGGTTTTTTCCCTCTTCCATTTCTGCACAAACAGATTGACGTAAGGAAGCCTCTTCAGAGGTATGGATAAGAAAATTGTATTTATGTTGGTATTTTTTTTATGTCTAGCTAAAATAAATACTTAAGAGTTTATCCTCAATCTTACAAAGGAAAATTTGTCCTAGTATTCTTCTGCACCATGGGATTATTAGTTTTTTGGCATATCTAAAAAAAAACCCTGCAGAGTTCATAAATCAGGTCAAAGCTGTTTCAGCATTTTTTGAAATTTTAGAGCCTGACTCATTGCCTTAAATAAATAGAGGAAATGGAGACACTCTCACTAATTTTACTGGAAATACTCTCACTAACTTTACTGGAAACACTCTCACCGATTTTAGTGGCTTTGGTAACAGGTCACCATAGCACATCTTTTAACCAAAGCTTAACCAATTAATCAAGTCTGTATTAACCAATGCATTCCCTGAATCCCTGTAACTTTGATAGGCTAAGGGAAAAACTCAGACTGGACTTTTTAACCACCTCACTGTTGATATAAACCCAGTAGGGCCTATTTTGCTGTAAAGAGCCTGAGATACATATCCTTATAGACTTCACTTAATGGCAATGAAAAAAGGGAAAACTTTCCCTAATTTTGGTGATCTGGTTCCCCTGGAACAGGGCAAACAGTTGAGTGTGTATTTTACATTTAGTTTGTTACAGGCTGGTCTTCATTTAATCAAGGATAGCTCAGATAGGCTTTGTCATGAATAAAAAGAAAGAAAGTTATTTACTTGGATGAGTTCAGCTCAAGACAGTTCCTCCAAACCCAGGATGAGGCAGGGTAACCTTCAGCAACACAGGAGATCTGCTTGAACAACAGCTGCATCCTTATTTCAGGCTTTCCTGCAATAAGACAACACAAGGCTTGAGGATATGGCTTAGTGGTATACTTGGAAGTGCTGGGTTAATGGTTGGACTCTATGATCTTAAAGGTATTTTTCAACCTAATAAATTCCATGATTCTGTAAGACAATTTCTGTCAGCACTTCAAGCGACAAAACCCTGTACACTTATGTGGCAATGCTACATCTGCTGAGACCAAGGTCTGCTTCTGTTTTCAAAAGAAAAAACCACATGTCACTGTGACAGCTGGGTGCAGCTCACAGTCCTCCATCCTTGGTTTTGTGGATGGCGGTGTGGCAAGGCAAGGGGAGCAGCCACTTCTCTGTATGGGCACAGCCAGACCAAAACAATGGCAGAGCCAGAATTAGAAATCTTGACTTCTGCTTTTCTGACTCGGACTAAGCATCTGGCCCTAAGACTGCCGTGGCACTGCAGTCCTGGGTGTCCAACTCATACACAATGTGCACAGATGATCCCTGTATAAAAAATATATCACAAATAAAGCCCCCAGACCTGGAGCAAGGGCGAGATGCTGCAGTCATGTGCCAGAAGGGAGATAACTGAGAGCACTGGTCAAGGCTGTGCATGTGTGTGAACTGTGGGCAGGGGTGTACGAGGCACTGCAGCCCAAACACACAAGTCACACACCAGAGGGTCTGCACACTAACTACAGTAACTCACAAACACCATTAGGAAAAAAATTACATTAACATGTCATAGAAAGCTAATTCCTAATGGGGCTGAGGGTTTCCTCCCAATTCTGTATCTCATGTAGTTTCTGCAGCAGTCACATATGTTCCAGCTTTGTAGAGATAGAATAGAGTTACTGTATTTTACTGAGTTCCTAGGCTTATAATTTTCTTAATAAGCATGAATTTTCTCAGTATGCAACGGATTCCTCATGTTCTGTTTATGGCAGACTAAAGGGAAGAAAAAAATCAATTACTTTCTCCTCCTTTCTCTGTTCTCCATCCCTAACCGACACAAGAAATACAACCCACGAGACTCTGGTGTCTTTCTCTGACCCAGTGCCTGGATTTCAGCAGTGTGGTGCAGTGTGAAGAGAACCACATTTTTGCCTTGTGATCATCCGTTTTTAACAATAAATCTATGTAAATGAAATAGGGAATACCAATGAAAAAAACCATAATAGCTCTATGTATACCAGCGATAAAATCCCAGACTTTGCCAAATTTTCACAATAGTTTTCTCACTTACTTCTCACATATAGTGTGAATTTTTTTGTTGCAACTGTATCATCATTTTCAGCATAAAATACATATATCCCAGACTGGTGCTGATGGTTGCAGAACTTTGATGAAATGCTGTGGAACAAAGTCAAAAAAAGGGAAAAGGACAAAATATTGACTTGAAAAATATTTCAAATGCATTCAAGACTCATATATAGGTTTGAAACAATTCTGCATCTCCTGATAAAGAACACAAAGGAAATGATTCTGCATATAAATCCTAGAATCTAACTGTCCTAGTGAAAAGATATTTTTTCTGCAGTATTGATTTCATTCTGCATTTTTTCTCTCACAGTTCCTGGAGTGTAGGACAGCATGCAGGCTGTCAAGCTGTGATTTTGTTACCAATCCATTGGAAGAGAAGGCATGTAACACATCCAGGCACAGATGCTAAGACCAGCAAAGGATCAAACCTTCTACTCTCCAAGGAACTTTGATGGGAGTTTCCAGCTGATGTGATAAATTGTATTAGGAAACAACAATGACAAGGAGGAGCATAAGAGACAAACATCTCCAAAAGGAAAGATCTTACATAAACTCAGGAACGAGATCATCATAAGTTCATTGTCAATGAGATCAAACACCAACCATCAAGATAGTTCTGCAGGAGGAAGAGCACCCTTCTACTCATCTGTATGGCCTTTGAGCCAGTGAGTGGCAGAAAATCAAGACCCAAACCATGCAGGAGATATCTTGTGACAATGGAGATGGTGAGGAGGGGCTCTAACAAGACTCTGGGCAGAAGCTAACAACAGAGAGCTGCAGAGACTCAGAGATGCATGCCTGACTGTCCTATCGAGTCACTGGTTTATGGGACATGGGATGAGGCAGGGGAAAGGGAATATACCATTTTACAGTGATGGTATCCTATTTCTGTGTTTTCAGCTAGGTTATTGCTGTCAGGACAATTGTCAGCTCTGAAGAGAAGATAACGCAGTTCATCAGCATTAGAAGAGCTACCTAAGAAAATCTCTCTTAGTGTAGTTGCTGACAATTTGAGGATAGATGTTTTTGCTGACAACCCAATGGTAACCATGTTGGAGGTCCCTAAGTCTGTTTTAGTGATAAAGGCAAGCAGGAACATCAGGGAGTTTGAAGAAAGAGGAAAAAACCCCAGACAGCCCATATCAGCAATAAGCAAAGTAGGAGGAAGCAGTAATGAGATCAATCTAGAGAACTAAAATCAGGATATTTCTCCTTAAGCAAGATACACACAAAGGAACTAAGTATCATATTGAAATTCTAAACCGGGAAAACTCTCCTTGAAGTCACTGGCAATTTTGCCTTTTGACTAAGGCCACACTTTCATATAGTTATTGATTTTTGAATGTCTTCATCTGAAATGGCCTTAACAATGTCTCCAAACTCAGGGATTTTTTAAAGTCAGAACCCTTTTAAGCTGCCTCAAAAAAGATGCTGAAGACAGGAAAAAAAAAAGGACCAAACCAAAAATAATTAGTTGCTTTTGAAATCCCACTTGGAAGGATTATCTCCTAATGAAATAATCAGAAAAAAAATTTAAAACAGTATGTTTGATACCCAAAAATATAAGGAGATATGACCTAAGTATTATAAATTTAACAGAGGACATTGTGTGTATGAAAAGCCATTAGCTCTTAGGGGAGAAGTGAAAATCAACAGTGTGCTGAAACAGAGAGCCCACAAAAGCAAAAAGAAAATGGAAATTCTGAAGGAATGTCTGAAAATATACTGTAAGTGCAGTGACAGGAGAGATGGATTGCTGGGTTTTGAAAGGAAAAGCTAGAGAAAAGGACAGAGCTAATTAATAAAATTTAATAGGATCTTTAATCTGAAGGAATAATTTTACAAGAAACTGGCAGAAATTAAAAAAAATAAAAACAGGAAATGAAAAAGGATATGAAAGGAACAAAGTAGAAGTTCTGGGAGACAGGATTACACAGAAATCAACTAGAATATGCAAAGTGAGACTCACAATGTGTTTAGATATGTGGTGACCTTTTTTGTGTTGCTATGGGAAACTTTCTGCTTTGAAATTGCTTTGAAATCTGCAGTGCTACAGCTTGCAGGCAGAATCTCCTGACCTCCCTACCCCTTGCTGCTTCTGGGCACTTCAAACTGAATGAAATATGTAACCCTACCCTTTTTCCTCAGGTGAGACAAATCTATCTAATGGTTGTATTCAACCAAAATTGGATCATTGCGGGGGATGTCTGTACAAAAGACTGTACTTGTCTGACAAAATAATCAGCACATTCAAGTGGTTTTCCCTCTATTTTATTTTTTTCCATAAAATAAAGAGGATGAAAATAAATAAGATGAGAAATAAATGCAAAGAATAACTACCCAAAATAAACATAAAAAATCCTATTCATCCAAGAGCACAGTCAGACAAACGGCCGAGTTATCCTTTTGGAGCAGCCACCAGGCCATGCCCCAGTGTGGTGGCTGTGGCCGTGGCTGTGGCTGAGCCAGCCCTGACACACGGCTCCAGAGACACAAGCCGGCCTTTCCCCCATCCGGCAGGTGGTGATCAGCACCCAGCAACTGCTGCTTCTGTGCTGCGAGGGCTCTGAAGTGACTCATAAATCCCAGGCCAGCAGTTGCACCTTACTGACTAATGACAGCTGCCTAAACTATTTCAAGAGCTCTCAGTATTATTATTATTGTTGGCACAGTCTGTGGCACCTAATTCCTATCCAAATTGAATTTACACCCACTGTCAATCATCCAAGCAAAACTGAGTCCTGCTGGTACAAGCAGTAAGGAGAGGTCTGTATCAGCTGCAAAGGAAATCAACTCCGTGTTATCAGCTGGAGGGAGGTACCTATTGGACAAGGATGAGCAAATGCTCATGGCTGTCCCCTGAGACCTCATTTCCAAAATCAGTCTTGTTACAAAGCACAGTTCTGCCAAGCCCATGTCAGACACTGCAGATTAGTCACCAACACCCACCCAATGCTATCAAAGTTTGCTGACAGCCCTCACTTTATCAGCAGGGACAGAGTTCCTGTGGCCATTGCCAGGAGATGACAATTTGCTAACCTGAACTGAGCTGTCTCTGAACTTCACTGAGGTCTGACTCCAAAACACCATCTGATGCAGGTGAACAGGCCAGTCTACTGCAAAGATAACTTGACAGGCTAGTGGATAAAATCAAAGGTACCAAAATGCTATGGAAAGAAACCATAAAAAGTGTAATTGAGGCTTTGGCACAGCTTTATGCAGATGATAACAGAGGTTTTATGAACATGAGAAGAAATCAGAGCAGCTGCCTGATTTGCTCACTTTTAATGTAAAAACTTGAAAAGAGCAGCTTGGCTTTACTTTCATTGAGGTGAGTAAGAGCTGTTACCTGCAAAGCCATGGGACTACTCTGAAAGAAACCCTGAAGGAAATTAGATAATGTTATCAAGAAATTAGAGAGCCTAGGGAATGGAGAAAACATTAGCTTTAAACAGGATTCATGCCAGAAGTCCATTGTAGGAAATAACAGAAAAGGTAGATAACTAACAGGTTTATTGAAAACATGTTTTGCTGCAGCAGCGGAAGAATCCATGACCTGGGTAATGAGCAGAACGGCGTGTTTCTGTGGCACAGGCTCAGGCCAGCAGACCTAGCAGAGGCCTGGGAACTACAGGGCCTGGACTAGGTTTGAGCTGTTTGAAAGACACTGGGAACATCATCAACAACAGGATGACAAAATGGGAACATGCAGAACTTGTGATCCAGAATGAAAACTGCAACAGATCTGTAACTCAGAGATTATGTTGGAGAGAAAGGGAATGGCAAAATACATATAAACTAAAGGGTTTCTGGATAGCTTACCAAACGGTTTATTATAAACAGAGAATAAAGTAATTCTACAAGTTATTTGTGTGAACTGTTGTTGAAAGCCAAAATTATGTTTGAGTGCCTTTTGTTAACAGTCTCACCATGTGGCCCATCCATATTTTAAAAACACAAAGAGAGTACAAAACATGGACAGTAAGTCACTCAAATGAGATATAAAGATGAAACATTATTATATTATATTATTACAAAATATTCAAATACCTGCGTCCATCCACACCGTAACTCTGTTTACATGGAAATGTTTTTTGGGAAAATAGCCACATGCATCTAACTGGAGGATATGCTGTAAAGTTAACTTCAAAGCAAAACTCTTCCTCACCAATTTCAAAATCTTCTTTAGAGTCAGTTATATTTATAAATCCCTTTTCTGGAGGAAAAAATGAAAGAAAAGATATATTAGAAAGGCTGGACTATTTAATGAAGACATTTTGACATCTGTATGTTTTTCATTTTGGTTATCACAAGCAAAAACCATGTTACATCACAAAAGGTGTCCTGTTAATCAAAATAAGATAATGCTTCAAAATAGTATTGAAATATTGTCACTGTGTTCAGTTGTAGACAAATGATTTGAGCCTGATGAAGTTGCATATTTGGTCAGACCAGAGCACTTCCAAAATGGTCTGACATTTCTCTTCAATCTGCCCACAAAGTCACAGGGCCCATAATGTCATTATTTATTTGGTTTGGTTTAGGTGTCTATTCCAGGTGCTAACAGCTGCAATTTCTGGCTTTCCTTCTACAGGAACAAAACCAGGTGGCACTACCATCATAATCAGACGTTGACAGTAGTTCTTTCTTGTTCCCTGAAATAAGCTGAAGATTTTGCAAATGAGTCCTGTAGCTGCTCCTTTATTTTTCCATTTAAATTAAATGCATTTAATACAAGATGACAGCAACATGGAAAAATGTTTTGAAGAGGTCCATGTGCTGCTGGTATTTGCCCTGCTAGGGTGGGATTTGTTTCACCCAGTGGCGATGTCTAAAGTTCTGTGATCAAACTAAGCTACTTGTTTGGACCTCTGACAAGCTCAGTGGAACGAAACAGGCATATTCAGATGTATCCCACCCTAAAGCAGAAGATAACAACGATGTACCAAACCGCTTCTGGAAGTACTGTTTCTTGGTGCTAAGTGATGGAGGAACCAAAGTCATTGCTGGGGCTAGATGTCTCATGGCTTGGAAGGAATCCTACCCAAAGAGACTGAACAGCAGGCATGTGTGGGGGGAGGCTGTCCTAAAGATACCAGTCCTAGGGTCAACTCCGTAAAGATCACAGAACCATGTACATTAGAAGAGATATGTAGATAAACTCCTGCCCAGAGCAGGTTGCTCAGAGCCATGTCCAGTTTGGTTTGGGTATCTCCAAGGACTGTACAACCTCTGGAAAAGTTGTGGGGGTGTTTAACCAGCTACATGGTGAAAAACCACACCAAAAAAATATTGCTGGACCTGTTTTTGCCTTTTGAGTGTTTTTCTTCTGATTGTAACCCTATATTCTGCTTGGCTGGTTTTACCTACTTACTACCTGGAAACTCCCATTAAAACCACGAACATTTCAGTATTTTAAAACAAGAAACTCTTGCTTTCATGAATACTCTCCTATGTTTTGATATTAAAGACTTATTGATTTTATACATGGAGCCTTCATCTTTTGGTGCTCACCCTTCCAGGCGGAATATCATCTCTGAGTGTACTGTTAACAACACAAATAGCCAAGAGTAAAGGCTTTCTCCAGAGTGCATATAAGGACCTTGGAGCAGTGTATGCCATTTCTCTAGAAAACAACTCAAAAAAAAGTAGTTTCTTTATTGGAGAAGAAAGAAAATGGCACATTGTTTCTTGGTTTGTATTTTTTGGCAAGCTTAAGTGTATTTTTGACTATTTACACTCAGCAATGACACAGAGATGAGATGAAACTCTCAAGATCGAACAAGTCTTCATGTTCCTCATATTTTTTATTTGTTTTTTTTTTAATATAATGTGCTGCAAAATAACTTACATATTCCTTAAGTTAGATTGCATAGTGCTAAACATTCTTTATTTAACACCAGTGGAAACGGAATATAAGTCTTGCAAAAACAAAGAGCCTTGCAGCTGCAGTTGTTGGCATGATGTCTGCTGTGCTTTGAAGTGGCCTAATCATCTTGCCTGACCTGACTGGTGACACAACACGGGATAAATTGGTGAGGTATCAATTACCAAAGAGCAAACAAAAGCTGCCTGGCTGCAAGGCATTATTAGAGATTCGAAGACCACCTATCCATATAGCTATGGTAGCCAGGTTCCCCAGGCAATGGAGTGTGTACCAACCAAATCAGTTTTCTCTTGGTTAAGTTACACCATGATGATTCCCAGTGAAGCTACAGGTGTTGACTCATGCACAGTAATGGTTTAAAGGTGAGATGCTGATTGTTTCAGAAACTGCTACCCTAAGACATGGGCAACAGGGTGAAATCTGTATCTCTACCACTGCTGAAATGGAACGTGCGTTGTTAGCATAAATTCACACCCACAGTGACTGTCTTTAACACGTTAGGCTAAAGGCCGGGATGGATCAGAAGCACAGCACATTCCTGTAGAACTTTGGAGAGAGAAGCACAGCTGTTAGCTTGGTATGATAACATCACCCACTTTAATCCAGCAAGTAAGTAAACAAATAGATTTTTTCATCAGCAAAGACAATGAACCCTTAGAAGTTTTGTTGGCATAAGTGGTATTAAGGAAGGCACAGACAATCAATATAGGTTGATGCATTGCAGTGAAAAAAATACCCTGCTCAGATATACAGCCTTCCAGGGACAGAGACCCAAATATTCTCTCTGACTCTCACTCATGCTCACACCTGATAGTTCACAGATCCAAGAAGCCACTATTTCTGACCTATGCACCGCTACTGATAAAAAAGAGGATCTTGCACTACCTCTACAGTACATCCTCACCCCTATGTTCCTGTTTACTAAGAAGATGTGTGTAGGAAAAATGCACAGGTATCGCATTCAGTTATTGTAAATGATGAGAGAACTTCCCACTCAGTGGTAGGCAGAAGCTGAAAAGAGGATATCACACTGGGAAAGTAATTTCTGAAGAGACTGGGGTAAGTATTCTCACTTCCTACCATTCCTAGCCTAGTTATTGTAAACTCTGAGAGCAACTACATCTAAGGTCAAACATATGGTGACTGCTTCAGAGAGCCTTATTTTCAGTGATAGAGGCTCCAACTCCAGGCACACCAGTCATTAAATTACACCCAGTACCTGCTCCAGCAGCATGGTCCTACCTACAGTTTTCCTTTTTATGCTTATTTCCAGACTTAGGCATATTTGTTTATTACTTCCATCTGAGAAACAATGTTTGCAGTTGAGGCTGCTCTCGGCTAAATTCTGCTCCACTGGTTTTAAATTAGCATGTTGCTTAAGTTTAATGAGATTTCCTTTTTAAAATTATGGCTCTGTTGCACACTGGCTGAGAGTCACCAAGAGTGATATGAGATGAATCCAGCCTGTGTTTCTAGGAGATCCCATTGAAACCATCATACAGACTACATCTCTAAACAGTGCCATTTCATTTTACTTCTAAAAGCATTGTCTTTTAAAGGGAATTATTTGAAAAGAAATTTAAAGAAAAGGTTAATTGTATTCAGGTACCAGAATGACTCAGTTCAGATTAATCTCTTGGCTCTCCTGGACTGCCTCTAAGTGCAAACAGACTTTTTACTTAGCAAGGGAACTATAAACATACACTGCATATCTGCAAGTAAAGAACAGACATATGGAAAACAAAGCAAAACAACTGAGAGACAAAACTAACACCAGGGATTGGAATTACCTAAAACTGTGATCAAAGCAGTTTGATTCGGATGAGCAGTAGAAGAACAGGTATAATGTCCACTGTCATTTCTTCCTGCCGCTGAAGCAAACACATACTGGATGCGAATTGCAGAGAAGTTTGTTTGATATTCTAATCCTTCAAAGTAGTGACCCTGGTTTTCAATAGAGATTCACATTTAGTCAGTTGATAGTGCCCAATACAAGCTATTTTAAAATACACCCTGTGTTTTTTACCTGCTCAACTTCTCCGTTTTCAAAAGATAGTTCTATTCTGAATTTATAATTACGGTAAACAGCTCTGCATCTGATCAGCAATGGCTCCCCGACCTTAAGTAGAAGTTCAGGTAAAGGTGCTGCTTGTCTTTCATTTAAATCTACAAAATCAAAACATAGACACTGAAACAAACTTCACTTTGTCTGGAAAAATGCTCAGTTAGATCAACATTTTTCCTGCTAATGCAGTATAGATATTTTGTCATGATTCACAAGACACGTCTAGGGCACCATGCAGCATAGAGCTTATCTCAGGTTGGGTTTATTTAAAAAAAAAAACAGGCAAACAAACCTGAGTGCATATATTAATTAATAATTATATATAAATATATATGTTTGAGAACACTTTGGAGAGCTTTTCCATGCACACAGCTCTAAAAGCATGAACAAAAAGTCAATAGATGTATAGCAAATGTAGAAAGGCAAGAAGCTTTTTACAGAGACCACAAAGAGCTATTGGAATTAGGTTTTAAATATGTGACAGGGCAATCATATTCACTGTTAGCTTTATTCCAGTGATTACAAACAAGTAGCTTAGACCAGAAATCATGCTCAGATGGGTAGCACAAGCAACTTCAGCAACCGGATTGAGCTCACATGCAAGTAAGCCTTAGAGGAAAGTTACCTATTGTAAAGAGGCTGGTGCATTCTCTGCCCAGGACATTAACTGCACAGCACCATATGTAAGTTTGAAATAATTCATGTTGCACCATCTGTATGCCATCTCTTTCTCCAGTTTCTTCATGCCTTTTATAAGGGCAACTGCAATTACACGCATAATTATTCATTGACTCATTTGGTTAATCTCAAGCAAATAAATCTGATAAATCTCCAAGCCATGAGAATATGCAAACAATAGTGGGAAAACTGGATCTCACATATTGAATAAAAAGGAACTAGGAAAGGTGAAGATAAGAAAATAAAAATGTCACAGCCTAAGCAGAAGTGTGGGCTGAAATGACCTCAATATGCTCAAACTAGTTCTTAGACAGGTAATGATGTGATTAAAATCCAGACAAGAGTGAAATCATAGAGGCTGAGCTTTCACACCACATCTCTGATTTCCTGGTCATGAGAGGTGCTGCAAATCCAGTGGCCATTATGGAATCCAGACCCCGAACTGCCATGCTGCAGAGAAAGGCATTATTGCCCCTGTCAATAGAATAAACTTCATATATTAATAGAATGGAAAAAATTATTTAGCTCACAAAATCATGATCCCTTTTCTTCTCAGCTCTAATACTCCCAGTGAAGCTTGCAGTGACTGGAAAAAGGGACACATTTCCTCATTTTAAAAAAGGGTAGAAAGGAAGACCATGGGAACTGCCAACCTGTCAGCCTCACCTCTGTGCCTGGGAAGGTCACAGAACAGAGCCTCCAGAAGTTCTGCTAAAGCACAGGGAGGTGATTTGAAACAGTCAGCAAGGCTTCACCAGGAGCAATCCTGCCTGATCCCCCTATTGTTCTTCTATGATGGAGTGACTATATCAGTGGACAAGGGAATGGCAAAGATGCCATTTGTCTGGATTTCTGTAAAGCCTTTGACATGTTCCCCCCCAACATCCTTCTGTCTAAATTGGAGAGATACAGATTTGATGGGTGAACTGTCTGGTGAATGAGACTTGGGTTGGATGGTCACATTGAGAGAGCAGTGGTCAATGCCTTGGTGTCCAGTTGGCCCTCAGTGACAAGCGGTGACCCTCAGGCCTCTGTGCTGGGACCAGTACAAATATCTTCATCCATGACATAGACTGTGCGATTGGGTGTACTCTTAGCAATCTTATAGATGACACCAAGTTATGTGGTACACTTGGCACATGTGACAGATGGGATGACATCCAGGGGGACCTGGAAAAGCTCAAGAGGTGGGTCCATGGGAATCTCATGAGGTTCAACAAAGCCAAGCACAAGATTCTGCACCTGGGTCAGGGCAATCCCTGATATCAATTCAGGCTGGGAGATGAACAGACCTTGGGCAGCCCTGCTGAGAAGGATTTGGGAGAACTGGTAGAGGAAAAGTTAGACATGATTCAGCCATGTGCACTTGCAGCCCAAAAACCAATTGTATTCTGAGCTGCATCAACAGAAATGTGGCCAGCAGGTAAAGGGAGGGGATTCTTCCTCCCTACTCCACTCTCAGGAGACCCCACCCAGAGGATTGCATCCAGTTCTGGGGCCTTCAACATAAGAAAGATGTGGACATATTGCAGAGAGTCCAGAGGAGGTCACAAAGAAGTTAGATGGCTGGAGCCCCTCTCATATGGAGAGAGTCTGAGAGAGGTGGGATTGGTCAGCCTGGAGAAGTGAAAGCTCTAGGAAGACCTTACAGCTGCCTTCCAGTAATTAAAGAGGATTTATCAGCAAGATCAGGATGAACTATTTAGCAAGGCCTGTTACAATAGGACTAGGAGTAATGGTTTTAAACTAAAAGAGGGTAGATCTAGACTAGACATCCATAAGGAATGGGTTTTTTATTATGTAGACGGTAAAACACCGGCACAGGTTGCCAGAAAGTTGGCAAATGCTCCATGCTTGGAAATATTCAAGGTCATTTTGGTCAAGGCTCTGGGGAACCTGATCTCGTTGAAGATGTACATGCATATTGCAGTGCACTTGGACTTTAAAGATGAGCTTTAAAGGTCCTGTCCAATCCAAAGCATTCTATGATTGTAAGATTCAATTTTAAAAACAATGTGAAAAACTAGAGCGAAACAAGATGCCTTTGATTTGCTCTTATGACATCAAAATATGAAACTGGAATAAAATTTCTAAAGGCAAGAGCTGACAGTTCCCAAAAGAGCACAACAGTCAAAATTTCTAAGAAAAATGTGTTGCAGCACGCCAAAAGTGGATCACGTGGACACAGGTTTTCAAACAGCATGTGGGTGTGCCAATCAGCAGAGCCCATCTGCAAAAATTCTGAATCAAAAGCTCTTCTTCAGTTATCTCCCCAGCTCAGTAGCCACACTGAGCATTGTAGAATCATAGAATCATTAAGGTTGGAGAAGACCTCTAAGATTATTGAGTCCAACCATCAACCTGGCTCTGCCATGTTCACCACTAAACCAGGTCTGCAAGTGCTACATTACACGTTTTTTGAACACTTCCAAGGATCATGACTCAATTGCTTCCTTGAGCAGCCTTTCTTCTTTCAGTGAAGAAATTTTTCCTAATATACAATCCAAACCTTCCCCGACACATCTTGAGGACATTTTTTCTCACCCTGTCACTTTTTCTTCAGAAGATGTCAAACTTTCAGTCTAGAGATTAAACACACATATAAACTTACGCATACCTTTTTTCAGGTGTTTTGCAGAATATCCATTCCACAGAGGACTGGGGGTAGCTCTCAGACATGCACTCGATAGAATCTGATTTTTCCCCTTTCTTGAAATAGGGTTTGGCTGGTTTTTCTGATAAAATTCATGCAAATGTTTAAGAAAGCTGAAATAATTTTGAAACAGTGTTTTGCTCATTTTGTAGTACATAAAATTACAGAGCTGTGATTTGTTTCAGGAGTTTCAACACTGAGGGAACAGAAAATGATTCAGCCCTAGGCATTTTGTGGGTTGGTCTCATGAGCTTTTCAGCCTTGATTGCTAAATGCACGGCTTCCCTGTACCAAAGGCCTGCCTCTATATGCCAGGGGATAATCCTGAGACTAATACTGAATGGTGTTCATTTGCTGTGGTTGCTATTCATTTCACTGGGCAGGAACACCTGTGATTTTGAAATCACATCCTAAGCCCGTCCTTTGGTGGAATATCTGCTGAGACAAAGTCTGTACACAAAATGGAGTTTGCTCAGTCAGATCAGATACACGATGGAGACACAAGGGGTGATAATGACTTCTGAAAACCAGCAAACTTTTCTACCCTGCATCTGTAACCCAGAGGGAAATGATTACTAGACAATTCCCAGCACCCTGAACCTGTCAGCAACAGACCTGGACTAGGAACAAAAAATTTAATGTATTAAAACTGTTAAAGATTTGACTCAAAATGAAAAGCACTAAGTCCAGTTTTAAGTCGTCTTTCAACGAAATTGCAGCTGCCACATGGAAAAGTGACATTTTCCTCAGTCATACTTTCATTGCAGGCAAGGTGATGCACTAAGATGAAAGTAATACTCATGGCTTTGTAGTTTCTTTCCTCATTTATCTCTTATAAGATGGGCCTAAGAGTTTTTTTTTTACCTATAGAGATTCACATCCCAGTTGAAGGTTTCACATCTAGCCTGAAGGGCTTTATGAGAGATGTAATTATGACATTACATTCACAGGAGCAAAGAGAAAGCAGTCCAAGCAATTGATATGGAAAAGACCTTTACCGACATTGTTTCAAACTATTCTTGCTTGCACATGTAATAACACTTTTTACCTCTAAAGCCTAATTGATATAGAGATGGCAATTCTTAATGAAAGGTTTAATACCTCGTCCCCTCAGTGAAGCTGTTAAAATTATAATTGAGACATGCAGTAAGCATTCAAATAAAACAAGGAGAGATTAGAGGTGACTTTTCTGACACTAGAGAGAGGAAAAAAAAAGTTAAACAGAAGAAATACTTTAAAACAAATAAAGAGAGTAAAACAAATGTTGATTAGTCACAGTTTATTAAAATCAAGGCGAGTAATAGTGCTTGTTAAACCTGGAAGGGTTCACTAGTCTTTGAGCTGTTTGGATTGATGTTTTGCCTTTGAAATTTCTTTTTGCAGTTTTAAATTTTACCTTTAAGTTTGTCCCTTTCCAGACAAAATAATATAGTCTTTCTAGTCTGTTAAAAAATCATGTCACCGTGTGTCTTTTTGGGGTTTTTTGAGATGTTTTTGGACACTCCTAGTTAGAAACAGATGCTTGCACTTCATTGCAGCTGTTGCCTTTGCATTAGAGATGTCTCTTGTGTGAACCTCGAGAAAACTCAATCAAACCCACTCTCACTGGGAGCCTTTCAAAAAGTTGCACCTCAGAGATGCTCTGTCATGAGCATTGAACAGCAGCTAAAACTTCAGCTTCTCAGGCACGCTTGTGTTGAGCAGCTGCAGAGCTGATGTGTTTTGCTTTAAAAGACAGCGAACAAGTCAAAGCTGGCACTGAGAAGAGGGACCTTTTCTTTCCCCTTTCCTCAGTGTGCCTCTTGCCACTCACAGAATTGTAAAAGGAAAAGCTGTGAGAGAAGTGAGAGACCCAGCAGCAGGCACAGGTGGAGGAGTGGCAGCAGGTCAAAGTGTGACCAGAATATAAAAGGGACATTCTGATCTGGTCCAGATTACAACCCAGCTAGCAACACCAAGAATAAACGGGTTAAAATGAAAGCAAACAAATCTAGCCCATGAGCCTTGAAAGTACAAAAAAAGCCACCATCAATTTGTCCCTTTTGACACAGAGGGGAATTTCTCACAGGGGAGAAGAAAGCTTCTGCACATTTACATCTTTATTTGTTCATTTGCATGGTTTATTGACTAGAGAAAGCTGACTCTCACATAGTTTGTGGTTCTGACTTCAGCCTCCAAAGACAGCTCCAAGTGCTATGCTAATCTAGGAAGATGCTTGAAGTGCAGCACATGAAAGCTTCATTGCTTTGGCTGAACTTGAGCCTCTGCCCTTGAACCTATTGATGGGATGACCCCTTTCATGTAGACATACTTACTTCGGATGAGAACAGGCACAACTACTGTGTAATTGCCAGTTTTACTCATGATCAAGAGGGTGTATTTTCCAGCTTGTCCTTCTTTTATTTGGGAAAAAGCCAAAGATGTAATATATCTATAAAACAGAAAGTAAATTTGTATTTGCCATGCTAATATGAAGAAGGTAATATGCAGCACACACAATTAAATGTTAGCTCTTTAGTGCTTGCAAAAACCCTTCAAAGACACTGGTATTCATTATTTACATAGTGCTCTTCAATCTGAAATGCTTTCTTTATGTGTCTTCCTACACAAGCAGCACATAGGAACTCACAGCCACGGTACCACATGCTTAATGCTGAGCATTCAGAAGGATGGCCTTCCTGAGCTTGAGGCAGTTCAGGAGCTCCACAGCTGAACGCTTTACCTACAGTCTCATTATACAAGTTTTGCTTGAGGAGGAAATTATCCAGTCTAAGGTTCCAGCCCAGGTTTGGCTGTGAGAGTTAGAACGCTGTTGCTGTTGTTCTTGATCTGCACTGTGACCCTAAAAGTCATATAATTGTTCATGCCTCTATTTCTTTGACTATAAAAATCACAATTTTTCCTCACATGAGCATGGCAAAGCTCAAATTCATCGATGTCAGAGAATGCCTGGAGACCCCCACGCATGATGCTATACAAGTTAAAAGAACAAGTTTATTTTAAAATGTTCTTGGTTTTAAGATTCATATGTGTACATTGATCTAAATGACAATCGGTACTGTGCTGCTGGGTGACAACAGTTGAGGATTAAGAGATTGAAAAAGATAATGCATAACATGAAATCAAACACAGGCATAGTCACAGAAAACATTCAATTTGCATTCTAAAAGAAAAGATCTCTTAAAGGATCTTTGATCCAGTACATCCCTTAACTTACCTATTCTCTGAGTCGAAAGAAAGTTTACAAGCTTTGCTCTTTTTAAAGAACCAGAAGCATGAAACTATATTTGAAATGCTCATTGTTATTCTTAATTCAATATCTTCAAATACATTGACTTCCACATTTTTAATTGTTTGGTAGATGTTCTCTGTCCCTTGAGAATTCAAGTAACATCCAAGATCTTCCAAAACATTAGAAACCTGCAATGCAGGAGGACAGATTGTTAGTTATTTCTTAGTAATTAGCTTTATTTGCCTTTTTTTTTGCATTCAAATATTTTTAAAGGATGCCCTTTTTAAAAATTTCTACCATCAAACTTATTAATAAATATGTTGAATTCTACTGCATGAGGAAACTCTGTGGGGTTCCTGCTGAATTAGTTAATTCTGTTCTCTAGACAGACACCACAGAACAATCTTAGCCAGAGCTGTGATAATTTCAGTTAGTGATACAGGTTATTCTTTACACTCAGTTTTGTTTCCTTTTATTTAGAACCATAGAGAGACATGGAACTATAATAAAACCTTTCTTTTTTGTTGGATGCAAAGGCAGAGTCAGAATGCTGGGCTTATTTTAGCATCTCACTGCTTGTCACTGCATCATCTGGCTAGTCTGCTCCTCAACTCCTTGGGGGCTTTACGAGGTAAGGAACATCCGGGCTGGACACCGTCATATTTTTCATTTCCTCACCCCTGTGTACAGCTAAAGGAGAATTGCAAACAGAAACAGAATCTTCCACAGTCATTCTGAAAGCCACCAAAGGATTAATGAGTCTCTAGGATTAGCTGCAGCAAAAGGTGGCAAGTAAGTAGCTCCATGTGAAGAGGAGCCCTAAATGTCTCCATTGCTCTGTTGAGTGAACTTTATCCAGTGTAAGTGTATGAAAGGACAGCATTCATTGCATCCCCTTTTTGCTTGGCTGGTTGGTTTTTCTCATGACTCTCTCCTTTCTCTTTTCTCTTGACCTGAGAAGTACCTAGAAATAACAGCCATATTCTGCCTTGTCAAATACAAGCACAGCACAGTTTTGGCTGCTATACTTTAGTTTGTTATTTGAATTACTGATTTATTTGTTCAGGAATGAAAAAGATTTCATAAGACTTCCTTGAAACAAGAATCCTCAGGAAATATTTTAACCGCAGGTCTCAGCTGATTTATAATTTAGTTACATGTTGCCTCCACCTGGCTTTCTGCCATTTTGAGTCAGAAGAGAAGAAAATAAAATTGTATTTGCTTCATTGTCCAGCTTTGGTGTCTAAGTCAAGGTTTGGACCTGGCAGAGGTTTATGGGCTTTAGTGGTGGGAATAGAGGGTGGTACATCTTCCCTGTCAGTCCCAGGAGCTATGGTGCACACACACACACACAATGGCCTTGGCAATCTCCTCTTAAGAGCACATATTTTCATATGTATCTTTACACTGATACATTACCAGCAATATCCAGGAATATTCAGGCATGCGGATATAACACAACACCAAGATGTCAATTAAAAAGCCAGTTTTAGAGAAAACTGATATTTAACTATTCACAGTTTCAAAGTATGAATTGTGAGATATGTATCCCTCTAACCTTCTGTAGCCATATTTGGCATAACCCTGGTTATTTTGACTGTGATGTCCTCACATTCTGAAGGTTTAGGATTTTGTAAGTTCCTGGGAAGGTATTTCTGGAATGGACAAGAATATATTATAAGCAACTTGTTCTCTATTATATCACCTTAGGAGATACTGATGTCTCTGGTGCCCTTGAACCTTCATCCTTCTGGCTGATAAACCCACATGTGATCTCAGATGTACTTTGAGTCATTGTAGAAGTGAAAGCAACTGCTGTCATAACAAAAACTGCAAAACAGAAATAGAAAATATATGCAATAAAATCTAGATCTCTGCTATGGGATAGTAATTTTAGTTAAAATAAAACAAAACTGTACAAAGATTAAATCTTAAAAAAAAACGCCACGCTGAATATGCAGACATACGGTATGAATTTGCTAACTCTGCATTTGTGTGTTGAAGCTGAGTGGAAGCTCTATTTGGAGAACATTTCAAAAGCACAGGCACATCACACTTTACAAGTATGTCCCATAATATTGCAGAAGACATCTAAAGACAAAAGTCTCTATGTGTTACAGAGGCTCCTTTAGAAACAACATTACCAAACACAGATGCTCTCTTGCACTTCCCAATTGCATCCTTGTGTTGGAAAGCACCAAACCCTGCAGCACCAAACTCTGCAGCACAGGTCAGTGTTTGCCCACTGTGAGATGGAGGATGATCATACACCTTCCCTCCCACAGAAGGCAAAGGCAAGGACTGGGAAAATGGAGAGCTGCCTGCTGTAGGAGATCAGGTTTGAAAACATCTAAGGAACCTGAAGGTGGACAAGTCCATGGGACCTGATGAGATGTATCTGAGAATCCTGAGGGAGCTGGCAGAGGAAGCGGCTAAGCCCCTATCCATCATATTTGAGAAGCTATGTCAGTCCTGTGAAATTCCCACTGATAGGAAAAGGGAAAACCTAAGTCCCATTTTCAAAGGGGAAAAAAAAAGACCTGAGGAACTACTGGACGGCAGTCTTGGTGCCTGTCAAGATTATGGAGCAGATCCTCCTGGAAACTATAAGAAGGCACATGGAAAATAAGGAGGAGATGAGTGACAGCCAACATGACTTCACTAAGGGCAAATGGCACCTGGCAAATCTGGTGGCCTTCTATGACGAGGTTACGGCATTGGTGTGTGAGGGAAAAGCGACTGATATCATTTACCTGGACTTGTGCAAAGAACTGGACACTATCCTGCATGAAACTTTGTGTATAAACTGAAGAGACATGGATTTGACAGAGGCCTCAATCAGTGAATAAGGAATTGGCTGAATGGCGAATGGCTTGATGTCCAAGTGGAGAGCAGTCACGAGTGGTATTCCTGAGGAACTGGAATTGGGACCAATATGGTTTAACATCTTTATCAATGACATGGACAGTGGGATCAAGTGCACCCTCAGCAAGTTTGCTGATGACACCAAGCTGTGTGCTGCAGTCACATCCCTGGAGAAAAGGGATGCCATCCAGAGGGACCTGGGTTGGCTTGAGGGGTGAGCCTGCGGGAACCTCATGATGTTCAATAAGGCCAGGTGCAGGGTGCTGCACCTGGGTCAGGGCAATCCCAAGCACAAACACAGGCTGAGTGGAACATGGATCGAGAGCAGCCCTAGGCAGAAGGACTTGGGAGTGTTGGTGGATGAGAAGCTCAACATGAGCTGGCAGTGTGCACTTGCAGCACAGAGAGCCAACTTCATCCTGGGCTGCATCCAAAGCAGTGTGGGCAGCAGGTCAAACGAGGGGATTCTGCCTTTCTACTCGGCTCTTGTGAGACCCCACCTGGAGTGCTGTGTTCAGCTCTGGGATACAGAAGAACATGGAATCACTGAAGCATGTTTAGAGAAGGACCACAAAGATTATCAGAGGTCAGGACAACCTCTCCGATGGAGACAGGCTGAAAGATTTGGGGCTGTTTAGCCTGGAGAAGATAAGGCTCTGAGGAGGCTCTTTTAGCACTTTGTGGGCACCTGAAGGGGGCTAGAAGAGAGCTGGAGGGGAATGTTTTACAAGGGCATGTAGTGATAGCACAAGGGGGAGTGTTTTAAACTGAAAGAGTGCAGGTTTAGATTAAATACTAGGAAGAAATTCCTCACTATGAGGGTGGTGAGGCACCGGATGAGGCTGCCCAGAGGAGTTGCGGATGCCCCAGGTAGCAGAAATCCTTCATCCTTTTGTGTAAGGAGCACTGTGGCAAAGCTTCTGTTTCCTCAAAGGCATCATCACTCCAGAATGCTTCCTATAAGCCTTTCTGCAGGGACTGCAGGTTGAAAGGTCACATTTTAGCCTTAAAGGAGCTACAGTAATCATGTACTCACCATTACACCAAACAGAAGTAAGACTGTGCAACTGGCTGGGTGAAATGTGTCTGATTTCCATTAATTCCCTAAAGCCAGCCATCAACAGTACAAATAAGCAATGAATCATAAAATAACATCTTTCTCCTGGCAACCTGAAATATTTCTGCCCTCAGGCCTTGGCTTTTTGCTTTGTTTTCTTTTTTTTTTCCGTCAGCTCCTGAGATAGTTGCACATAAAGCTAGGTGCAGAGTTGAAAGAAGGAAAAAAGGTAAATATATCACAAAGTACTTGAAGGATGAAGGTGATGAGTCTCTTTCTGCAGGTAATGAAGGAGCAAAACTGGAAGTAGGAAGAAATGAGAAAGAGCTGTTGCCATCTCCTCCTTGCCATTTGTGTCTTCTGGAACTGTCTGAGCTCTGAGCTGGCAACACTTTGACAACCTCTTCTCCTTGGCAAATGTGTATTACGCTGAGCCTTTCTCACGCAGGCACCCAACACACACTTCATTTTGGTTGCCACCTTTCCACAGCATGCACAGGCAACGGTCTGCTTTTGCAGATGTCTTGAGCAAAACCCTGTGTGCTATACCTAAGAAAGATGAACGTGATTTCTTTGTGGAGACATGTATCTCCATCCATTGACTATAAAAATAATAATGGCATTTCTTGAGACAGGGAGTGCCAGAGGGCAGCTGAAAGGCAGGTATGCATTAGGTATTACAGCAAGCATGCTGAATTCCTTCCATCAGTGCAGCTCCAGTTTCTAGCTCCCTCCCTAGCCTTTCACCGAGTCCTTCTCTGCTCAGCTCTCTCCACTTCTGTTGGTTTGTTGGCTGATTCTGCTTTCAGCCTTTTCAAAGCAGAGACCATTCACCTGGCTCACGGCCAGGGATTTAGCTGATGGAAACCCACCTATGTCCTCTGATTTCTAAAACACACCAGCAGAAACCACCTGAAAGTATGACCTCTAAAGCTCAACTCATTTGGCCTGCTGAGCATTGCCTTGCTTTAGGTTTCTGATTTGTGAATAATTTTAGCTTTTGATTGTACAAGCTAAGCCAGTGTATCCCAATGTGGCATTACTCCACTTTGCTCACGTTGCCTTGTTAGAGGGATTCCTAAAGCCACAGGAGAAAAGGGAAGGGTGTATTTAAACACCAATAGGGAGTGGAATTGCAGCTAAAAGTTAGACAGCTGTAGCAACCAGACTGTGAGTGAGACATGCAAACAAAGTGTCTGATGAGCTGGAACTGCATCTGTTAAGGATGGTATGTGGGACTACACTGGAAGTAGTGAGCACCCTGACACCCCCACATGTAAGAGGAAATGGGATTCCTTTCCTGTAAACTGCAACAGCTTGCCACTGCTGTGGTGCACCTTTATTCCTGTGAAGGTTTTTACAGTAAGGAAGGATGTTTTGAACCTGACATGATTCCAGATGCTTTACAGCTAGAAACAAATGAGGAATATGATAGTAAGAAGTATTTACATGACATTAAGTGGCCTAAACTTGTGTGGGTCTTCAAGATTTTGTAGGACAAAATAGAAAACCAGAGCATTAATGAGCCTTTCAGAAGAAGTAAAACCAAGAAAAGAAACACTGGGAAAATGGTAATGCTCTGATTCGCTGTCTTGATCTTTCAGCTTCTAGTTGGCCTGTTCAGGGACTGCTGTTATGGTCTGCACATCAGTTGTCCTCCTGAAAACCCAAATTAAGAACTGCAGAGACTGAAAGCACTGGCTAAAGAATATCAAATATGTAGCATGCATAATCATATTGTCTATTGCTGAACTAGAGTGACGCTGAAATGAAAAATAAATTGCTCTGAACAATGTTTGTTTATGCCTGCTTTCCATCTTCATTATCTTTTTATGGGTTATACAAAAATAAAGGCAGTAGGAGAAATCTTGTTCTCACTGCAGTCAGACAAACATCTAGTTGCCATAAACAGAGCCAAGACTTCATTGAGATGTGTAGGCACATAGTTGGGGAAATGCCTGGTAAAGACAAAAAGGGAGCTTACGTGTTATGGTGCTGAGAAGAAAGGCTTGAATCCATTGGAGAGATACCAAACCAAGAAGCTGTGTTTAAGCTAGTTCAGCTACCAGATGAATGAAACTGCTTCCAAAATTTTATTTTTAAGTGGGGAGGGTGACAAAAGTAGCCCTTGGAAGACTGGAAAAATTACTCCAAAATATGCTGAAAGTCTGAGTTAGCCAGAAAGACAATAGCTTGGGAACTGGAGAACTGTGAAAGATGAAAACCTTTCTCTTCATACCAAGGGATGCATCTTGTATTTGTGTTCAGCTGAGGGTGCTTAATATTTGCATAGCAGCCAGGCCTTTCCTAGACATAGAACAACCTTTCGCTCTGCTTTACAGCTCAGAAGATTTACATAAAACAAACTATGATTTGGGTCTTATTTGGCTTCTGACTATTTCCTCTGGGTGTGACTCTCTAGATCAACTTTCCAAAACTTTCTTCCTGATCAGGGGAGGTAGATGGACCCTTTTTACCAGGAAAACTGTTGCCATGTCTGTCATGACTTGCCAGAAACAAATCTTCAAAGTAGTGGCATGGATGAGCTAATATTCCTTCATTAACTCTTTAAAATCCCACTTTTATATGTGGTAGCCTTTTTCTCAAATGACCCCAAAGTGGTGGATACTGAAGTGAGATTTGTAATCAATACAAATATGCCAAAAATCAGAGGGAGACAGGATAGGTAGAAAGAATTGATCTTAAATTAACTCCTACCTTTTAACCATACCTTATTTCTCTCCCATCAAACTTAAATTTTGTCCTTTCTCATCTTTTTGCACCTCTTCCTTCCTCAGTATCTTCACCCTTTCAGCTTAAATAACTCCCAGTTCAGAAAAATATGCACCTTGTGAGCTCGTTCTCATATGATGATGGGGCCAGAGGTGTCGCTCCATGTTTCAGAATAATAACCATGTTAGAACAAGGTTTAACAAACAAAGTGGGCGACAACATGCCTCTGCTGCATGCAGCTCATGCTATTTGTAACCAGCTGTTGTAACACTAATTGGGGTATGTCTGGGTCAGGAGCAGTCCTTTATCTGGTCTTACCAGTTAATTACAATAAATGTCACGTGAATTGATTTAATTATTCACAGTCGTGTTCAAGCATGATTGAGATTTGAGGTGGAAAGAAGAGCCTATAGAGTGTGATAGCTCCTTGTAGAGGGTTTAGAGGGAAGGGACAAGAACCTCTAGACTGGAATCACTGAGCAAGACAGCAGCGAGAAGAGTGGAGCAGGGAAGGTCCTGTGGTTTCAGAAAGTGCTCAATTTGGCTCTGTGTACCGAGCCCAAAACTAATAATGGGGACCAACACTGATACTACGCAACATCCTGGAATGTTACCGTCACCTGCCAGTCTTGTTTGCCATGACCTGCGGCCCTTCACGCCGATTATTTTTCCACCTGCATCTGCCACCACCCCCTGCCCCGCCCCCCCAGCTCCTCTCCAATTTCTGCCACCCGTCCCGGCGCTGGCACTCGGCGCTGTTTGTCCCGGGACGGTGTCGCTGCGGGGACTGACCGCATCCCTGCGGGGACCGCGACCACGGAGGCGCAGCAGCAGCGGCGGCGGGGGGGCCCTCGGGGCGTGCGGGCGGCAGGGGGCGCTGCGGTCCCGCACAGCCCCGCGCATCCCGCGCATCCCGGTGCTCCTGCGGGACTGCCCTTGGGATACAGGCGCAGCGCCGACCCCTAACTCGCCCAGTTCTGGCTCCTGTGTGATTGCAGAGGAGATGCCCTGCTTTTTTATATTGTTAGAGAACGAAACGTGACACAAAAGTACGTTGTAAATTCTTTCATGCATTACTTAAATCGCTGAATACTGATTTTATTTTCTTATTTTTTTCCCATGGAGTCTCCAGCAAATATTTTCTCATTTTCTATTGAAAGGCAGAAAGCTTAAAAATACTTCAAAAATCTGGAGAAGTGTCTGGAACATAGGTCTGGTGAGGAGCGGCTAAGGGAGTTTAGCCCAGTGGAAAGAAGGCTCATGGTGGACCTTCTTGCTGCCTACAACTACCTTGAAGAAGGTGTAGTGAGCTGGGGATCAGCCTCTTCTCCCAGGTAACAAATCAGAGGATGAGAAGAAATGGACTCAAATTCTGTCAAGGGAAGTTTAGATTGGATAGCAGGAAAAATTTCATCAGGAAAGAGCGGTCATGTGTTGGAACAGGCTGCCCAGGGAAGCGGTTGAGTCACAATCCCTGGAGGTATTTAAAAGATGTGTAGCTGTGGCACTTTGGGACATGGTTTAGTGGTGGACTTGGCAGTGCCGGATTAATGCTTGGACTTGATGATCTTGGAGATCTTTTCCAAGCTAAGTGATTCTATGGTTCTCTGATTTTGAAAAAAAAAAATAGAAAAAGTTTGGGTTTTCATTTCCTAAGAACAACTCATACAACAAAACTTCTTTCTCAGAAGAACACCTCCATGTAAGTTGTGCCCCTGTTTATTACCGTGGTCTCAAAAGTGTTTCTTCAGAAGAGATGTTGAACTAGAACTTGTTATCACAGTGAGTAAACCATTTCTATGCATCCAGTGCAAGTGTCAGCAAAGGGTTCTGCTGGTTGATAACATCCATTTTATATCCATTTCTGTAGTGAAACTACACTGCCTCTCCTAAGAAGTTCGCTTCCCTAGTCCTCCCAAATTTAATCTATGCCTTAATTTAAAAGACCTTCTTCGACATATGAGAAATGGAGATGTTTGCTCAATCTGCCTCAGAAAACTACTGCCAAGACCCACCTACTCCAATGGAGTATGATACAAGCTAGGGGGAAAACTCTGTCCACAAATTTATTTTCTGTATTTTAAATTTTCCTCATCTTTCCATCAACCCTTCATTTTCAGGTCCCCAATGAAAACAGTTGCTAGAAATGTGCTCTTTCACGTTTTTTAAAAATAAATATCTAATAACTTTGTCACTGTTTTCAATTTTTCCTCTGTCTTGTTATGTCCTAAGAAATTTTGGTACAGATTTCAGCAAACTTCATCTTTTGGATAAAATTATGTTTTTCAGTGCTAATACCTGTCTTCTTAGAGGAGGACAGTCAGCAGCCCAGCCTATGGCTCATTGCAGATAACTTACAAATTACATAGAGATTTTATCAAAGAATAATTGAGATGGCTGAAGTTTTAAAATAAGGTATCACACTGGGCATGTATTTTACACTCCTCTGTTGGAAAATCAGACAAAAACTTACCCCAAAGAACAGGTAGTTGTGAGTCAGCAGATACTCCTGTTTTTTACTGATTACTTACAGGTATGTTAGATTCAGTGTCTTACAAAAAGTAAGCAAAAGTAAGCTAACAATGAGAGGAAGTGCAGGAATATTTTTCACACAATACTATTACATATCCAGTGTTATTGATTAATTTTGCCACTGAATTTATTGCAGACTGATATTCAAATCATGTCTTGTGATAAGCATTGTGATTTCAGCATTCATTAAGTCAGGAAGAATAACAACCTAGTTTGACTGCTCAGGCTGGTGCTCACAGCGAGCTCACTGAAATCCCTGCTGCTTTAGCCACATTTTGGCCCATTCCAGCCACTTGTGATCCAGTTTGCAAAGAATAACTGGGACTGCTGAGGACATCCTTTTTTGGGAAGTGGCTGAAAATACAGTGAACCTCAGCTACCATGACAACCTCTCTGAGGAAGAGCCTACGTTGTGGCTGGTTCTTCTTCTGCTTCTTGTCCACATCTTCCATCCTCTCAAGGGAGCTTCTTCTCAGCTCCCACATTACCTTGCCACGCCATTAAGTGTGGTGAACAATGAGCCACATTAGGTGGAGTTTTGCCAGCAGAGAGAGGTCCTTTGCCTCTACTCAGCACTGTCAAGGACGCTTCTGGAGTCCAGTGCCAAGCTGTGGGCTCCTCAGTGTAAGAGAGACATGGACATACTGGAGAAAGTGCAGTGGAATGCCACAAAGATAATTATGGGACAGGAACACCTCTCTTATGAAGAAAGGCTAAGAGAACTGGGACTGTTCAGTCCAGGGAAGAGAAGGCTCAGAGGTACAAACACCTGAAGGGAGGGTGCAAAGAGGATGGAGCCAGGCTCTTCTTGGTTGTGCCCAGTGACATAGAGGCAATGGGCACAGATTTTCCACTGTGTGGGTGGCCAAACATGGACACACATCACCCAGAGAGGTGGTGGTCTCTACCCTCAGAGGTATTGAAATGCTACCTGTGCAGTGTCCTAAGCAGCTGGCTTTAGGCGGCCCTGCTTGAGCAGTGGGGTTGGACCAAATGACGTCCAGGGTTCCCTTCCTCAACTCTGCTGTGATTGTGTGAACAACTGCACCATTTTGTGGGCAAAGAAGTGCTGGTGTGATGCCACCACAGAGGCCTCCCATGAATCGGGAAGTAGCATTGGGCTGTCCTTACTCTTGAGTGTTCTCTAGAGGATGTTTGCTCACGGGAATGGCATGTTTGTGCTATTAAGAAGCTGGATAGACAACTCTGAAGGAAGGTAAACAGATCCATCTCATCTAATGACATAAGTAAGTTTGCTTTAACTCTTTTCTTTTTTTTTTTTTTAACTGCTCTGTGTTAAAGTACTCCAGTGTCATTACCCGACACACTCTAGCACTTCTACTGACAGTAGTGGAATTATTAACTTCTTGCAAGCAAAGGCTACTTTAACTGAAGTATCTAAAGGTAAAGGTGTAACAGTCTTCACACACAGTCAAGAAGGAGAAAACGATCTGCCTGAAACAGAAATGAAAACAGAAGATGGCAGATAAAGAACTGATACTCCTTGTCATCCTAGTATGGTAAAACTTCCCTTTTAAATGAAAACAAGTTTCTATAACTAGATTATATAATGATATATTATATAGTCTATAACTAGGACTAGATTATATTGTCCTCACTTTCCTGGAAGAGGGAATGAGGAGGGAACACAGCAGGCCTGAGCTGTGTATGGAGGAAGAATGGACAGAAAGAGGGAGAGTGAGAGAGAACAATTTTGCTGCAAAATAAGAAAAGACAAAAATAAGGTATTTGAAAAAAACATAGTTGCTATTTACTACTAAATATGGTAAAAATTAACAAAATAAATACTAGTTGTTCTTATTTGTCTCATTAGGAGGTTAGGGTTAAAAATAGTTGCAATTCCAAAGCAGTTGTACAAATGTAAAATCCAGCATATTCCTTACAGAGCATGTTGTAACAATAAACCACTTTTGAAACTAGCCCTGGTATCTCACACATTAGAAGTCTTATCTACAGACAAAGGAGTAAATACTGTCCTACTTTTACCACAGTAACAGAGCTAAATATCCAGGCAATAAGCTAGCTCTTCTGTCTGTTTGCCCTGCTCATTTTTTTCAGCAGTTTCAAAGGAAGATTTTCAGACAAGCTAAATCAACCCAGTGATCTAAACCAGCTTCTCAGCTGAAATGTGAGTTTCATGAAGTTTCAGGTATTCTGAGAGATACGTTTTCAGAAGCCTGTGAACAAGAGGTGCTCCATGCTATATTATTTTGGGGGTCATTATAGGAGGGCCTTCTGAAGCGGATGCTGCAGCAGGACAGGATGCCCACAGCTGTGCTCTGCTGACAAACCTGCCTCTGCTGATCAGCCACAGCAGCAGCACCCACCCAACACTGGGCAGAGATGTGGGGGCAGCCCTGAAAGTCAGGCTGCACTCTGGGCATCTTCCTGCTTCTCAGTAGCTTGGAATATGGGTAACCAGAAGAATTTTCTGAAGAAAGGAAAGGGAAAAGCAAATGGCTCCAAACCTCAAAAGAAGTAAGACATCCATAGTTTTAAGTTGCATTTACTTCCATTGGAAAATAACAATTTTCCTGCACAATCCTTTCACCTTCAGGAATCTCCAGAAGTGATACCTTATCTTCTGATCCATGAAATATATGGTGATGGATGATCATGAATATATGGTCTGCTGGGCCAAACAGTTTCCCTGAGTGGGCGGACCATGTACTGGCCTTATCCAGCAGTCACAACCAGCTTGCACCCAAGTTTTTGCATGTTTTGGGAAAGAGACAAGATCAAACTTGATTCCCCCTGGGGTGCTCATCGATTTCATCTTCCTGCCAGTGGCAGGGCTCAGTGCCTGAACTTGCTCTGGAATGTTTGTCAGCTGTTTTGTTGGAGAGAAATCAGTGTATTGCTGGGAGTTGAACAGATCCTGGAGGTGGCTGAGTCCCACACATTTCTGGGGTTCTCCTTCAAAAGAAGAGTGCTGGCCCATCTCATATTTTCTGAGATCTCTGCCATAGGAATGTAATGGACACTTGTATGTTTGGTAAGGGAGTTTTCTACAGTATTGCCCTATAATTTTTGTGCAGGCAGACACGCCATAATCTAATCTGGATCTTGTTGGGATCTGAGTTTGCAGTCCTTGCTCATATACGATTTCCTCTCATTTGACAGCCACAGGGAGATCTTAGGCAGCTTCTCACGTTTTCATTTCTCTCAGGTGCCCTGCAACTGGGTTTCATGAACATCTCTCAGTACGAAGGTGTGCAATAAAATAAAAGGGAGCAAGTGTGGTTGTCAATGGAAAACTCCCTCTGATAAGAAAGGTCACCAAAAGTCTCTTTTCACAAAATTCTCCAATTCGAAAAACATGAAACTGCTACTGCCTCTGTTCCCAGGCCCCATCCATGCTCCCACCTCATCCACTAATGCAAGGCTAATTGTATGATAGATAACATTCCCTTTAGCCACAAACTCTTGCTTGGGATGACCAGAAGAATGTAAGATGAGAAATTGGAATAGTGCTTTTAATTTATATCGCTGTATTTACATATATATTGTATTGTATATATGGTTTTCTGAGGTTCTTGGGATTAAAAGTCTTGCTGCTGGGGAGCATTTATTTCCAGCAAATAACACAGGCAAGATGCTTGTTCTTTCTTGAAACTTTTGTAGTTCTGAGCCTGTAATTTTGAAACTGACCTGCTGCCTTAAGTCTAAAGATATTGTGGAGATTTTCCTCCAGGTGTTATTATACTTTAGCTTTCCTTTGCTGGTTAAGTGTTGCCATTTCTGATGACATTGGTTCATCATACGGATACCATCTGTTGTCTGCACTGCTTATTACTCAGTCTTATCTCTAGACAACAGATTCTTAAAGGGAACACAGGCATTTTTAAGAAAGTATATATAATTCATTAAATGCTTAACATTTTTTACATCAAAATTGTTTTTAAGAGTGATCTGCTAGAGACATGTATGGAACTAGCAGTTCTCAGGATTTTTGCTGTCAACTCTGTCTCTGATCCTTCAGATCCTAGCTGTTTCGTATGTCCAAAAGCATTTGCATTTTTTCCCCTATAACAGCCAGCCTTACAAGAAGAAACACTGCCTCCCTGTACACCTTGCCTTGACTAAATAATATCTCAGTAGAAAAAACACCTAGAAAGTCCTCCTAGAGGATAGTCACATCTTGAGGCTCTTACACCTTTTGCTCTCTCTGCAGAACTGTCTCTTAGCCATGCTGACAGGGGCCTTTGGGAACCATCACATCCTAGATGCTAATAATTTTTATTTATTTTGTTATGCAGTCTGCAAAAGTAGCAAAGCTCAGTCAAGAAGAAAACACAGAAATCCCTCTTTGACAGGTTTTGCTTAGTAGTATCAGCAGTCATGCAAAGCAGAAGATCATAAAATATTCATTTTCATTTTTTACTCCACCTTCTCTTCAAATAGCTCACGTAGACTTTCAACCATAAATGAATAATATCTAACAATTGCTCTTTGAAGTAAATATTATTATCTCTCTATATGAAGCTGAAAATGGACCACAGGTTGTTAAAAACCTTTCTCAGGTACGCATCAAAACTATATCAATCAAGAGAAAATCATGCACTCAGTCCTGGATTTTGAATCAGTAAGATAATTTTTGATAGGAACAAGTCATTAATTTTAGAGAAAACCTGTTTCAGGCATTTGAGATGGAATCAAATGCTATTTCCTTTTTTCTTAACAGTTAATTGTTGGGCTGGTTTTCAGTAGAGGAAACCAAGCTTTAAATTCCAAAACTCTTCACTAATAATAAACAAAGGTACTTTCTATATATTAATACCATGCCTTCTTCTATTTATATCATTAAACAACAACAAAAAAACCTGTTAAATCAAAGAGGTGTCATTATATTTTGCTCTACTAAAGTATCTGATTCACAGATTATTTATGTGGGAAATTGCAGGTATATCATTTAAAGTGTCCAGGTCAAGCTAGCATTAACAGCAGGAAACACATTTACATCAGAAGATGGAGAACAAAAAAAAATCAGTAATTTAAATACTTTTTGCCCTGAGCATGAAATGTGTCAGATGCAGTAAAAGCAAAAGCCAGGCTGGGTTGGGAGAGATTAGGGTGATGGGAGGAAGAAGAGCATCTCCAGAAGAGAGAAGAAAGGTGAGATGGAAAATAAAAGATTCAAGAGAAAAAGAAATCAAAGGAGAAAGAAAGGAAAGATGTGAAGGGGTGCAGTGACAGAGTGGGAAATGGAGACGAAAGGGCCTGAGGAGTGTGATGAGAAGACCTCACCTGCCAGCTGAAATGGAGTTCCAGTGGGGTGGCCATGGGACCAGCTCGCTGTCATGGCTGGTGGTGCCCTGCCGTCCCCCGGCCCCACAAGTGAAACTGAGCCTGCAGGTGGTTGCCTTAAGGGTGCATGTCACTGCCCACAGTGAAACCACTTCTTCAAAAGAGAGGGCTCGAGACCTGAGCCACAAGGAAACGGCTGTGGGACACAGAGAAGAGGGGCCTCTCAGGGGGTCAGGGAGCATCTTCCTTCTGTCAGAGGATGCCTCCTCCAAGCTGAGCAGCTGCCTCCACTTCAGCTGCTCAGTCTCGAGCCCTCTGCTCACACTTTCACAAAAACATATTATCTCGTGCAAATTTGGTGCAGCAGACCTTTTGTTGTCTGATTTCGATTCTTATTTTTGAAGCAGTTACAATTTCTGCTTTCACGCGCGGGCAGTAAGCATAATTTCTACAAGTCCTGATGAGGGGAAGAGCAAGTGTTTCGCCAAGCTAAAGAGTCTAAAAAAAAATCCAAATGAAGTTTGTGTGACACCACGGGAATACCCTGCCACATCTGTGGCCGTGGGCCGAGGGAGGTTTCCCGTGCTTGGTGAGCAGTTGCTCTGCTGGTGACAGAGGACCTGCTGCGGTCACCTCCGAGAGCCTAGGGGCTGCCACCCGGGCAAGGAGCGGGCTTGCAGCATGGGGCTGTGCTTATACCAGGGGGAAGAGGGAACTAGCACTGTTTGCAGGAAGGTCCAAAGTGAGCTACAGCTGTTCTCAAGTTGTTACACAGATTACTTGTCTAGGGGATAAAAATAAAGGCTCAGAAGCGAGCCTGTAGAGGCACAGTCCCTCTGCCCTCAGCCTGTCCCTGCTTGCCACCTTCCTTGGAGAACTCTGCTTCAGGAGCTGCCTCCTCATCGGCTCCAGGTTGCTGGTGTGTAAGGGGTGGAACTGACCCAGGTGTAGCTGAACTTGCTGGTGCCAGCAAGTCCCACTGGTTTGTACCAGAACAGGACAGTGCAGAGGGGCAGGCAGATCTCCCTACCTTGCACAGCTGTGCATCACAATCACCAGGCAGAAAGTGGATCCAGTTCTAAGGATTAAGCTGGAGCATCTCCCCTATGATCCCCCAGGACAGGCTGGGGGATTTTTATTATTTGCTTGGCTGTTGTATTTTATATATAAAGTTATATTTTGTTGTATTATTCATTCAGTTGTTACTTTTACTTGCCAAGGACTAAGCATTCATTCTGCAATTGTTCAGAATCTGGATAAAAAGAAACCCTAAGCAAATAAACTCAGTGTTGGTAAAGTGTTCTCAGAAACATCTCAGAGATTATATCTAGATTTTTTATTTTTTATTGATACCTGGTATCTATAATAAAATACCTTCTGCATTAGGGAAGTCAAAATAGAAATGCAGATGAACCAGAACTAAACAGACATGCCATAGCTAAAAGAAGACACAGAAAACATCCTGAAGGTAACTGCAGGGGCAATGGGGCACAGAGGCCAGCATTGTTCATGGATATGAATGCATGATCTCTCACAAGACTGCCTTAGAAACACTGACTGAGTCAATAGCATTGTACTGTGGTGCTGGAGACAAGTTTTTGTGTTTTGCAGTGCAAAGGAAGGAGCTGAAATGATATGAAAGCTAGGGAGGTACGTGTTTGCAAGGATGCAAAAATGAGAAAAGGAAGCATACAATTACATGGGCATTAAAGAAATCAATGCAAACAGGAAAATACCATGCTGGCAACAAGTTTTCTTGGCTGGCAGGTTGCCCCTTTTTTTTCCACAGCCCACACTGGTACACAGTCCCTCAGCATGAATGAGGTTTTAAGACACCTCTGGAGATTGCCTAGTCCAGTGCAATAATCAAAACATGATTAGCTGGCACAGGCTGCCCCAGAGCACATCCAGTACAGTTTTAAACACCAACAGGGATGGAGAGTCCACAACTTTTCCTGGCAATCTATTCAGCACTCAAACCACCTCACAGCATAAAAATGTTTCTTGTTCACTCTGAAGAGTGAACTTCCCCTGTTTCAGTTCGTGCACATTGCATCTGGTCCTGTCACTGGATACCACAGAAATGAGTCTGGCTCCCCCATCAGATATTTATACACATTGATAAGGTTCCCCCCAAGCCTTCTCTTCTACAGGCTAAGCAGTCCCAGCCATTTCACCCCCAATCCCTTACCAGATACCAGACACCCTGTGCCTCCTTTTTCCTAAAGATGATAAGGGATCAGCATTGGTGTGTGAGGGAAGAGCGACCGACATCATTTAACTGGACTTGTGCAAAGAATTGGACACTGTCCTGCATGAAACTTTGTGTCTAAACTGGAGAGACATGGATTTGACAGAGGGAGAAATAGGTGGACAAGGAATTGGCTGGGTGGTTGCTCTTAAGGAATTGTGGCCAATGGCTTGATGTCCAAGTGGAGAGCAGTGACAAGTGGCATTCCTGAGGGATTGGTTTTGGGACCGAATTGGTTCAACATCTTTATCGATTACACGTCTTGTATCTTCTTGTACCCCTTTCAACCCTACACATACATACAGGTTTTGCCCTCAGAAAACAGGGGGTAGGCAGTTTGTACTTCTGAAGATAACAGATATCTATCCCAGCCACTGAGTGCTCACTGTCAGTAGGGTGGCCTGACAAAGACCTGTCTAAACACTTACATATCTACTAGACAAGTGGATACTTGTCCTTTGATTTAAAATTGGCAAGTGACGCAAGTGCTTTGTTTTTTCTTCCACCTGATGCATTCAGCACCGGTAGCTGCTAGGATTCCGTTGAAGGTATTTTGCTTTTTTGTGGTTCAGACAAGGAGAAACTACTCTTGAATAATGAAAATCTGTTGCTGGTGATTCAGCTGATCTGGTATCAGAAGCCTTAATGCATATGTCAGGTTTTCAGTGTAAAAGCTTCTGTGAGAGATGCCATCATCTAGGACAGTTCATATCTACTGGACTAAGCCAAAATATTTTTATAAATTCTGCCATATTAACTTATTCCTAAAGATGATGGAGGGCGGTCGGAAAGGATTCAATGAATGTATCATACACGTGTATATGACAGTAAAGCATTCTTTGAGTGAGCATGGCTTTTTTCCACCATGAAAAAGTGATTTCTGTTATCAAGTATTTTATCCAACTTGTGTCACATCCTGGTTGGCCTTCACTGTAATGGGTAGATAAAGCCTATGCCAGTGGGAGCAGCCACTTAGTAAGAAATTCTCTAGCTAAACCATACGATCGGATTACCAGCACAGTGAAACTAGACTTACATTTTAGTGCTTGTACTAATAAAAATTCTAGCTTAGGGCTAGACCTCCCCCTCATACATTATTAATATACGTGTTAGCATACATTATTAATGTAGGTGTTAGGAAGAGCACTTCAGGGTCAGCTCCTGATTTGTGACTTGATTTGAATTCAAAACTTCACTGAGTTGAAATGAATTTGTTTTTGCACATGAATGGGAGTCTGGTTGGGAGCAACACCTGGTTTCTTCCAAATACTGTTAGTAAAGACAACTGCCCGGGTAGAGATCCATGACTATTGCCATAGCAGGTCAGTGCATGCAGTCCAATATCCTGACTGCCATATTAGTAATTCTCAAATATTGCAAAGGCAGATAAAAAACTCCCTGATTTTGTGGAATAATCTCCTCTAGAGTGGAAATTTCCCTCTGACTTCAGAGAGCAGTTGGTGTACATCCTGAAGTATCAGGCTTTATCACTCTTCCTTCAAAAAATAAATGAGTAAATGGTAAATTCTTATCTAATATTACTGTGGACCCTGATCACATCTGTATTTTTTCCTTAATTATATACTATAATATATATTATTATATAATATTTAAAAGTTAAATTCAGATTATTTGAAAACTTTTGTTAGAAGTATTTCCTTTGATCTGTTTCAATAATACTAAGGCCAGTTTTGTAAGTAGAGATAGTATCTTCTAATAGACCAACTGGTACTGTTGGAAAAAACCCAGTGTTCACACATTACTTTTTTCAACTACTTGGTTGGTTAAACAAGATTCTTACCTACAAAACTTGTCTTGCCTATACCTTCAAAAATTCAGTTACAATAGCTGTTACCCTTAAAAAGTATTGTTATTCATTTGCATTATCTGATGCCAGCCTGCATTTAAGGATCTGTTTCCACATGATTTAATAAACGTGTTAATTCTGGGTTGACACAAAGAGAAACCATCACTCTCAATAGCAAACATGGCTTTATCAAGAGTGGTTCAAATGTTCGGGCGGAGCTGCTTGGCACTTGCAAGCTGATTTGGCTGGAAAAAAGAGCTCTTGGCAGATGTTTCCTTTCCAAGGATTCCCTCCCCGCTACCTAAGTTTTCATCTCATAATGTTTGGTTCTGCCTTTCTGGCACAGCTCATAAAAACTCTGTCGCTTGGCCACAGCTGCATGTGTGCATACAGCAGTATTTTCCCATTTCTGGGTTGAAAAGCACACCACAGTTATCACTTAACTACAAAGTGGGACAAGACCCAGGGGTATCTATCTGTTTCTCCTTCCTCTTGCTTCCTGAATTTCATGCAAAGTACAGTAACACTCTGCACAGAGGTGCCAGCTGCAATGATCAGGGGACCTAGTTTTGTGAAAAAAATAACATCATCAATCACTCCTTTGCAAGAATGCACAGTACATCTCCATGCACTACACAAAGCAGGGCAGCAAGCTGAAGCAGACAGAGAATGGTCTGCAGGCCTCTTCAGCACTCTGGCTGACCAGCAGGAACAGGCAATAAAAATCAGAATCTGGAGGGGAACACATGATTAATGAGAAGATGTCAGGCTCCCATATGGACACTCACTTCCTGCGGGTCAGTCTTCAGGCCACGTCCTTGTATATAGTGAAGAGAAGTGAAGACACAGGAGAAGTGAAACCTTGCCAGAGTCACAAAAAGAGGCTCATGCCACCTTGAGCCTACTCCTATTACTGGTTCTGCTCTGCAGGCCAAGACAATGTAGAAAAGATGAGGGACACTTCCAAGCTGGTTTGCTGTTTAGTAGCTCAGGTACAGTACTTAGGCTGACTTTGGTGGGGGAGAACCCCCCCAAAATTCTCGGCATCGTACTGCATATCTCATTGCTAGCTGGACACTCAGGCTGGCAGGATCATGCACTACTGCCCAGTCCACTACCTCAGCTCTTCCCACATCCAGTGGGAATGTTTTGAACCTGAGCTACGGCATGCAGATAGAATAAATGTGGGTCGTGCATACACAAGCCCATTTGTGTCCTTGTTCCTAACCTCACCATGTACATGTAATATTAGACATATGCAGAGATCAGCAGAAGAGCTGTGGGAAAAGCAGATTCACAAGGTTGAAAACACAGGTTGGACTACACTTCAGCAATGGGAGTGGCTATGCATCTCAAGTCTTTTCTTGGAAGAATAAACTTCATGTTCAACCAGTTTACCCAGAAAAGGTATTACCCTATGTATATCATCAAATCTCTTGTAAGATAATTTGATACCATTAAATCCACAATACTAAAGCTCCAGACAAAAGACCCACAGATCTTGGGAAAACTCGGGGTGAAAGCTGAGATTTTTCTTCACCCTTACTAGCATTTTTGCGCCTTCCCTTCAAGCCACCTCACATAACTTTTCTACTCAGTCTGACCTCTGGGAAGGGATGTTTTCCAAGGGACATGATTCCTGGAATATGAGGTGATATACAGACTATTGATAATAAGGCTTAAGTGGAGAATGATACTGGGTTCCTGTCTCCCCCTCACACCTGGCATTACCTCAACACACCACCTTCTACCTCCTACTCCCCTCCATGAACCCATGCACCATATAGTCCCCACCTGCCTGAGACCTCCACCTTCTGCTGGCATTTTCCCTGGGCACCAACCAGCAGAACAAAGGGAGAGAAAACAATGCACTCCCAGACTCTCTTCACTGCAGCACCTGAGGGAAGTGTCACCTGCAGGCACCTGTGCGTAGCTGCAACAGTGCAGGGAAGCCCTTGCTTTCACTGCTCAGAGGCGTAACACTAATGCCAGGGGGCTGAGTGATGCACAATCCAGCAGCACTGTGGGCACCTCACCTAAAGCAGCTGGGACAGATCTGTGCACTAAAGCAAACCAATAATGGTTATCTCAGAAGGTGCAAGTTGGGACTGAAATGTTTCCCATGGCTGAGGCACTTATGAGGTCTTGTGGAATCTGCTGTGGTTTGTCTGAGCTCTGACACTGAGATTTTAATGGAGAAACCAACAGGGTCTTTCCACCTTTTGGCCTGCTTTTCAAGCTTGGAGGAAGACAGAAGCTGTGAGCTCTTTGCCATACTGTTGAAACAAAGTAAAAGGCTGAAAATTGTTGGGGAGTGACAGAGAGATGATATCTTCACCCTGTCTTCTTGGTATACAGTCTAAAATTGAAGCCTAGACTGTTGTCTTGTCCTTTCTCCAGTTTTCTGTCCAAAATTTTTGATCTTGAGACTTCACCTTAAGGCACATTTGCTTCTCAAGGTCTTTGAACACTCTGAGAAAGAAAGCCTTTGATTTTTCCAATGAGACAAGCTCACTCATTATTTTTAAATTTCTTTTCACACAAACTGTCAAAGCATTTTCTAGGCAGGCCTTGATTTTCTTTTCATTTTTAATAAGAGAGAAGGCTATGATAGGCAACAAGTAATTTTAATTCTACAGTAAATGTTTTTCTTACCAAAATAATGTCAAGTACACTTTAACTTGTATTTTCTCAACTACATATAGACAGTGTTTCAGCAATTGCACCACAAGTATGCCAACAACTTGACTAAACAACAACTTGAATAAAAATTGAAAAAACTAAAATCTTGAGTAGCACTGTAAGAGAGTCAGTTAAAATGCACGTAACAAAGTTCTCCAAGCTCCGGGGAAAAGACTTGAAGCATTTTCCTAAAAACTGCGTCTCGTCACCTGGAGAGGCAGAATCCCTCAGGCCGCGTTCCCGTTATGCCAGCAGGCAAGGCACGGCCGGCAGGCTGCCGTGTGGTTTTTCGGCAGGAAAGAGGTACGAGACTTTTGCGGAGGGAAACCGGTTCAGATCCTGCTGCGACCGCCGGTGCTTTAACCTCGACCCCGCGACGCGGGAGAAGCCTCGAAATGCAGCGTGGCAGAGCGCTCGAGAGCCGAGCGGCCGCGGGGCAGGGGCTGGGCCGTGTGCCGGGGGTCACTGCCGCCTGCGACCCCCTCGTCGCGGGCGTTTAACGCCCCTCGCCGCCCCGGCCCCGGCGCTGCCGCCCCGCCGGACACCGCGCTCGGCTGCCCGCGGTTCCGCGGCCCCCGCGCTCCATCCCGCCACCCTTCTCTCTCTCTCTCTCCCTCCCTCCTTCTTTCCCTCCCGCTCTTCTTCCTCCCGCAGCACCGGCTCCCCCTCCGCCTCCCCGGCCCGGCCGGCGGCGCTACCCAGGATGCTCCGCGCCGGCGCAGGCGCGGCCGCTCAGGAAGAGGAAAATGGCATAAACAACCCCGAGCGCCGGGACCGCTGAGGAGGAGGAGGCGCCGCCGCCCCGGGCCGCGCGGCCCCTTTAAGAGGCGCGGAGTCGCCCCCTCCTCCTCCTCCTGCCCCTTCCGGAGCCGGACCCGGGGTGACGGCGGTCCCCGCGCCCCTTCCCCCTGCCCGCCCCCTTCCCCATGGTGCCGACCCCGGCGGCGGGGCGGTTGCCATGAACAGCAGCGGCCTGCCCTGCTCGTCGCCGTCGCCGGTGGTGGGGCCGCCGCCGGGGGCGGGG
>VWPU01013249.1:494110-693809 GCA_013398955.1 Callaeas wilsoni | reverse complement strand
TCCCGAGCGCCCGCGCCAGCCCGGCGCCGCGGCGGTGACTCGCCGAGGAGCCGCCTGCAGCCGCCCAGAGCGGCGTGTCCCGCCCGGGCCGGCAGAGGAACCATCTGCGGCTGGATGCCCGCTCGGCCGCCGCCGCCCCACACCGCGGGGTTCCCCCGCCCTCCGCTCCCGGGAGCCGCGGGGCGGCCCCGAGAGGAGTCGCCGCTTTCCTGCGCCCGCGGAGGAGAAGGGGCGGGCGGGAGTTCCGGCGGCCCCGCCGCAACCAGACCACCTTAAGGGGAGCGGCGGCGGCGGGCTCGGGCTGCGAGCGCGGCGGGGCCGTCCCGGGGGGTTGTCGCGCTCCCGGGACGGGGCGTTTGTTTGTTAATTGAGGCGCTGTTGCGCCTGGCGCTCGCGCGGCGCTCCCGCTGCGGCCCTAATGACTGGAACCGCGGGAACGCGGCGGGGCCCGTCTGCCGGCGGCGGGAATCGTGTGATTCGCGGGGAGTCACACCGAGAGGAGCGGGGCCGGGGGGGAGCGAGCCCGCCCCGGGGGGCGGTGCGGGGCGCCCGGAGAAAATGGAACGCGGGAGGCCAAACAAGGAACAATCTCCGGGTTGCTGGCTGAGCCGACAGGCTCCAGTCGCCGGGTCTGCCGCCGTGTGAGCGAACGCGCGGATTACCGCGTTAGGAGGAAATGGGCGATGATGGGGCGATAAACTCGCCCGCTGTGTAATCACAATTGATTTGCAATTGACCGAGCGCCGCTCCCGACCCCGGCGCCCATCCCAGGTCGCACGGGACTGGGCAGCTCCCGGAGGCCGTGGCCGCGCTCCTCCTCTCGGACTGTGGAATCGGTCCCGCTATTACACGCGTAGTGCTATTTCTGACCAAAATCAGAACTTTTCCAAAAGTAGCAGGTGGCTATTTTAGCGCTAATTTCGTTAACACCATTGTGAAGAGTGTCACGAGATCGAACAATGCCCGGTGAGGAGAGCGTCTGACAGAGGACTCAGTGACTAATAGAGGTTTAAAAATCTCAAGTCCTGGATGCGATGCTCCGAATTTTAAAAAGTGACTCTTTTGCTGGTGGCTGCTTGAAGCGCACCTTATTTAAAAATCTCTGCAGAACGTAAAACTGAGTGAGTCTAGTCAGGAGAGCCGGGCGAGTCTGTAAATTACTACTCTGTCAGGATTCCTCTTGCCTGTTACAAAGTACCTTTTTATGCTGAACTTAAACTCTACACTACAGAGACAGCAGATGTGAGGTGATGGCTTCCAAAAGCAACACAGATGCTGTAAAATTTCCATTGCTATATTTCAGTGAGGAAGCTCAGGAGACATGCTGAATGCTGCAGTTTAGAATTACACTTTAACTCTCCTAGAAATAAGAGAATACCAAGTTTCTCAACAGTACATTTGGCTTCATTTTTGCTGTCATTCATATGCTCTTGTTTTCTTACAGTGAGAAAAAGAGATGCAGCACAAAGATACTGTGTGTCTTGAAGCTGTTCAGTAATGACAGAATTGGTAATATGGAACTTTGAGGCAATTTAGTAATGACTGCATATCCAAATTCCCTAGTAAGACCATGATAATTTTTAAAATTGTCTTTCAGGTATATAAAATAGCACAGCTGTGAGGAGGCTGCTTTGCTTTATGTGACTGAAAAGCAGCCTGGTTAACTCAAGACTCTGGAATCAGAGCCCATTGTGTGTTCCTCATACTTGGAGACTTCCCTGAAGTCCCTAGAAGTCCTGTGATGAGGGAATCAAGGGTCAAGCCTCTAAAATGGTTTGTGTGTTTATTCCAGAAAATTTAGCAGCTGCTTTTTCTGAAAAGCTGAACTTTGCTATAGCAATGCAGAATACTTTAGAGCACTTTTTCCCCCAGAGATTTCAAAACAGATGTCCAGTCATCAAATCATGCAGAAATATAAAACTGGCAAGAATGTTACAGATATTATAACTTATGACAAAATTACAGATTTGACTTGTTGTCAAATCTAGTCACTTTGTGACTAGTCTTTGTCACTACAGATCCTTGTTGCCACAGACACTCACGCCTCTTTTATTCAAAGAATTAGGTTTGTCACTGGCCCCTCTAACATAAGCTTAATTTTTGTGTGCATCTGAGGCTTTGCATTTAGGATTATATGGATCCCACCAAACCTGGTAGTGGTAACTACAGGGCATTTTAGTTCAAAATAAATAAATTTGCTCATATTTTCTTTTTTTTTTCTTTTTTCTTTTTTTTTTCTGGACATAAAAATGCCACATGAAATCTTGGATTTAACATGCTATTTTGTTTATGTAAAAATCGAGGTGTTTAGTTTATAAGATTGAAAAAAATTGCTTTTTAATTCCCACTGAATGTTCTCCAGTAAATTTTAGTGTGGCATTGTCTGCATTGGATAGGTCACTGAATGGTGCTTTTATAAAAATGTTTGAAAAGAAGAACTTGGTCCATGGAAATTGTTCAAATAATCTTGTTAGAATGAAGCCTTGACTGAAGGCAGTAATTTCATGGATTAAGCCCAGAAGGGCTGACTAGGCTGATCTCCTTCCTATCACAGGCCACAGAGCTTTGTGCAGAGACTGTCTACGCAAATGCTGGTTAGCTGCAAGACATAGGGGATTTTGCATGGGCAGTACATCGAACAACACCATGTTCTAGAAACTGTGGAACTTTTTGAGGACAGGATAAATAGGAGCAGGAAGAAAGAGTGTTTTTACAGGCCATTTAGTAAACACGGTGAGGTGGAGTTGTTGCATCTTACTATGTTCAGCTTTCCCCTAAAAATTTCCAATTAAAAGTAAGGGAAACAGTTTTGGTTTTTTTTTCCAGTCTATCCTTTTCTCTCACATGCCACATGTGGTCCAGAACTGAGCAACTCGATGGTACATCCATGATGGGAAGGAACTGACTGATTTGTACTTCTGCAAGTCTGAAAAGCACAAATTATGAGCAAAAATCCAGTGCTGTGACACTTGAAGAGAAATAGGGATAGGAGAATACAGTGTGCGTATCTGTCTTACAGTTTGATATTTTTCCTTTTACAAAAACAAACAAACAAATAAATAAATAAATGGCATTTACACATATTCTGAGTCGGCCTGTACTTTATTGTGATTCCTGAGAACTTTTTGTAGGCAAGAACGATGTTCTGCTTACATTTTTTCAGGCATGTCTGATCTGATCGGGAGTGGGCACAGTACCATGATGCTGCTGTTGTTCAGTGAGATGCAACAGAGACTTCAGGCAACAAGAAAATAGGAAAAAGAAGAAGAACAACAACTATGTGCTGCAATAGATACTCCTGGAGTTCAGTGAGCAGGTGACAGAGGGGGAGGAGAAACTTCTGGAAGAGTACTTTGCTGTCCCTTTGCCAAAAAGGATGTTGGTAAAGTGATTGATTAGTGCTGTGGTCTGAGGAGTGCTCCAACGGTGAAGCGGCAGGCTGTTGGTCCTGAATGTGGCTGGAGGATTTTCTGCTGAGCACAGGAGCAGACCATTATTAGATTTCTTCCTGAGGCGGCTTTGAATGCATGGGCTTCACTAGAGAAGGAGTATGAGCAGCAGAATGAGAAGGAGTCAGTGGGAAGAGCAGTGTAGCATGAGGGCAATGTGAGATGACCTCGTATTGAAGGGATTTAGCCCTGTTCTCCCACACTGTGCAGCTGGTGATTGGGCTGCAATGTATTGATTCTCTCAGTGTAATTGTATATTGCTTCATTTCTCATTAGTGAAGCAATGCAGGAGGAAGAAATGCAAGAAAATACAGATTATAAAGGTTATGAAGGAAAAGAAATGTTCTTGAGGGCTTTTCCTGTAATATTATTCTTCTCTTTTCCCACCATTATTTAGCAAGCTGCATTTATAATCCACCTGTGCTACAGACTGTAATACCTCATGGTGTGATGTTTCACACATGATAAATCATGTGACTTTTGAAGACAAATTGTGCTGAATTAAACAGTCTATTGATCCACTGTCACCATATTTGGAGAGTAACACAAAATTCACGCAGTTAAATTGCTAACCATAATGTATGTAAGGTATGGATGGACATAGTGAGTAGTGTTGTCTTCCTCTGATTGCCAAGGTAACCATGAATTTACTTTTGGGCCACTGCTAAAACATTAGTCTGTAAATGCACTCCTGAATCTCAGGAAGGTTACGTGGATTCAGGTTGGCAAGGAGAGGTCTGGTCTCTGGGGGTTAATATGAGAGTATAAGCGTGCACCACTCTCTTCTCGAAGTGAAAGCGTGTCCAGGGCTCTGGCACACCAGTGACTCCTGCAGTCATGTTTGTGATTCTCTCTCCATGCTCTATCAAAATGTAATTAATGCTCATATGTGCTCAAATGGCACATTCACCATCGCTGCTCCTGGCATGGATTGGGAGTCCATTTGGTCAGTCTTCATTTTTGGAGACCTCTGTTTTAACAACTTGGGTATAAACCCCTGCAAAGCTTCTGGTAAATATCCACTGCTGTTGCATTGCTCCCTGCCTTACCTGTCTGGGATGTGGCCATCTGGGATGGGCAGCTTCCAAATTACAACTCCCACCTGGCCTTAAGATGACATGACATGCAGATATCTGGACTTTGATGTCATAGCTATTGGGGGAATTAAGGGAACTCTATATATTAACTTGACCTCCTTAACTTTGTTACTTAATCCATGTTTGGGTGAAAGCAGACAGGTGAATGGCACATTTAACTCTTCCCAACTCGGAGTGTTGATACTGACAGGGTGAAAGAAGGAGCCGCAAAGGAGGAGATGGGGAATGCAGGGTTCCTTCTCATGTAGGGTAAGTCGGAGCTGAGATGGCTCAGTTGCCACACTCAGGGAGCTGTGGGACTCCTGGCAAGAAATCCAGCCCAACTTGTGTGCAGCTCTGTGCCAGCTGATCCAGCCTGGTGGAAAAAGGATGATGCAGAGACAAGATTAAGCAGTGTAGTTCGCTTTCACCTAAGAACTTCTGCATAAGCTACATGGAGACATTAGCTTACGTGTATGCCCTCTCACATGCTGTAAATTAAGTGAGAAACTAATGAGGTGATGTGCTTATGAGTAAGAAGCGAACTGAAGAAAAAATGTCACTTTGTGTTGAAAGGCATGGATAAGGCTAAAATCCAGATAGAAGAAAGCAAAACTTTGTATAACTGATTTGAAGAAAAACATATCATTAAATCCTTGAACAACACGAAGTTCGCCATAAATTCTGATGCTACTTTTTGCACCTTGGAGGTCAGTAAAACTATAATTTAAGGGAGTAATGTTTTGCATATGTTTGAAGTAGACATTTTTTAAGTTTCACTATTTCCAATCCCGACTTTTGATGGATGCCCAGTAGTAATTTTTAAAATATTGAATGATAAAAATCACACTGAAAAATTCTTACTGAAATTACTTATTGCCTAGGAGATAAAATGGAAATAACAGATGTATCTTTCATCACTCATTTTGAATATTTATTCTTCATTTATTCTAAACAATTTTTTTTTATCTCAAGAGTTAAACCCTGATTAATCCTTCATTGTACCAAATTTGCTGGGACAATAGTGGCTGGTTTTTCCAAATATGAGTAAGGACAGCAGGCTTGGGCTTGTACTAATTTTGATGAATAAATTTACCTTGAGAATGACAAATTGTGTTAGCACTTTTCACTTTATAGTATTAGACAGTCAAAGATGTTAATGCTGTGCAGGGTGTCAACATTAGGCAGTGTTTGGAACTGCTTATAGGGAGCTCTCAGATGCCTGTTCTCAGCAGAAACTCCTAAAACCTTTCTCTATTTTTATTTTAGTAAAAGAATGGTGTGATTGAAAAGGAAGGTGTTGAAAGTAGCATCACTGTAACAGCAAAATCCCCTTCCTTTAGTTTTACTCACTGAGTTCTTGAATAAGAATATTTCTTTGCCGGTTCCTTTGAATTTTCTTGGTTCTTAGTTGGCATAATGATGGCAGGAATAGTCCTCTGTGTGTATGATGAGGGGAAAGAAAGAAGTACCCCGCTGCCATGACATTTTCTGCAGCTGTCTTTTGTAGGTTTACAACAGTGTTACAGAAGGTGCAGTCTTGATTGATTTCTTGTCTTTTATTTATTTTCTTTATACATTTATTTCGCCATTGGGGTGAGGGGATGAAGTTGCGTGTCAGGAAACAGCCACAAGGGGAGAGAAATACTAGAAACTTAGGTATAATATTTTTGCTGGTAGTATTAGTTGAGTGTTTCTCTCTCCTGGTCTGGTCATGGCCTGTTTTTGGATGAAAAGCTTTCAGTTCTTCCAGGGGATTGTGGGGTTCCAAGAAAAGGGATGATAATAGCCATGTTGGGATAGCTGTTACTTTTTATTCTATTGGTCTTATTGGATTTATTCCTTCTGGTTTACTTTACTGAAATAGAGAACCCTGAAAGGGAATAATAAGTGGAGTATCTTATTTTCTTGCCACTTTGCTAATTTTGCTATGCATATTTTTGTATTACAGATTTCTTGCTTAGTAAGTGTAGCCATTGTATGAAACTTATCTTCATCCTTTGCTTTTCTAAGGGTAGGCTGGTTGGTCTTTTATAAGTTAGGGCTCATGCATTAAGTTATCACATCTATCCGTTGAACCCGGTTTGCTTTTGTTTGGGTTTAGCTGCTTGGCTTTTGAACAGTCCTGCTAACAGAACTGTGATGGAAAACGTGAAACATTTTACTGCTGTTTAAAATTTTTCTAATTTGTGGGTAAATGAGTCCAGGTGATAGGTTTGAATCTGCAGGTTAATGAGTAAGAAAGACCTTTCTTGACCCATGAAATCTCTGCATGAATTTTTGATAAAAAATACAATGCTTTTTTTTAAAATTTGGTCTTAATTTTCCAGGAAACCCAACAAGCTTTGACAGAATTCAGAGGACTGGAAGTCTTTGTCTGAAAATTAAAACTTCTTGATTTGAAAAATATGACTGTAGTCCTCCTCTGACATCAGGACCTGGATGCCTGCTGGCCCTGCTCTGCAAGGCTGAGGCTGCGTGCCACCTTTGACACTATGCCATGATCTTTGCTCTTTGAAGGGAGTGCTGGAAGTGGGGAATCCCTCAAAGTGATCTGTCATCAGAGTTCTCATTTAAATGGTAAGTCTAGTTGATAGAGATCTGCCACATAAGGCAGGTAAGGTAGAGATACAATGAAATGCTACACTAGCATTTCTTAACATACTATGCTTTCAATCAAAATATTTTTGTTGATAAGTTTGGCTTTTTGGTAAGAAAAGTATACTTGCAGAAGCACATATTTAGACACGCCAAAAACCCCCAAACAATCCAACCAGAAAGTGTTTAGCTGAAAGCCTCATTTCCCATCAAAAATAGATGCAGTGGAAAATTTTCAAGCAGCCCTATATTTAACCTCCTTGGATCAAAATTTGGTTGTTGGACTGAGGGAGGCTTGCAGAGTTTTTTGGCTGCTTTTGTTAGGTGTCTGTTTTTTCACTCATGACATCTGCCTGCTTTTCAAGCTATATTCAACCTTGCTATAATTCTTGCTATTGCAGCATTTTACTGTGTTCAGAGTGCTAATTCCCACTGGACTCTACTTGCTGGGGTATGGGCAAACTCAGTTTCTTTTAGGGGGTGCATCAATCTTGCTTTTTTTTATTATTTTGGTTGCGTTTTAATAAGAAAATGTGAGTACTGAGCACTGACTGTGCACAGAACAGTATCACTACAATGCAGTTCCTGGTTCTTTGCCCAGGGTAGCCTTGCTTTGGTATGCTGTGGATGCAAAAGTATATATAAGTTTAAGGGATAATTGGGTAAGTGTTTTAAAGAGAAAGTGCATTGGGCAAGATAAATAGATAAATCACATCAGTCTCAGGAATTCTTGAGTGGAGTATAGTTGAAGTGCTAGACAGTTATTCTGGGAAAATGCTATGTTTGATTTCTTTGCTCATTTCTTTTCTCTTCTCTTGACTCTGACTTGTGGCTGCTGTTGGAAGCAGGATACTGAGCAAAACGGACCTTTGATCTGAAGGTGTCATAGCCATCCTTAGATGAGGAGAAGTACACTGATAAATGGGTAAGTGTGGGCTTTGGCCATCTAGTATTCAGCAAAATTTATCAGAATTTAAATTCTTTTCTCCAAGAAAAGTGCAAGCCAATCACAAAGCATAGGGATAGAGAATTTTGTCTGAATAGGTTGTGATTCTGGAGTCTCAAGCATTCTGTTGATTTTTTTTTTTATGTAGGTTTTGCAGCTTCCATTTCTCCTTTGCTGCTTTTTGTGGAAGTAAGAATTTGCAACAACTATGTCTTAAATACAACTGTGAACCTTTTTGTGTGTTCTTCCAAAGCTGGTGGGTAGAACATTAGTGTGAGACTCCTGTAAAGTTCACTGGACCTTGTATTATGATAAGAAGAGAAAACAAAGCAAACGCTAAAAATCAGGGAGGAAAATTGTTAGTATGATCTCCATTAGTTTCAGTATGTGTTGTGTTCTGTCACTAGTTCAGTGTCAGAATGTAGTTTGTAGCCAGAAGCTACCACCAACTGGCAACATGTGGCATTTCTTAAGCAACAGTTGATTGTTATTCTTTATTGCTTCATTTGTATCATAACAGCTTTACAGAAATATCTTTCCGGATATTCTTAACTTTGTTTTCATGGTAGTTTAATTTAGTTCATGACTAATGAACTAAGCAATAAACAGCTAAGCAATACTATGCTCTTTTAGTCTGCAGGCATTAATGATCAAGTTTGTAAATGAGCATATGCTGAGTAAGACGGAAGGGGTTTTTTTCTGTATTTTTAATAAATTCTTCAGAATTGTTATGATTTCCTGAAAATGGAATCCATAAATAGATATATTTAGTTTGACTCCTGTGTGCTTAAATTTACCTGGATGTTATATTGACCAAAATAGGTGAGGTCTCTTTTATTTCTTTTCTTGACATAACAGACACTTTTTATTCAGATTTCTGTCAGCACAATTTTATTATAGTACATTGCTAGTACTAGAAGCTCCCTTTTATTATTTTAGAACTATTTAAAATAAATATGTGCAAGAAAATATAATAGCCAGACAACATTTGAAAGAAAGAAATAGTTTGAGTATTGTTGAGAAACAGATTCATCAACCCAAAGTGTGGCAGGAAGGATAACGGAGAAAGGAAAGCACAATATTGAAGCATAAGAGTGAGCTCATATGGTGCCAGCTGCTCATGTGTGGAATCTAAATGCTTTCTGAAGCACAGTGCTCCACAGTCAATTAGCATTACTTGAAATAATCATTTCACAAGGAAGAAATTTTAGTACATTAGGATTCATGAGTTGGAAAAAGTAGAAAAAAAAATGTTCATGTTTTCCCAGAAATGCAGTAAAAATATGTAAATTCTATTAAAATTAATTTAGAAATTCTGTGAAGTGAAAGAAGATATTGTAATCCTGTCTCTAAAGTGTGTCAAGAATGGCAGAATAGTGCAACTTCTCTCACATCATTTGTATGCCTTAATCAGAATTTTTATGATAATGTCAAGAACTGAGAAGCAAATAGAGTTGCCAAATCTGTCCACTCTTGAAACTGGAAGAATTGAGGGGAGTAATTGGGTGCAAAATAAACATGTGTTCACAAGTAATTGGACTGACACTAATAAATTTCTTTCATTTCAGTACTAGGTAGTAATTATTTTAACTTCAAGGAAAAGGGAAGATTACATCCTGTAAACTTTCTCATGTAAAATAGTCTGTCCTCCTGTCAATGATGCTGGTTACATTAAAATGTCTGTTTGCTTGAGAAAAGGTTTGTCAAATCAGGTCGTTAAATGGGAGAGGGGATTCGGAAACAAAATATCTGGTTTGTAGTGGGAGTTAATTTTTGGGTATGTGAGGCAGAGAATGGACAATGCATATCACCATCTTTTAAGTGTTCAGTACTATTAAAACTGTTTTCCTTATGGAGAGTCCTTTACTGGCAGAAAATTTGTGAAATCGTGAAGGCAAATGCTGTGGTAAAATACATATAAAGAATCTTATGTCAAAACCCAGAGTTAAGGCATACATCTTCTACAGATTTGGGAATTATGAGGATAAACTGAAAAAGTGTTTCTGTGCTTAAAAAGCCTAATTGTCATTGTATATGCACGTCTTGTCTGTTTTGTAGACGTGTTTGTGCTATCTAACTGGCATTTTTGAAGCAAACAATGTTTTTACAAGAGTCACTAATGTGGTTTGGGATATAAGAAATAGTTGTTAGCTTTATGGGTATTGTTAGTTTTATGGGTAGTAAATCTGAATGTAATAATTTTCACTTTTAAATAAGCTGCTTCATTCTGCATGTAAAACAAAATAGCTTCAAGATGCTTGGTTTTGTAATTAACAAATGTCTAGTTGATCAAAAATATCCTCTCTAGTATGAGACATGGAGATTAGGCTAGACTGTGTTACAGAATAATGTGATTATAATGATTTCCTTAAGAGAGCACAAAAGCAGCATCTAAGTTTCAGCTGACGTTTATTGACACACAGCATCCGTTGGGAGCCCCATCAAACTTTCTATTCTTTTCTGTTTACCACCTCCTGCTTTTATTTACAGTCAGCATATCTGTTAATTAGCCTCTGGTAGAGCCAGTTCTTCTAAGAAGATCTCTTGTCTTCCTGGTGATGGCCCCATGAGGTGACCATGTACACACAGTCTGTGAGAGCATTAATCTTTAACTCATTAATTTCAGTGCCTGATTCTGCAGTGTTTAACTGCTGGCTTGGTTTCCTGCTCAGCAATTTGTATTTGGAGAATTGTGATCCTTGACTTCTGCTGACCTCAATGTCATGAACACATCCCAGTGAGCTCTCAGCTTCTCGTGGGTAACCTCACTGAAAGTCATATCCTCCTGTAGGTTTTTGGTTTCCTATGATTGGAGCAGAATGCAGATAGGACAGTGATGACTTCCTCTGTGTCACTGAGGTTACTTGCCTAGTTTTCATTGCACCTTTGCAGAATAAAGTTACTCCTGCACTTCCTCAGCTATCTTTGTCACACAGTATCTGAATGCAGCATTTTGCAAAAAAAATGTGAAGTAATGTTGCAACACGTGGATCTCACAAGAGGGTGCTCTGGAGGGTACCATACTGTTTTACAGTCTCAGTTAGACCTTGTGATGTTATGAAGCTGTTTATAGCCACAGTCTGAGTGCTAGAGATGCTTGTGGTAGTGCACTTCTCTCACAGCACCTCTTGTTTATTCGAAAATAAAAACCTTGTTGCTATATTTGAAGGAAAAATTCAGGAGCTGGATTCAGAGGTCTCCTGCCCAGGCCTATAGTGTGTGCTAGAAGTGCTTTGAGAGGTGTGTGCTTCTCACAGGGGTGTTAGAAATCTTGTTTCATTGTTAATGGTTGTTTGTTTCACCTGAAACCTAAGAAAAGAATGACTGGGCCACTTGTTTGCAGGGCCAGCTGTAGGTAATGCCTGAAGTGGTGACCAAGTTCCTCACTTCTGCCTTCTCAGTCCTCCAGCTGAGGAGCAGCCAAACTCTAAAGACTTAAGCATAGGTTACAGGTGCCCTTGAAATCCTGCCCAGAGCAAGTGCAAGTATTAAAAGCCATGAAGTACATGCTGTGGTAATGGGAACATTTTTTCATAATTTAATGAGAGCTTTACTGATAAAAATTCGCAGTTTCAGTTAAAAAAAAAAAAGAAAAGAAAAAAAAAACCCGACAAAACAAACCCAAACCACCCAACCAGCAGCATAATCCCTGGAATACATCCAGCTTTTGTACTGGAAAAATACCTCAAAGGAGTATGATCTTCTCTCTTTAGTGGGAAAGTATTTTTGCTTATCTAAAAGGTTTTATGCTGGCAGAACTGCATTGCATTGTCTACTTTGTGTGGCTAGGCAGATCCAGGTAAAGTAACTTAGTTTTAAAGGAACTAGAAATCTTAATTGCTTTAAATCAAATTCCTAAGACATCCAAATGTCCAGGATGCTTTGAAAATAGACACAAAAATTAAAAATAGAAGGTGAATGTTTGCTACTGATGGTTCATGGCTTTAGAGGGCTAGTGGTAATGCAGTGTCATGACAAAAAATCAATGAAAAAGTATCAGTTAAAGTTTCTTTTACCACCTTGAATTGTAAGAAGTCAGTGCTGACTGATCTGTCAATGTTTTATGGGGAAAGTTGACACTGAGGGGAAAGAGTGGGTGATATTTCTTCAAAACACGTTAACTGCTTTTACTTGTTTTGTGGTTGAAGGACAGAGAAGTAAGAGATGCTGGAAATGTTCTCTAAAATTAGGTGGCCCTTCATCAGTCTTTTATAGGTACTGTTTAAGCCATCTTTGCTAAAGAGAAGCTCCTTTACTATTAATATGCTGTCATCTTTCAAATCTCATCAAGGCAGCACTAGGATTTTTTTTGCACAGATTTCTTTTGACATACAGCCTCAATAAATATGGAAATTGCAACTTAAATCTCTTTTATTTTTTGCAAAGCAGTGCAGTGCCCAAATTCATTGAATTTCAACTTTTATTTTTTCTTAATGTTGAAAGACATATATGCAAATTTTATTAACAATATGCATGGTTAAATTTAGCTGTAAATTCCAGTTAGGGATTTTTGCTTTGTTTATTGTCCAAGTCAATATGTCTGTGGAGAAAACCTCCCGCTGTGCAGGAATACATAGTCAGCTACTTGGAAAAGTAGAAAGTTTAATTATGAGAGTTTATTCTGGGAAAAGGTAAAGCAAGGACTGGTTTTTGGGTTGGGTTTTTTTAATTATGACTTTAGCTAACAAAAATTCAACATACAGTTTGTTTTGACACTAACTGTTATCAGACAAACCACATGATTTTTCTTTAACCTGGTCTTCTGTGTAACTGAGAGGTTCTGAAAGAAAGTAGAGGTCATGAATAAATGATACATTTCTTAAACTTGCAAGGTAGATCATGACATAAATGAAATAAAATCCAAGTGTGAAGGGAAAAAAGAAGCGTAAACACATGTATTGCTGACAATATCTTCATTAAAATATACTTTATCCTATGAAGATATTAGTGTCAGATGCAAATTTCCTTTATTGCTCTCTCTGAAGTTATTCTGATTTTATTGTGCGGTAACAGTGAAGTACCTTTATACAAGGTTTTTGAGTGGAAGGGTAAATTATTGCCAGGAAGTATGTGTTATAAATGATGTCCAAACCTATTCTTGTGTTTATAACAGAAAACCTTCCAAGACTGTAGTTACTGGAGTGGTTCCCATGTGTTCAGTTTTTGTAAGTCATTTGCATGGAATACATTTTATCTAGCCATGTAAAAACCCCCACTGCTTTCAAAGAAAGGGTTTCTCCTGTCTACCCAGAGTTTATGTAATAGTGTAATAATCTGTATTTCTCCTTGTGGTTCAATACATATTTCTCCTTTCTAAGCCTGTTCAAATGTAATATGAAGAATTTTTTAATGATAATTCTACTGTAGATGATAGTAATTAGCTTTAAGGCAATAGAAAGTTTAAAAATTACGTTATGGATACTGTTTGGGTTGCATGACTTGCATCAGGTCTGTATGCATGTTCTTTTTTTCCTTGCATCTGTGTAAGACTGGTCCATAGTCTGGGCTTACAGGTTCTACAGTAATACAAATGGTACATGGTAATTGTGTGTGGAGAAAGGCTGGCAGCTTTACAGAGGAATTTTCTGAACGTGTACCTAAGTTCAGAATAAGCAATTGCCTGTAACTTCCCTCCCCCCATACTCTTCATTTCCACCAAACCACTGCTTTTTACTGAGTCTCATTAAATGGTTGTATGTGTAGGACAGTAAATGTATTTATGGTAGAGTGAGAGTTTTGTTCCGAGTCACTGGCACATCAAGAGTTTCTTCGTAATGTTCTTCTGGTTGCCGAATACAGTGAGACAGGCCCGTGAGAGGCACGGACAGCGATGTCTTACGGGAGCAGTCCCTGAACCCAAACCGTCAGAGATGTGAAGGTGCCTAATCTCCTGTAGAACTGAGTGGGACTTTTTGTTCCTAAGTAGGATTCAGGAGCCTAAATAACTTGGAACTCTCCATGTATAAAGCTTAGTTGCAATATAGCCTCTTAATTTCCCACACATCCCTACATTCTTCCATACATGTTTCTCTCACTGGCTATTTACTGTTAATTGGAAGTTTGGATGCTTAATTATGTTTCTGTTTTGGGAGATGTTTCTTCCTGGTCTTATCCTGTATTTCTTCGGACTGTCTGTTCTTTTTCAGCCCTTTCCTCTCTTACACTTTCTATACGTAATAAAGGCACTTAATTTCCAGTGGCGGGCTTCCCTCTTGCAATGGCATGTGTGAAACATAAGACTGCTGGTATTTATAGAGAACCTTGTAAGGTGCTCTAAAAGGAATCGGTCGGTCTCAAAACTGACAGGAATTTGGCTATTTTGTCCTATCTATTTTTTGACCAATGTATGACCAACCAATATTCAAGTAGCATATTATCCAAATTCTACTTCATTTGACTGACAAAAAGGGCAGGGCTAGGGGTGTGTGTCACAGGTAGTTAAAGGACGCAGAACCTTATGCCAGTCTAATGCTTTTGTCACAGGAACTACTCTCTGCTCTGCTGTTTGCTCTTCTGAAACCAGCAATAGTAAACCAGGGCATAAATCAAAATAACACTTCCTTCCCAGGCTAAACTTTATCTTAGTTTTAGGAGCAGGATGCAGTTTGGGTAGTGATTTAAGTGCTTAGATATCACAGATTGCTTTTTGTTTCTGAAATATGCTTTCTTTCTTTCTAGTCAATAAAGGAACATTAATTAATTAACTAAAGAAATTAATGTGGTTGACTGTTTCTTGTGGCTCAGGGATTCACGCTGTTTGGCTAATTGATGGCCATGAGTGTTGCATGTGTAAGCAGTTAGAAACACTGTTTTATTCACTATTCACACTGGCTTTTATCATAGAACATCTTAGTTTGTACTGAGGAGCACCCCAGGTGGACCATGGCCCTTGCATTTCACCTCAGTGAGGGCTGCTTTCAAAGGGCCTTTTGTTGCTCCATCAGTGCAAGGCCTAAACATATTCCATAAACAATCTTATAGGATCAGAGAGGAACTGAACTGGAGATGGAGAGAATATGATAAATTATGTTAGGAACAGGTACAAGGCTGGTGATCCTTGAGGGACCCTCTGCAACACTGCCTGTGGCAGCTTGTCTTCTTCCAATCATCTCTTCAGCTCTGGGGTTGTTGCCTAATGCCATGTGCTAGATTTATGCATTTAATTGTCTTGTCTTTAAAGCTATCTAGCTGCTTTCAAACCAGTATTGTTACCTTTCTACCTCACGAAGCTGATTAATATGAAAGATGTTTGTACTTGGTCAACTTCTCCCATGCTCTGGGATGCATCTGGGAATTCAATCTATAGAATCTCTTCTTAGAATTATCTAAATATTTCTGAATGCCAAATATAACCAACTGAAGTGTCCAGATATTAGTAGATTTAAACAATTTTTAGACTAATCTAAAAATCACAGCAATTTTTTACATAGAACTGTTGGTGCCTCCCATTCACAGCATTTTTTGTGGCATTAATGTAGTGTAAATAGATAATTTTTACAGAGGAATGCAGAATATAAATGGTTGGCTACTGATATATTTTCTCCTACTCTATATGTGTTAATACAGTACCATACTAGTATTGTTTTAATCAGTGCTCATGAGAGATTATGCTGGTGGAAAACACGATCATGGGATTTGACCTCCTTGGAAGCAAGGACTTTTCCAGGTCATGAAAGGCCAAATATTCAGCTCATGACTAGTGTGAAACTCTTTTTCTGTCATAACAGAAATACTGACACCTGGTTTGCACTTGAAAGTGTTATCAAGGAGGCCTGTCAGGGAGGGATATGAATTTTTTGCTGACATAGCTATGCCAGCAAAAACCCCAGTGCAGAAGCTGCATAAGGAGTTCTTTTACCTGTACATTTTACTTCTCTTGAGGGCTAGAGTAAGTTGCTTGAGAAGAAGAGTCTTGTTAGTGTAATTTCTATATTAACCTTTCTGGTGTAAATCAACTGTAAGCCTCATCCTGTTGGGACTCATATGCCAGTTTATCACTGCACACAGAGATGATACATCACAGCTTATGCTTACACTGCTCCCAAGAATGACCTCCAGAGCAACTCTAAGAATAGTATCACTGTCTCCTGTTCATGTTTTGCCTACAGGATTGTCTCACAGCTGCAAGTTCCTGACAAAGCACGAGTTTTCATGTTTGGCACCTGTTCTGTTGGTGGTTCTAGTCTTGAGGATACTTTTGGGACCAAACTTAGGAGGCAGTATAGATAAAATCATTGCTTAACTGCACTACTTTCAGGAAGAAAGTGGGCTGGATGTAGATATAACAATGAAAAGGAGGGAAGGAAACTCCCAAGTAGTGAAGCTTATGGCGGGCAACATGCAAGCTAAAGGATGAGAAGTACAAAAGTGGAATTTTCCTTGGGTGAATCAATTCCAGGATAAAAAGCACGTGGGAACACTTGCTTGATCAGGATTGTCCTTTGTTGTTGCTACATGCACTGACATAAATAACAAGTAGTTCTAAAGAAATTGCTAGTGGAACAGGAGAGTTGAAATGGTTTGAGTGAGCTCACGTTATGACTTGAAACTTTCCCTTGTCTCTTATGATGCTCTTCCTGTATGCTTCTAATTATCTCTCATTTAGAAGTTCTACCTTAGAATTGATGCTCTAAAGAGTGGGATCATAATGTTTGCTGCAGGAAGCACTCCTTTTTCTCTTATGGAGAGAGAGACACCCTAACTAGAAATTACAGCTAACCTCCAGTATGTGGATATTTTGTATTGGTTAAGTTACTTCATAACATCTGAAATGAAAGCTGGACCAGATACCAGAATACATTATTTTACACTAGTAGGAATAATTTCACATCACACTCTGCAGGAATTCAGACCTGTTCTATTTTTGGGCTTGAAATGGGAACAGCTTGAACAAGCTAGGTGATGTTTTATTTGAGACAAAGGTTTCTTTTTTCCTCAAAGGTTTTTTCAAGACTTGCAGAAAGCCCATTTCAAATAATACTGCCAGAGCTAGAGCTGTGTATGTAAGCTCTGTGGCCATGCACTGAGGTTGATTAATCAGCCAAGGTTAATTGAAATTGGTATTTTCATGTGAAGTCCTAGAAACTTACTTTGGAAATGCATGAATCTGTAGGCCTGCAGTCTCCTTGACATATGAATCTAGTCTTGAGGATTGCAAATTCGATCCCTGCTGTTACCAGTCCAGCCACAGGGGCCATTTAACAAAAGATCCCTGAGTTAATGACTGCTGTTCTATGACAGGGATATTGGACTTATTATACACTGAACACAAAGGTCTCTGATCCATATTTGTGCCTTGTTTCCTGCTTAGGATTCAGCACCACATGGTGGTAACTGTCTGCTTCATGCAGGAAAGAGTTCTGCTGTGATATCAGCGAGCGATAATATCAGAAGAACATCCATTTCCCATGAATTTAAACTATTACTGCAGTTAGGTGCAATTATTGAGAATCCCTGTAGAGACGTACAAAAAATGTTGTCTCTGTCCAAAGATGTTGATTCTGGAATGTAGCAGTGCCAGTCTGACATGCTTAGTTTGGGGTCTCAGTGGCTGCTATAAATTGTACCCTGGAAAATGGTTACTAGGACTATAAAGTATAGCGCTGCATTTCAAGCTCTATTTTAAGTATCAGTGGCTTTGTCAAACTGCACATGTAATTTAAATTGAATTTATATGGTGAAAATATGTTGAAGAGGAACCAATGGAATAAGATGACTTCATAACAAAGAATATTGACTTTGCATATTAACTTCATTAACTTAATGCTGTCTCGTGTGTATTGGAAAATTGTTCAAGTGAGAATAATAGCTTTTGAACTACTTACAGGCTAATAGGTAGTGATTGTAGTCACTAAGACTGAATAGCTGTGGCTGTTGATTACACAGATTAAATGTGAGTGCAGTTTTCAATATGGGTGATTTTCAAAAAACTCATTTTCTGTCCTTCATTTTGACTTTCATGGCTAATGACACTGACTTCTAATGCATATTAAATTCTGAGAGTGGGAAATTAAATTCCTCTTCTTCCATCTCATAGTAGAGACATGACTGCAGAAGCTTGCCATATGCTTATTTTAAATTGCTGAAGATTGAAGCTGTCAAATATAAGGTTGCATTACTGGTGATTCCCATACAGTGGGACATGCTCTTTTTAACAGCTGATTGGTTATAGATGTTTGTAGTGTTCATAGCACTAATTTTGTATGCACTCCTTCCTTATGTTTTTTTCTCTTCATATCTGAACTGTGTGCTCGTCTCTTTGCATCCACTGTGATTTCTCAGTGAATGCTGGTTCCCAAGTTCTTTCTCTATTCTCTCCTTTTTTTTTTTTTCTCCAGGGCCTAATTATGAAACAGCTTCAAATAAATACAATTTTTTAACAAAAAACATTCTGCTTCCTGTGAACAATGGGCTGAATTTTTCTCTTTATTCTTGGGGAGTTCTTATTCAGTTGGAGTGCTTTGCAGTTGGCTAGGCCTGAGATTTCTGGGAGCTGTAATTGTGTCTCATTAATTCTTACAGTAATGTAGGGTAACTATAAGGAGCATGCAATTAGTGGTCTGGTCAATGAATAGAGCAGTTAATCAGCAGACAAAGGATGGGGCTCAGGACCTATTAGGCTGAAAGGAAGTGTTACTATTGTCACAGGCAGTAGGAATGCATGCAGACATGCCTTAAAGTTGAACTGTTTAAGGGAACTGTGTATGTCTTTTTGATAAACCAGTTTTCCTACCTATTCCACCACTTAAGAGAGATTCATTTAAGCTTGCCTGCTAGAAGTCAGAGACCATAGCAGAGGTTTTCAACAGGCTGAATGGGCTGCTTAGTGCATTCTCTCACCTTAACAGAGGCAGCCCCAGGGTTTATCAAAAATAAAAAGTGGCTGAAGAAAATGTAAGGCATCCTTAGCTGTTCCTCCTCCTCCTCAGAAAAATGGTCGGTGAATGTAAAGTTTAAATCAGCCATTGTGCAGATTGTCAGTCAGTCATACTCAGCATGTTTGTCTTCATAATGAGCCTTGTTTGTTCTGAATGGCTGTGCTTTCAGTGCATGTAAATGTATGCAAATACTCATAACAGTTTAAAAATGGTGGCTCTTATGGTAACAAATAACCTCTCCTACTTTTATGAACCTGACTTTGACCATATCTAGGGTTTAAAATGCAAAAATTACTCCAACTTTAGACAGTGCTTTGGGGTTTTTTGTTAGCTTCAGATCAGAACTTCCAGTTGTTTCTGCCTTTGAAAAAATATGAACCTCACGAATCCTATGAAATGTTATGACATATGATGATTATTAAGAAAAAAGCTTTATCAATAAAACACTGCCCTTGAGTAACTCTTATTTCTAGTAGGCAATGCTTCAAATAAAAAGTCATTTCTTCTCTTAAGTTAAGCAGACACTTGGCATAAAAAAGCAGTAATTAAAATAACTTTTTTTTGGGAAAAAAAGGGAATTGAACTTTAATAATTAACTTACATTCAGAGCCTAGTGTTTTTCTCAAAACTGAAAGTAATTTTTAACTGTCTTCTTTGTATTAACAGGTCTGTGGCTTTATCTCTTCTCATGGTATTCACATCAGCAGCAAGTAACGTTAGAAGAATAAAGTCTCTCAGGCTTTATATTAAGGATTCAATTATTCTGTATAATTAGCCCTGATTTGTTAAATATTTGAAACATTTTCTACTCTTAGGTATGGAACAGTGTACTGAAGTGATCAAAACCACAAATAACTTGTACCTTTACTCAGAAAATGCTTTTTTATCAAATAATAAGGAAGATTCAGCCTAAGTCGCTCTCTTTTTCTGTTTGGATTTCATTCCTACAAGAAATATCACTTTTGTCCACAATCTCTCGTGTATTTCTATTCCCTTGAAATACAAAGAGGCAATGGATTCTGGTATAAATTAGGTAGATTTAATGAAATTTATGAGTTGTAACTTGTGCCTTGAATATAAAATACTTGAGTGATGCATAAGGTATTTTGCTGATGCCATTATTGTCACCTATCTGGTTATTTCATTCTTCTGTGCGTGTTTTTGAAACACTTAGGAGCTGTGGAGTCTTGGGAATAACAGTTTCTATATGCCATACATAGCAAATCTTTCCAAGGTCATTTTTTTTTTTTTAGCAGTGTCTTCTTTTAAAGAAGCAGGGCAGACTTACCCTGCGAAACGAGAAAATGGTATTACTTCCACACTCAGAAGCTGGCTGTTACCTCATATATATGCTACTTTCCCATTTAATTAGAAAGTGATTTCTCATCTGGTGTCAGCATCAAAATGTTGCTGCTCAGTATCACTGGTAAGCATTACAGGGTCAGTGGAAATTACCTCCCCCCCTGCCTACCCCAGGAAAGTTTTTCCTGTTGAAACACAGATTCAGTCATGAGGGACTATTGATCGGGAAGGGGTCTTAAACCAAAGTCACTGAAATATTATTTGTAGAGGTAGCAGATTAATTGTGGTCTTCCATAAGTTGTAAGTTATGACTGGAATGAGCATTATGATAGAAATTATGAGCACTCCTTAATATGTAAAGATTGGTGAAAATCTTTAACCTTTCTGTAATAACAGAATATCCATCTCTGTGTCTCTCTTTACATAGACACAGGTATATTTTTACTTAACAATAAGAACTAGTGTTAGACTGATGGACAGTGTAGGGTAAGGTAAATTAAACAACTCTTGCTGTTTTGAGAACTTCTCTTAATATAGTGTGAACCTTACCTGGTGTACCTGGCTTGTTGTGTATGTCTCCAGCCTGCCAAGAGTCCCAGAGCAGAAAAAGTTTATAGCTGTTAACTAAATGTACACTAATGTAATTTAAAGTGTATTATCTTTAAAGAAATCCTTCTGCGTGTGTATTGTTTCTTCTGGTGGAAGGTGACATTGGTTAGTATAATATAAACACATGGATTTTGCTCTCTAATTTAAGCTACCCATCTATGTTTTTTCATCTGTTATCAGAACAGAGAGAAAATGTTGCTTTCTGTCCAGTTGCCCCACCTGTTTCAAATTGGTTCATGAGTATTTTTGTTAAGTATCAGGTCTGACCGTGTTGAAGGTGTTGCTTAAGCTGGTACTGTCCCCAAATCACCTTCTCATTATGGAAGAGATCCTGGTTTTAAAAGATGGAAGTGAAATGAGGGGATTGCCTCCACAGTGAAAATCCTTCCATTATGACTATTTCACATGTTATCTACCTATCCTGAAGAATCATCTTAGGGATCAGGCTATGGTGCACACAACCAGTGAGTAATTTTCTCAGACAGCTGAGCAATAAATTTGTAGAGTGTACAATACTGCTGAGAGAAATATACCACTGAGGTCACCCCTTTTTTACCTGAGATTTGGAAGAATAAGCTATTTAAGTCCAAAGCTAGGGCTCGAAGAATGCCTCCTTAACTGCAATCTAGGCCAAGTGATACCTAAATTCCATGAGCAGCTTTACTGTTCCATGGTGCCTGCCATGCTGGTTGCAGACAAGGTCCAAACCAGCTCTGTTTTGGCAGAGCTTGTTGCCCTGCTGTCAGCTTGATTAGGATCCAGGAAGCAGATGTTACGGGATCAGAATTACCTGCGACAGCCAATCTGGTAAATGTTCCCAGAGCACACAATATCCTTGGACAGCTTCATCTCCTCATAAATGCAGTGTCAGCTGCTGCTGCTGCTGCTTCTGTGAGAAAGATGGAGCAGCTCCCTTTTCCATACATTCTAGTAGCTAGATATTCATCCAGGAAATGTCTGAGTGGGTTTGTATCCATGCTGTGTACTGCCTTGCGGGCTACCCTAGCTCCTAGAGGCTAGACTGAGCTAGCAAAAGAAAATAGTTTTAGTCCTTTAATGTCTTTACATATGAAATGGTTTGTCAGGAATTTGAACCAGAATCAATTCAGTGACCCAGAAGAGAATATGGAGTATTGGTGTGTAGCATGCTCTGTGCAATTTGTCACAGCAAATAAGCTGCTGTATAGGCTACTTGCTGCAACTGTTGTATAACATTTTCTAGATGCAGGTTCTTTAGAAAGCTTGCCTAAAAGAGCATGAATTAAAATGGCCAGGAGCAAAAACAGGTAGTCTTTCTGATGGCTGTGCTGAAAGAAAATTTCTTGTGACTGTTATTCTTTATTTCACTGTAGACTATAGTAAAGTAGGAAGTAAAACTCTTCCTGACTAGGTATTGTTCCAGCTGTATTTGAACTGTGATGATTTGGACCATCTATGTACAACTTAGAAATTATGGTTGACATTGTGACATTATCACTGTATTGCACAATTTCTCTGCGTATCTGTTTTAGTTCCCAAATGCCTGATGGCAGGATAATGAACACTGTACTTTGTGAGTAAGTTTTGACTTGCATATCAGAAGGACTGGTGGAATTGGGAAGACTTGTTTTCTTGCAAAGACCTAGAGAATGCAATGCAGAAAATGTCCACATTGGCAATAGCATGATGCCAGATATTAATTTACAGACATAGATCACTTTTTTTTTTTTTGGGGTAAAGAATGAAATATGTATCTGAAAAACCAGAGGAGGTTTGGGGGAGTGGTTTGACTCCAAAGGTGCCCTATATCCTTAAGACAAATCCTAAAATCTATGAGAAGGATTTTGGACATTATGAACTTCTCCCAGCAGTGAAGTCCATAGTGGTCAGAATTTGCCCAGAGCTGACACGCCTCGGTTTGAATCTCCTTGCTGTCAGCTGCTGTGCCTGCATCAACTTCAGGTTTCATGTGATTCCCGAGTTGCACATAACTTTCCTCCTATCCACATTTATGTCTTGCTATCACAAAGGAGGAACAGTCATACAGGATCAGACTAAACATCTGTCTAGCTGGGTATCCTGTTTCTGACAGCAGCCTGGGCTAGCGTAGGAGAAAATGTCAAGCACGTACGGATCCCTTCTTGGTGTACTCTCCTGCCTTCTACTGAATCATGGTTTTGGGACTTCCTGAGCTAGAGATAATGCTAACATTTTTCATCCCTCCTCACAGTTCCATTAGTGGTGCAAGCCTTAGAGACTTTCTATTTTTTTTAACAAGTCTTTTGTCTTTTGTTTAAGAACTTTTTTTTTAAAAAATGTGGTATTTTACACAAGCACTCTTTCGTACAATGAACTGCTAAGCTCATATGTCTTTTTCCCTGTTTAAATTCCTCTTTACAATTCTTTTCTTCCTTGACATCTACCAGAGTAAGTTTGTTGCTAATTTATTTCAATTTACTCTGTTAGTTAGCTGCTCATTAATGTGAGGGGAAGGGTGTGGGGGATCCCTAGGGAAGCTGCTGGCTGTACAGGCTCCAGCAGGATGGCTCAATTTTAGCTGCTGTGCTAGAGAACAGGGAGGAGTTAAGGTGCTCAGTCCAAGACAAAATTTTTGAAAACTAACAGTTCCAGGAGCCTTCAATTCCAGAAACCTTGCATTTGTCTGCAAGACAAACTTGTTGTGCAACCCAGGTCCCAGCATGACAGGAAGCAAGCCAATTGCCACTGACACAGGTTTTGAGTAATGTGGATAATCAAAAAGTAAAATAATTTATTTGGCTTCTGGTACCCAGCAAGTTGTGACTGGTCCTTTTCTAAATCAAACCTTGTCTGAAAAGGATAAATGGTGCTACACTGCACACTGCCTTCCCTCCCCCTTCTTTGCAGCAGGAAGTAAAAGCGTCTGTGGAAGAACTTCGGTGTGAGCAAACACAATATTGAGCCAGGAAATGTTTATGCAAGAGCATGTGAAAACCTGAAAGAAAATGTAGATCTAAAAAAATCCTGTACCCAACAACTACTTCCCTCTCCTCATCAAATGCAAAGGAATTTAAAATTTCTTGGTATTTTAGTGCGTGTGGTTTTTAATTAAAAGAAAAAGAACAAAAAAACTTCTGTAAGTACTATAGTTCTGAGTTAGATCAGTTCTTTTCCACTTCAATATTTACTTCTTGGAGAACTCGATAGACCAGTGTTGGTTTCAGGAAGAGTGGATCCATATCCTTTGTAGCTGTAGGTGCATAAGTCTCTGGGCTCCCACATTTGAAAAAATAGCCCTTACTACCAAACTCTTAAAACTGTAACAGTTCTGACTACAGAAATTCTTATCTAGATGTAAACTAGTTAGAAGGGAAGAGGTGGTCTCTAAAAGCTTCATACATGGGAAAAAAGTAAGAAATATTACTGAGTCATTCTTTGTCACATGGCTGTCGAAGCCAGCTATGACAAAGAGTTTATCATTTTTTCTATTGCTACTTTTGCATGCTGATAGGTTTGAGTGGAGTGATTAAGCCTCTGGAACACAAGATGCAGTTTATGTGTCAGCTAATCCAGTGCTGACCCCAACTTTCTAGTCTCTGTGGGAAGGTTCTCTTCTGCTTCAGCATCTTGTCAGTTACTTTGAATGCACTTAATCCTACTCATATTTTGTGGTATAGGCCAGGCCAAAAATATGTTCTCATAATTCAGGCCAGGCAAATTAGAAAGGCTTTGCCTTCTAGGCAAACTCATTATTTTATTGCTCAAATGTTTCGCTGTGAAAGCAATGTATTGTTTCTCCTATGTGTCATAGCAAAAATCGTCTAGAATCACCTTCTTTCCCATTGTCCCCTTCATGTCTACTTCTCAATAATTTTGATGCTATGCAGGTCTCTTTATGCACCTCTGTTTTTCAGATTATTCTCCCCCCTCCATCAATTGACCCTCAGATTTAGAATCCTCTTTTGTTGCCACATGGCATCCTTATTGCCAGTCATCTCTCAGGGTCAGTCAAATGTTGCTGTTCTTGTTATTGACAAACAGATAAAAGAATCTGGTGAGTGACCTGCTATAATAAACTAATAAAGATCTTTCTATCATGAGGAAGTTATGTTCTATTTTTGCATTCTGTTCTTAAAGTCTTGCTTGTTGAGGTCAATTTTCAATGGACTGATAGCAGGTTAATTTTATGTTTTTGGATCTAAACTACTTTGGGGTACAGGAGGTTGGAAGGCACTTGTTAGAGGCCTAGCAGCAATGCTATCTCTTCTCTTTTGAGGTTTTCAGTCATACAGAGTGATATAGTGCTTAAAAAAACGTGCTCAAAATTTCAGTGATGTGATTTTTTCCTTATGCCAAGGAACCCTTTCCATCCTTTGGAACAAGAAAACTGGTAATAAACTGAGATTTGGAGGTGAGAACTTTATAGATGTAAAAAGTTGTGTTTATTATCCTCATGGATTGGACTAATACCTATCAATAAAGCAGATTCTATGCTGTTGGTGGGGGCTGAGCTTTAGGCATAATTTTATGAGTTACTATTTTTGGGAAATAAAACCATGCACATTCTGTCTTTTACATGAATGTCTCTGACTTAAAAAACCCAACTTACTGCACTCAGATGGAGTACAGCACTCCTGTTCATTCACCTGTTTTCTTTTTGATTTATTTGAATGAAGGTAGATATTGAGCTAGAGGACACAAAGACAATGCATGTATGCCAGAAACTCAGTCAGGATTATAGGCTAAAATTAAAATAAAAATTGTAAGTACATACAGCTGTGGTTACATGAGAGTGTGCGTGTTTTCTTTACTGCTTTGTCATTAAAGTTTTTTTTTAAGTTTTTTTTTTTAGTTTTTTTGGTTGTGCTTTTTTTTAGTTTTGTTTTTGTTTTTGTTTTTTTAATGATGAAAAAGGTAGTATTGGCCTCCAAATGTTGACTCTTTTGGTGCATTTCTGATTTGGAAAACTCGCACTGTGCTTCCCCCTCATACTCCTACCTCTACTACTACTATTGCTATTACTTCCATTAGTAATTATAGTTGAGTAGTGTTTAACACATGCTAACTACAACAAAAATACACAAAAGAGATGTCTCTTGTATTGGGGAACTCACCTTCTGACACAAGAGACAAACCAAGATACACAGATGGAAACTATATTCAGTAGTACAGGGCATGGAAGCTGAGCGTATTTTTAGCAATATTGCTACTGAGGTTTTTGAAGGCTTCAAGTGAAAGGAGAGGATGAAGGTAGACTTGAAGAAAAATGAAGTTGCCATCTAGTTATTTCTGGGAATTTCCTGCCTCAGAGAGAGAACATTGCAGAAAGCACCAACATGGTTACTTAGGTGAATTAGGGGCTTATTTAGGCTGATACATAAAACACAAGGGTCTGAAGAATGGGCTACATATGCAAGTAAAAAATGCAGTATCCTACATTTTAAGTAGAAGAGCAGGCTGTATGACAAGTGATACCCTGATTACAGTGAAGGAAGGGCATAGGTCCAGCGAGTCATGGATGAGCACTCTTAGGCTCTAAGGCAAGGCAGCTCTCTGGCACTGCCTTTCTGTGCTGATGGTCTGGAGAGGTGGGGCTGGGTCTTACAGCCATCCAGAGTCTGAATCCACTCCTCCACTCCTGCTTTATCTTCATAAGGTGGAGTGGCTGTTGAAATATGACTTTGTATGTGTGTTAATCATCATCTGGTTCATTATGAAACTATTTCTAACGTTTTAGTAGCCCTGTCTGAGATACTCTCTCCCATCCCTGACACATTGCCAAGACCACACCATTTGTATCCAGTCACGAATTAGCTGTTGTTTTGTACAGTGTCATATTGCAGCTGCTCCTAAAGCTGTGATTGCAAATCCTCATTCTGAAGTTGTAGGATGATGCTCATGTGCCCATTTATGGATGCTGCTGATACTCTGAATTGCTAAGGTATTGATATTCTGCTGTACCAAACACAGAAACTGAGGAGGCTTTGAGTAACTATGAGCAGGATGCACAGTGTGCACAACTCACCACAGCAACTTTTAATGAAAATGGAGGCAGGCTGCTGGCAAGGTGTCATACAGGAATGGCTGAAACTTACCTGACAGGTTCTAAGCAAAATTTAAGAGATTTAAATAAATTTTTTTGAATAGTCAATTTATCTTGTGTGCTGAGCACTGCAGCCTCTCCACTGATTCCTCTGCCAGATTTATTGCACTGTAACTCTTTTACTCACCATGTTTTCTACCTTTCAAATCAAGACCTTCATCATGCTTGCCTCCTCTTCCTCACCCTTCTGCATGAGACTTCCCCTGCCCTTGACATGTATTGAAAAGACTTGGTGGCAAGTGTCCTATATGTTGAATTAGAATGGTGATAATGCAAGACTGAATAATTCAGCCCCTTTGCTGTCCTTTTCACTTCAGTTATGAATTTTCAATAATATTTATTCCCTCAAATTGTATCAATGTTTTCCTGACATGTAGTTTACCATTGGGTTTATTTGTTGTATTTTTAAAACCTAATGCCTCCTATCTTATCCATTGTTTTATAGATGTGCAAAGGGCTCTGAAAGCAGCTACATGGTGGAATTTAGCAGTGCATGATACATTTCATTAGGATTAAGAACTTGTAAATTAATATAGAAGTTCTTAGAGCTTCAGAATATACCTGCCTGAAAAAATAGCAGTAGTGACTTGATATTATATTTGTATGTTTGCTTTTAGTTTGCAGACTGTCTCTGAGAGACAAGCTTCCTGCTAGCCAATTTATTTTTCAGATAACAGGGACTGTCAAGAAGTACATTCAGAAGGAAAACACAGTAATTAATTTGTCACTGAAACCTGAGGGGTCCTCTTCCTCATATAGGTGATAATGAAGGTTTTGCATGTAATTAGCAGGAATAATTAGCACATTTCTGGTAACAAATAGACTGAGTGGTTCTCTGCAAATATATTAATTGTCGTGCTAACACAGGCAATTGTCTCTTTATTGTCTGACAATACCCCTTGTTTGCACTAAAGCCTATTTCCGACCTTAGCAGCTTTTCACAAATAGGAAAGAGAATCCATAAAATTGTACCTCATCCATCTGCTTTTAAGAAACTTCAGGACCACCAGGGGACTTGTTTGTTGAGACTTGTTAAACAATTTGTAATCATGAACGTGTTTCACTATATTAACGAATGGATTGTTCAAATCAACTTAGTGGGTAAGCCAGAAAACCTACACTGATCAATCAAATGCTGCTCTGGGCATCTAGGAAAAGAAATGTCTCTGAAAAATAATATAGCAGCAAATTCACAGGGAAGATGAACAAATCCCAGAATTCTACACATAATCACACAACCAAGCAGAACTGGTTTTATGTGTAGATGTACCTCATAATACAAAATCACACTGTGATGTGTGCACCTTTTGCTTCACTGCTGTAAAAAGCAGAGGTGTCACAGGTCTGCTGAAACATATCCTCTGAGCAGCCTTAGTTTAGACAAGGCTTACTCTGCCTGTATTCTGTCTTCATTGCTCTTTTTAGAAGATCTAAAAAGCTACAATTGAGCTAGGCTTTCTACTTCAGGTGTTTTGTTTCATCCTTTTTCCTTCTTCCCCCTTTCCCCCACCCCGTAACCCCCCCCTCCCAGGTTTCCTCTGCTTAGGCACAACTGTCATCTCAGCAATAAGCTTACATTAGCTTCTGGGTCTTCATAAATATGGAAACTTGGTTATGGTGAAGTCTGCAGATAGATTTCATCCCTGCCATATGCCTGTGGAGGGGATAGGAGACGAAAGGGAGAAAATTTGGTTAGAAGGTGGGGTGCTGCAGGTTGGGTAAAATAATAAATTTTGTTTAGGGGAGGTATTGTTGCTTCTATTTTTTGCTAGAGTAGTTTCTCCAGTCTTCCTCTAGAAGAAGGAAACAATGTGAATATATCTGATAGGTGTCTCTTTTTCTTTGAGGGTAGGGTTACTGCGCTTTGCCAAAATTACAGTTCATTCTTTCACTTCCAAATGAGAATGAGTATTTATGTTGATGTGTGTTTTGATTTTTATATTTTCATTTTGTCCTCGCTTTTCTCTAGTAGCCGTGGCACTGTGCAGTACAGTTAACTCTTGGAACATAATGCCAGCAATTATTTGAATTAATGTATCAAACTGCAGTAGAAGCCAGTCCTGCATTTTTCAGTGGGCAGTGTTGTTTAATAGCAATGGTTTCTTAAAAATAATAAAAAAAGGGCAATCTTCAGTTTCCTAAACTGGAGTTTTCTGGCCTTATACATCAGTGGAAATGTAACCATTGGATCTACACTTCTTCTTTCCCTGCCTTGTTGGAGAAATGCTACTCATTGTAGCTATTCCCTGTTCTTATTATAGTTGACTAATAATGGGTACAAGAATATGGAAACCACCATCAACAAAAACCTCACAGCCAAACAGTGCTTTTGCAAGTGTCTGGACCATTGTGAAATTTAAGACTTGTCCAAACGTGTGGCTCGTTGACTTCAATCCCTTTTCACCAATGTGCTGCTTGTCAGCCAGACAACTTCTGTTGTGCATCATGTCAGGTGTTGAGTTGTTGCCTATGCTAAGTGAAACTGTGTGAGTATAAAGATAATACCTACAAAAACACTTAAAAACTTGCATCCATCAGGTCTTCCCAGGGGTATCTTGCCGACATTTTTTGGACTTCCTCTACCGTTTGCTTTTGTGACCACCACTGGTCATCATGCCAAGGTAACTTCTGTGTAGAAATGATCCTGTGGAGAGGCATGTAAGCCTTGGATACTGTGCAATCAAGCCTTTTACTCTTTGCATGAAATTTCTCAGTCCTGAACTAAGATTTGGACTTTATTGTCCACATAGGATAAGACTTATTAACAATGTCAGTGTTAATTGACAGTTTATGTGGAACTGGAGAGACAAATGGTTGATGCAAGCTGGCTCAGCCAGTGTAGAGTGGGGAAGACGGACTCTGAATGGGTTGACTCAATATTCAGAGTAGGACTTCTGAATTGTTTGGAAAATGTGGATTCTGTGACATGTGAAGGAGTCTGTGATTCAACCCTGTAACCTCTTTCTGTCTGGTGGACCTTTAGGATGGCACTGTTTTGTTGCTTTATCTAGAGTGAATTTGCTATCCCATCTTTCTTCCCTGTACATATCCAAGTGCACAGCCAGCACTTTAACTTGTTGTATGGTGCTTGGTGCTTGCTGCTCTCTGCCTCTCTTTAGCTACTCTCAGAAAATCCCTAGCTGACTAAGATGGTGGCCCTGTAGGAATTAAATAATAGAAAGCTTGAAGGAAAACCAGTTTTATGTTAGCAGCAGAGGCAGAAAAACATTCAAATTTTTCTGATTTGGTGTTCCATCTGTGTCCTCATCGTTGAGCCAGCATGGGGCCTTATGCGGTAATTTGTCTAAGTCATACCACATTCTTCTCAAAGAAGAGCAATATTTTATGATACTTTAAAGATTTTGGTCCTTTTTTGTTACTGCAAAATTCCATTTCTCTTTTATGACGCTGATTGTCAACAGCTAGAAAAGGGAACTTAAGGCAAAAGATTATTCATATCACATGGAGGTGGCAATAGAAGCCCTGGTACAGCCTGGCAGAATAGCTGACACAGTCTGTGCTGCACTCTGTGCTCCCTGTGCTCTCCAAGGGCCCCTCAGCTGCCCTGGATGCCAATGCATAACCTGTCCCAAGCGCCTGCAGCTCCTCCTTGCTGCACTCCTGGGGCGGCTCTGTCCATGTGTGGGCTGCACAATAAACCCCAAGATGGGGTGGGTAAGCCCAGCTGTGTGATTCAGGGATGAGCTGAGATGTATCCGTGTCTCGGGGGCTCTCCCTGTGGGGTACACGGTCACACGTTGGCAGCACACTTGGTTCCAAACAGCTCAAGGCCTTGGTGTGTGTTCAGCCACAGGGCTGGGCATCATGAGACAATGTGTTAAGTGACTGTATAATTTGTACTGCTGACAAATGTTGACAGAAGAAAGATAAAATCTGGGATTAATATTGTTCTCGTTAAAATGTTTCCTTTGCTGCTAATTCTGCTTGCTGAGATATGCTATTTATATTTGAACTGCTGCCGTACACAGAATTTGGTAGGATGAACCAAGTGTAATTCCTCAGCTTTTAAATAAAGCATGTGTTTTCTTTTTAAATAAAGTCAAGATTTTTTACTTCTGTTGTTTTATAGATTCTTATATGTGATGACAGCCTTGTGGTGGTGAAATAAGTCTTCTCCATTGTGTTCTGTTTGTAACAATGAGCTTAATTCATGTTCTTTATATTTCACTTTATGAAGCCACTTGCAAAACTGTTATCCAATACAAATCAAAGTGTCAGTTGGTGATCCTGCATCTCCGTGCTTTATCTATGTTTTCCCAAAACTGAAATAAATCAGGATATGATAGATCTTAGCAAATTTCTGCAGTGACTTTATGACAATTGAATAACACCAGAACTTCTGGGAATCACACATAACGTGGCGGTACATGATAGTGGGTGATGCAGACACAAGAATTTGTAATGTTTGCCCCAGTCATGTTCTAGAAAGTTTTCTAATATAGTCCAAAATCCAGTATAGTACGAGACAACTTAAGCAAACAGGTAATTAACTTTCCCTGCTTCTTTTCTCTGAAGGCTCAACACTACTGATAACTTTCAAAGGAATAACTTTCTGGAATTTGCTTTTAGCCATTGCTGGTAGCCTGACTTTACATAGTAGGATTAACTGAGGACATTTACAAGAGCTGAAAAAGGTTTTCTTTAGCTGTTGTTTAGATTTTTTTATTTTTCTCTCGATTTAGTTTTAATCTAATCTCTTCTGGGCACCAAGCAGAGCTGAAAAGTGAGTGACTTTTTATCTAAATTGAAGTGATAGCAATTGATCAGGTTTTCATCATCTGTCTTTGCTGTCATTGGCGCTTCCTCTGTGATCTGCTGTTGACTGAGAGAAATGAAAACTTAATTGAATTCTTTAGTTCTCTAGCTGTTTATTTATGGATAGGTATGTTGAAGCATGGTGATGTAGGACAGAGTTCTTTTTCTTGCTATGAATATAAAGGTTTTATTGATTTCATTAAAAGCAGGGACATATCTGACTTCCATGAAAAAGCACGATTAAATTTAGCTTTGTATCATGACTTGGGAGTTGGTCATGGTGGCTGATGATAGAACTGAGAACTGGTCACCCTGGTGAGGTTTCAGGTAATGGTTATCTCCCACATTTTCATTTTGTTACTAACTAAAGGACTGAGAACATTTTTAGAAAATGCATTTTTCAAAAATTCTCTGGTACCACTACTTTTGTGGAATTTGAGAAATACCTGGTAGAGTCTTCAAAAGATATCCCAACATTTTGTTTTTCCTTCTGCTTTAGTTTTTCTCATTAAAAAATGACACTGATTTGGATGTTTTACTTTACAGATTTCACACTGTTAGAACAGCAGCATTACTATGTATTAAGTAGCCAAGAAGCAAAGCAAAATTCAGCCTCGTCAAAGGAAAATTAACCTCATAAATGTTTGTGAGTAATAAAAAAGCATTTACCAGAAATGCTTCATTTTTGTCAGATGCCAGAAGTATTAGTTTATTTTTTGAAAAGCAGATATTTTAATTGTATTATGCCACATGGTCACTATAAGATTTTTCAGAGATATTTTTCCAAGTAGATATATTGTCAGTACCAACTCTTGTAGTCACTGTGCATTGATTCCACCAACACATGGGGAATTCTAGTCCAAGTTAAATATTAATAGAGTTTCCTGCTTGCAAACTCTCTGCTGCTTTTTAGCTTAGCAAGTAAGCTCCTTGCCCAAGGATTTGGTCAAATGAGGGAGGAAAAAGCCCAAATCACCAAAAGAATACCTAAGACTTAAGTTTGTTTGATTTTGTTTAGAATGCAACAGGGCATAATTTTAACCTTTTTTCATCGAGTAATTATATTTCCAAATGTCATGACATCAAAACAAATTCAGGGGTTTGAGTGGTATATATGATATTTATTGTGATAAATGTCCTTGAATTCTTCTTGCTAATTCACCATATATTTGCAGAACTGATCTAAGTGTTAGAGCAAACACTGACAGCTCATGTTATTAGGAAGCACAGAAGAAAGATCTAAGAATTAGCAAAGACCGTTGTGTACCGTGAAGGTAAAGCCTTTCATTTTATTTTTTTTCTTTCCCATATGTTGGTGGCTTTTCTCCTATATTGGAGGGCAAAAAAACCTGTTGGCTCAAAGCAACAGCCTTTTTTTGTTTGGATCTTTACCCATTGCTCCATCTTAACAATGCTCACTGAAATTCACCAACAAAACAGCTTGCAAAATTTATTCACTCACAATTTTCAAATTGCAAATAGCAGCTGAGCCTTTGTTGAGTATTTTTACTACTCTAGAGGGGTAAAAATAGTTTCTATGAGCATTGGAATTAAAACACTCCTAACACTAATCCAATCTTTCTAGCAGTCTAGTAAACAACTCTTATTAAAATTATGGGTAGTACTGGAATGTATTCCATCATAGGAAGACAGGTTCTTGGGGCAGTAGCTTCTTCTTCCCCCTGAGAGTGTTATTAATTTAAATCACTCAACAGCTGTACCCTGTCATTTAATCTGGATGAGTGCTCATAGGGTGAATGTTGCTGTGAATGGCACTGTCCCTTTCTTGTCTGAGGAATGTTTATTGCTTTGATAGCAGAAAATGCAATAATATGCAGTGGGCTAATAAAGTGTTCTAGATGTCACTGCATGCTGGACTCTAAAGATATGAAAAAAAAAAAGATATGTATTTGGTGGCAAAGTGGCAAGCTTTAAGGATGGCTTCTGTGAGAAACCACCAGAAACTTCCCCTGTGTCTGACAGAGCCAAAGCAGAACCAATGCCAGCTGGCCATGGCTGAGCCCGTCAGCAACTGTGGTGGCCCCTCTGAGCTAACGTACTTAAGAAGGGAGAAAATTCACTGTACAAGAGAAAGCTGCAGCTGGAGACAGTGAGAATGTGTGAGTGAAAGAGCTCTGCAGACACCAGGGCCAGTGGAGAAGGAGGGGGAGGACGTGCTGCAGGCATAGAGGTTCCCCTGCAGGCCATGGTGAGGACCATGCTGAGGCAGCTGTGCCCCTGCAGCCGTGGAGGTCCGTGGTGGAGCAGAGATCCACCTGCAGCCGTGGAGGTCCGTGTGGAGCAGAGATCCACCTGCAGCCCGTGGGACCACACACACGAACAAGGGGATACCTGAGGGAGGCTGTGACCTCATGGGAAGGCTGTGCTGGAGCAGACCCCTGGCAGAACCTGTGGACCCGTGGAGAGAGAGGATCCTACACTGGAGGAGGTTTGCTGGCAGGACTTTTTTGTGCAGGACTGTCTCCTGTGGGAGTGAATCCACATGAGAACAGGAGAAGACTGTGAGGGGTCATTTCCCTGAGGAGGAAGAAGCAGCAGAGACACCATGTGATGGACACTCTCTGTGAAGATGAGCTTGAAAAAAAAGGGGGGGGTGAGGGACAACCTGTGTTAAGATTTGGTTTTATTTCTCATTCTCCTACTCTGATTTGATTCGTAATAACTTTTTTCCTCAAGTTGAGTCATTTTGCCCATGACAACAATTGATGAGTGGTCTCTGCTTGTCCTTATCTTGCCCCACGAGCCTTTTGTTATATTTTCTTTCCCCTGTCCATCTGATGAGAACAATGACAGACTAGCTTTGGTGGGCACCCAGCCAGGGCCAACCCACTACAAACAGATACCAAAACAGATGTGATAATGTCTGTGAGCATTCAAAGGGATACCTGTGGATTATTGTAATCAATTATTCCTACTGCTTAACAAGAAAACAACAATAAAGACAAACCTTAAACTTCATCAGGAGAGAGAAAACCCTGATTTTAAGAATAATCAGATTTGTCGTATCCAATTTTAAATTAGTTGTCAAGTTGAGGGTTCAGCCACTGACTGATTTTTACATGGATGATCAATGAAGGGAGAACTTGAGTAGAAAAGAGCTAAGACTGGCTTGCTTTCAGAAATAAAGTGAAAGAACACAGAAATTTCACAGCAAAAATCTTCAATGTGTTCAAAATATTAAGCATCAACCTAAGGTAGTCTAGGTTTTTCATGGCTGTTTAGAAACAGTTTCAGTTATAGCAAAAATGGATCCCAAACTTAGATTTTATTTTTTTGACTCCTCAAAATAGAGGATATTTACCAAGTTTCAAACTCTATAATAAAGTCAACTCAGTCATCATAGGAGTAATTATGCAATAATAAAGGCTGCCAAGGGCTGTTTCTTAACCAGTATCACTGGAATATGCAAGACTCAACAAGATACTTATCTGTCAGTGATATTGTAGGATTAGTGAAATTATGCTGCAGGAGGCTTGGATTTAGGTAGTCCTTGAAAATGTATGGACAGAAACCTTTCTTAACCCAAATGATTCTAGGAACACATTGTAAGAGCTCCTATGTAGTGAGATTAGCACTAAAAAGGAAATGTACATATTATTCAAAATATTCTTAATATTTTTATCTTTTATTCTTTCTTGCAAAAGAGGTTTATTTCTGCCAGCATGAATGTATCTTGCATAGTGTCTGATATTAAAAGTAAAAAAGAGCAGAATAATTATACCTGTGTACAGAGTTTTATTCTGATTATCCTTTCATAGGTAGCACAGACTCTTTTCATGTAGCAGCAACTCTCCAGAACCATTTTTCCTTGAGAAGAATAGGTGATCTGGAAGCCTTTTTTGCACCAAAACAGAATAGTGCATCTTCACATGAAGGATGGCCTGGCATTAACTGAAAAACAAAATTTGCACAAAAACTTCTGTCCCTGAAACAAATCTTTTAGGCAGGAAGTTCCTTGGTGTAGAGGACTCCACATGTCCCAAGGGTTTTTCCTGTCACAGCCACGGTTAGCATTCTTATGGGTCTGGTTGTTGCTTCTGGGCAATGGATGTGTGAGAGTTCTTTATTGAGGACATTGGCTTCCTTGGGGCAGAGAACCTGGTCCAAGGACTGTTTAGCTTCTGGGCAGCAAGATAAACTTCCCAACCTAATAAATTGGTGAAACTTTGAGTCTTAAAATCATTCCAGAATCATGGAATAATTTAGGTTAGAACAGACCTCTGGCATTCATCTAGTACAAACCCCTGCTGAAAGCAGGGTGAATGTCACAGTTAGACCTCGTAGTGGAGAATGAAAGAACACCAGAGTAGTGCATAGCTGCTATAGGAGAGGAAACTTATGACCAATCCAAAATCCTCAGTGAGTCCTAAAAAGGCAGAATGGTTTTTGTGCATGCTGAAGTGATGGATACTCCTCAAAGGTATTGAACACTGCTCATGTTATCCATTTTTATTGTGCTCACACATACTAATAATGCTTAATTTTTCCACTCCTATCTGGAAATTCATTCCTCTGTTCACAATACTATCTTTTCCTTAGCTTTCCAATTTTTTTAAAAATCAGTTTTTGTCTGAATTTCTTTGTTCATAATCTATTGATAGATCATCTGTAACAATACTTCCAGTTTTGTCTTTTTTTCAGAGGTCCTGTGTAGATTTCGGAAGTGTCAAGGAACCTCCTCCCATGACCACATGTTCTTTCTCATTCTGGAACGAGCCTGTCCATATGAGTTTTGGAGGGGCCTGTCAAATAGAGGTTGAGTTATATGTGGAGCAACTGCGCTTTCTGTTGAAGGGAGAATATCCCAAAAAGAATAGATTAACTTTGAGATTGTCTCAAGTAATTAATTTATACTATTTTCTGCTTTGAATTAATCTACACTTTTGTGAGACTGATATGACCAAAATTTATTTCATATAACTTTATAAATTTTGGCAAAGCATACCAGGTGAGAGTGTAGGTAACTCCTAAAGATAGATGAGCACGTGCAGAGGGCGAGTCAGCTGACCAAGGCCGATAATCGCTAATACAGGATTTCTCTGTTACAAAACATCTCTAAGTCACCCTCACTTAGGAAAACATCTTGACTGAGAGCTTGACTGTACATTGCGCTAGTCAAGAGCAGCCATTCCAGAATTCTTTTTGAATAATTGTGTGTGCCTATATATTTATTCCAGTTGCATCTCCCTATACTCTTGGTTATTTCTAGTTGTTTGTAATAGACACTGAAATTTCATATGATTTTTTTCATCCCAGTTGAAGCATAAACAGGCTCTAAGGAAGTCAATAATGTTAAAATTAAGTTTTTCCTGAAGTTACATTGCTTGCTAGTAGGTGTTTTAGGAAAAATGCTGTAACTTGGGTTTGTCACAGCTAATTCTAGCACTAGAGCGAGGTATCACTGATAAGAATATTCTCTTTACTCCTCCCTCTGCAATTAGACACCTGTGGATAAAGATTACACAGAAAACCAGCCAGCCTGTTTAATGTATGTCTGTGTCTCTCTGTGATAGCAGAAGGCTCCTGAGATGAGAGGCTACTGGGGGATGAATCAGGACCAGGGTCACCAAGATCTCTACCTGCACAGAGGATGGTATTCAGACTTACGTTCTGATTGATATATTTTTGTAGCCTCTAGGACACCAAGAAATTTCCTATGTCTCCTGGAAAAATATTACCGTGTAGTTTGCATGTCACTGAAGCAGTGATTTCTGCCCTGCTTTCAATTTTTTTGTAATGTGGACTTCAAAATTCCAAGAATTTTCAGCTCCACCTAAATTTTTAGCTAGTATGTGGTATCTCAAATGGGACAAGTGAGTGTGTGTAAGGAGAATGAAGGTACATGTGAAGGAAAGTTTTTATAGATAAAGAAATGCAGAACGTGAGAGGACAAGAGGAAACCAAAAGAGCTGATTCATGACAGTAAAGAAGCAAAGAGGAAGGCAGCGCCCTGAAGTTGGTTGCAGTTTTACACAAATATGCTGAATAGTGAGTTGTGATGTCTCAATAAACTCATGAAACTTCTATTCCTGCTATAGGTGATGAAAGTTGAGGCAATGATGTCTTGATTCCATACCTAAACCTGATAGAATTTACAAGCTGAAGACCTAATTCAAATACAGTGGTCTAACTTGGTGTGAAGAAGTAGTGACTGTCACCTGGGGACTGCATGGTGTAAGGTAGCAGTGAACTGCATCTTCTGAGGAAATCTGTTGTCTTTTTGTATAAAATGTTTTTGTTTATTTTTTTCTGTGAGGATATATTTCAAAGTGATAGATTTCAAAGACAACCCCTCTCCAAGTTCCCCCACCTCCCCAATAAATAGGGACATGGCTTTCAGCAGCAGAACCAGTACAATGAAAAGCCCCAGTTATAATTCAATGACTGGTTGTATATTTTCATCTTTGAGACTCAAGGAGTGAGCATCTTCATTACAAAAACTATGAAACTCATCTAAATTATCTATTGACCTTCTAGAATCAATCCAGAAGCTGATAGCCATTCATTTCTGCACACAAAGGGAGGAGATGGGTGTGAACCAGAAGAATGTTAGGAAAGTGAACTTTCCTAGAGTGAAATATATATTTATAGGAACCATTTCTTAAGTAATTTCAAACAGGCCCATTTGCAGCTTATGCATCTGACTGTCATTAATTTACAGAAAGTAAATTATTAAATTAGACAAGTAAATTCATCAGAGTAAATTTACCCACCCCATCTGCACTTGCTCTAGTTTTTTCTCAGGTGGAAACCTTTCCTGTTTTATCAAATTTCTTCACTTACCCATATGACATTTCCTTTATTTATATAGAACCAACAATGTCACACACTTCTGGTAAAATCCTGACCTGTTGAAATTGGAGGTGAAACTCCTCTAGATTTCCATGAGGATTTCTCTCTTACAAAAGAGCCTTTCAGAGAAAAGCAAAATACATTTGCATTTCTGCTCTGTGTTAGATGAAGTAAAAACTGTGATCATAGCTATCTGGATCACATTCTCCTTTACTATGTTTTTCTCTTATTTTACCTGTATTTAATTAAGGAGTTACCATTTCTGCTTGCATCATTCTACATAGGGAACTTAAAATTCCCATATCACCTTGAGTTTATATTTTTATCAAAATATAAATATTTTTATAATTTTAATCATTTCCTAATCTCTGATACTGATGATGATAGATGCGTTTAATCTTTTAATTCTTTCTGTAAATTGTTAATCAAAATATGAAGAATAGCTATCTGATATAAATCCCATGCAAAACAATTCTTGCCATATTATGATGAATGGATACTTTAAGTTCTCATCTTCTTCTTTCTGTCTATAAACTTGTTACTTATTATTATGATTTTCTTTACCCAGTCTCAAAATTTTCCTTAGGATAGCTAATGTTTAATGCCATCTGCACTAATCCATCATGTGAAAAATTTCTGAGAGTCTAGATTGCTGCTGCTGCTATAGTTCTTCATGTCAATGGCTATTTCCCCTAGAACCTTGAGGTAAACAAGATGTTTTGATGTAATTTGGTTAATAAATCCAGTTTGATCTGGTTTTATATATCTTTATGCAATTGATACATCTTTTATATCTTTAACACTTCTGCTATGGGTTTTTTAGCCATTTTAAGTGGTCCTGAGGCTAAGTTAATGCCACTGCAATTGAAGAGTTCACCTATTTGAGATCATAGACCACAGAATATTCTGAGTTAGAGAGAATGCAGGAGGAACTTTGAAGTCCAACTCCTGGCCCTGCACAGGACCAAATCTCTGTGTGCTCTGGAGAGCGCTGTTTTTGCTACTGTTTAGCTTTAGAGCACAGGTATATCCAGATTCTGTGAACCAGTACGCTTGGTAACATGTTATCTTGGACCAAAGTTATATTAAATGCAATTTAGTTTTCTGTTTAGTTTCTTTTTAAAAAAAGTTTTAAGGTATTTTTAGCCTGATGTGTTCTTGGAGGGTTTATTAATGTGTAGTGTAACATATATAAAATCTATAAGACCTACGTAAAGAAAAGTAAGGAAAAATGCCAGTAGAAAGCAGTAACAATTGCTTAGAGCTGGAGAGTGAGTAGAATCACAAAGCCCTTAGCAGCTGAGAAAAGAAGTGCTAGATATAGTAAATGCAGAGGATAAAATAGAATTGTAGACAAAAGTAAAGGTTACTGTTATTGCTGTGTTTGTATGGATGCTTTCTCTTTCTCAAAGAATTTAGATGCATGGGTACTATTTTTTTTTTTTTGGTAGCTTTTCTATAATCCAGCCATTCAACAGCCTTAGGAGTCAAGACATCTGCCTTGGAGATGTACTTATGTTTTGATGAACCTTAAAGCATTGTGGGTTTTGACATAATGTTGAAATGAAATCTTTGATGCTTGACAGATGTTGGCTGCATGGAATGCTCTTTTTTTTAACCCCTTTTAGTGTGCTGTTTACTACACATTATGAGAATGTGCCTCATTTTGAAGAACAGTTTTAATTCCCTTTATCCAGAAAGCTTTCTGTAAAAGTGATAAATTCATAGGAGTTAATGTCCTTTTGGGGAAGAATGCTGGCAATTTTAACAGCTGTAAATGTGTGTGTAAAAGCAGAGACTTGGGATAAAAGGCTGCGTGAAGTTTTGCACATGGTAGCAGAGGGATGCCATCAGATGTAATGCTGGGACTGACAGTATCATCTTGGCATCCCTGACCAGTGCTCACTGTTAACTAGAGAGGAGCTGCAGTTGGGAGGCTGTCAGCTTCATAGAAACAAAAGCTGTCCCACAGAAGTAGTTGCAAATGCTGTTACAGTGCTGCTAACGCAGGCTGTGAGGCCAGATGGGATGGCTCATGCGGCTGATGCGGGGCAGGAGTACTCCCATGGCTGCAGAATTCCTGTGGCCGTGGGGCTGAGGGGAGGAGAACGGCGCTGTAGCATGGGAGTGGGCAGCTCCTGGTGGCAGCAGCAGCTGCCTTCTCCAGTGTGCAGGGTGATCAGTGATCCAGCTATGACTGATAGTTCACACTGATGCTATGACAGCCCTTAGGGCAATTTCTGTGCAGCATTTTATTTTGTGTTTATTAAACGTGGCATCTTTCCAGCTGCTCTTCACCAGCAATAATCATTTTTCACTCATTCTAAATGGAAGGAATGGTGACCCCTGTCTTTATGCAGTGATGATAGAAAAAATAAGAAGCCAATGCCCAAGACTGTGGAAAAGCCAGAACTGAACTAAAACCAATGGGAAAAGAAATTCAGAGGGAATGCTCGCCAGGGAATGCTTTCAATTGCTTTGCAGGTGTCCAGGTATGAGGGACATCAGTGAAGAAAAAGGTAAACGAATAAAGAGAAGTAAACATGGCAACAGAGATGGTGAAGGTGTTCACAGAGCTTAGGTCTATAGTGCTTAATGGAAGGGCAGATGTAGATTTCAAGGTAATTATATTCACCTTTGGTACTGATTTTTTCCCCCCTTTCTGTTCAATAAAACAGGACATATATATTCTTTCATTTTCCCAATAGACGCAAGAGAGCAAGGCCACAACTACTGGCAAACTCTCAGACAAATGGGAACAAACTTTCTTTAATTTAATCAAGGCTCAGTATCTATGGAAAGTTTTCAAATGTGCCCAAGGCCTCATCACTACTTTTGGGATCACTCCTGTGAGCTGCTGAAAACTGTGGCCCTGAGCCAGCAGCACAACAGATTTTGTGAGGGCTTTTAAGTGTGCAAATGACCCCATGGCTTCTGTGAGACAGTTTACATGTTTAAATTAAATGTGCTGAAGTGCTTCACTGCTGCAGAGCCAGAATGCCTGACACTGGGTAGAATTGAGCCCTTGGAAATCTAATTAATACATTTCAGTGCCAAAATGGGGACAATGTTCCTTTGAAAGTCTGTCTGCTGAGTTAGGTGTCTAAATGTTGAATGCTAAATTTTCCTGAAAATCTAGCCTTTACATATCAATAGTGGTACTTTTACTGATAACCAGTTTAACAATAACATGGGGCCGGTATTTTTAATGCAATCCTACGTGCCATTACACTTCTGAAAGTGAAGGACTTAATATGAACTAAATAATATATGGCCTACAGAGGTTATTTATTTTGTAGTTTAGATACACAAGTATAGGTCTGTTCCAAACAATGTAAATCTTATGTTTCATTAAATTTAAACACCTTTCTGAAAATGTAGTTGCCTGCCTTTGACTTTTAAAATTAGTTTTTCTGGTATGTCCCAAAATCAATTTGCTGTAATAGTCAATGGGATATGGATTGTGTTCATGCTTGTGTTCATGCACACAGACCTCGGATCTGGTGCTAAACCAACTCTGCTTGTGTGTAGGAAACACTGTTCTACTAACTGCTGTTTCATGGATGTGACTAAGGCTGTTTTTATCTATGCAAGGTTTATTGGTTGTGTTATACTTAGAAATTTCCATAATTAAGACCGCAAATTTCATAATTACAGCTTCAAATGAGAACAATTTTGCCAGAGCTTAGTTTGACTGTTGTTTACAAAAGGGGGACTTTTTGGTGGTGGTGGGGTGATACCACTTCAGTTATGTCAGAATTTCTATTGGTCTAGCATAATTCTTTCCTCCTTTTAACAAAGCTGTGGCAGTGGAAGTTTCAGTTTTAGGCAAGTCTTCTGATTTGTTTAGTTTTTTTGAGATTCTAGCTGCTACCTTGTAAAATTGCCACCCATTGTGGACTCGGAAAAAGAATATGAAACTGCATTTTACTTGACTATCCTTACTATATACTTATAATATAAGCAAGATGGAATAACTTTACTGCTCTTTTATACAAAAAATAAGGAAATCTTAATATTATGCAGTAAAATCATGATTATAAGCAAACAGTTTAGGCAGTTCTTGTTTTTTCCTATATAAAAAGTATTACCTCATAGTATGAAAGATATTTATGAGCCTTATTAATCAGCAACCTATGATTTGTGGTTTGTGACACTCAGAGGTTGACTCAGTGGCATAGGAATTTCTCTAATGCATCAGAAGCAGTTCAGGCTTGTATTTTTGCCACTAACAAGTACCGTCTTTGGTATTTTCTAGAAAGTTTTCTTCTATTAGTGATAGTTAAAAGTAAAAAAAAATGTAGAAGTGATATCTGGATAAATCCTCAACATGGCAGAGAATGTATTTCAAGATGTTATTACTTGTCAGGCTGAAGAGATCAGGATGAATTCAAAGATTGTGTACTGTGAAAGAAAACCCCCTATACTGTAGTAATATTTAAATTTAAAAAAGGAAAACATGTAAAAAAGAGAAAGCTTCTTGAAAAAGAGCAGCCAATGGGTAAAATGGTTAAAGACTCAGCATTAGCGGCTCAGAGTAACAATGTACCACCTATCAAATTAAAAGTTTAAAAAAGAACCTTTTCCTAAACCCAGCCTGGCCAGCGCTACAGCAAGATACTACTCAGAAGTGCAAATGACAGATCAGCAGGATGAGATGAATTGTGTCTCAAGATTCATGGTTCTAGAAGAACTTGAATACAGAATTTAAAAATTATGAACTGCAGTGTGGAATTTATGTTCTAATCAGCCTGAGGCTGATAAATGAGTCTGATATCCTTAAACACTTTCTATCTTCTTATATATTTTCCTGAAAAGTAATGAAAAAAATGGTAATTAAAAGCTTACCTGGTGATTCAGTCTAGCAAACCACACATATCTCAAACACTACAGACATATGCACCACTGATTCTCTATTTAAATAGTGGCCATGTAAATTTAATTTAAAAGGTCTGAAGCCCTGCACTATTGCTGAATAAACATCCAACAGTAATAATATGTTTGCTATATGAGTGCCAGTGTTAACTTAATTCCACTTCAGGATATCAAAAATCACAGACACCTTCTTCCCAGTTAATTGCTATGTTTAATTTGTTTGCTTAAGTAACACAATACTTTGGATTATAATAGAGACCAAATGGTCTCAAGCTGCTCATTCCCCTGAGCAAGCCAAGAAATGCAGAAGAGGCCCAAACATGTTGAATATCCATCAGAACAGCTAGGTTTTTTTGCAGTTTTTGATAACAATTTGCTGACATGAAAATTGACTATTATGTAGTTCTTTTGAAATGCTCCTGTACTGTGAATTTTTTAGTTTGCATGAAGGAAATATCTAATGGTAGCAGACTGCTTATTTTGGACAATGTAAAATGACCTTCTAGAAGCATCTTAAATTAAATACTGGCTGAATAATCCTGAGATTAATTACAATTCTGAATAATTTTCTACTGTGCCTGCCATTTGGTAGCTAGCAGCCAGGGCAGACATGGTGTTCATTGGTGACTGGTTTTGTGGTACACACATGTGCGTCCTCTGGTTATTATTAAAGTAAACTTTCAAGGTGGGAACTCGTCATCTTTTGGAAGTAGTTTTAGTGGGTAAACTCTGATAAGTCCGCCTCATCTGAATGGTATTATAAAATCTCAGGGTACTGGAACTGTTGAAATTGAACCTGTCTAATATTAAAGACCTGTTTTGTGTAAAGTAAACAGGTGCTAGCTCTCCTTTCTGCTTCCATCTGACTAGGTCAAAACTTTTCATGTATATGAGCTGTCTGATTTTTTTTTCCTAAACCGAAAAATCTATAACTTCATAAAACCAGCATAATTTTAAATTTCACTGTCCTGGAGGTTCTTCAATATCAGTTATCTAATCCTTAGTTGAGAGATTCACCATCTTTAAATTAAACTTTAAATTAAGCAAAACATAGTTACTCCAGCTGACTGGAATCTTGGGAAGATGCATCATGAAACTAGAAGTTTTGCAACTTACTTTTTCTTGCTGACTGTATTTCCTTGCTATTCTTTTGATATCTACTTTTAAAATTTTTGCTGTAGCTGGAGTAAATAGTAGATAGGATGTAAAAGATAGCTATCAGCTCCAGAGAGAAGCCATAATGGCACAGATAATCCCCTCAGTAAGCAATGATTTCTTGAGATGATAATTTATGTGATCTTTCTGTGTGTGGTGTGTGTATTTAACCAACAGAACTAAGCATTTACAGAGGGTGAGTGCAATTTGCTTACAGGTGCTGAGTGTTTTTCCTTTCTGTTCTTTTGGAAGAATGAAATCTCCCTTTTTTCTAAATTTGATACATCAAATATTTTCATACTTAATTTCTATCCATTTGAATGCCCAAAGAATTCTTTAAAAATGTCTAATTCACTTTGGCCCTGAAGCTTTCTCTGGAATTCATGAAGAGCACTGGCTATATGCATTGCCCAGTCACTTGTAAAATTTTAGCTCACTGTCATCTCTTCAATTCAGCAACCTAGAATGATACAGCATAACTTTGGGAAATAGCAGCATTAAATTAGAGATGCAAACTGCAGACTGTAATATTAAAAATGTGTTCTCCTACTGTGGCCTAATTTGCCGTTTTCTTTTTATGCTGATAATGTATCTGAACCCACACTGCGAGCAGTGTGTAATAAGTTTCTAGGCTTTTGGCATCTGTTATGGACAAACTGTGGATTCTTTGCAGCTTCAAACAGCAAGTGAAATGAGAAGATCGATGGAACTCGTGTCTAGATGCGTGACATGGAAATGTGCCTAAACAAAGGTAATTTTGCAGCAGGAACACCTAAATTGTGTTGAGGCTAAAAAACCAGATCTTGCTTAAAACATGAATTAATTAACTGCAAAATATTTTTTTCTCCTGCTGTTACACAAAATAAAAGGCTGGGGATTTGAGTCCTGTAATTCAGCAAATAAAACTGCTGTCAGAACCTCTGGCTTAGGAAGCCCTGAAACCGCAGGATGCTGGAAGTGTAACTAGGGGAAGGATCACGACGTGTTTGCCTCACTTCTGTACTTTTCCTTAGGCATCTGCTACTGGCTGCTGTCAGAGCCAGGATATCCAACCAGATGGACCTTTGGTCTGAGCCGGCGTGGCCACCCTTATGTAAGAATACATGTGATCTGAGTGTTTTTGATCTCCAGCCCCGTCCAGGGCCGGATCACCACTGAGGATGAGTGAAGCTGTGACTGGAGTTCATTCTAAAACACTGTTATTCAGGTTTGGGGTAATTTCAGGGACTGTTGTGCTGTCCAAAAATATGAAAATCCACTGGATATACAGTCCTACTCAGAAGATGGAAATGGTATATGTTCACATATTCTGAAAGGATTTGAAGTAAAAAGGAAATTGTAACCTTCTGATTAGGCAACATGAGATACCTTGATGGGTGTTGTACTTAAATCTGCACATCCTTCCGGTGTAGCCTGATATTGTGTGTGCCTCACTTTTACAGGAATAATCTGGAAATAAGCATATTTTCTCATTCTCCTTGCCTGTTTTTGCTTTTTGTTTTTCTGGTTTTCTTTTTATTTGTTTGTTGGTTTGTTTTTGATAGTACGTTCTTATTAGCAATGTCCCCTGGCATTTGTGGTTGAAGCGCCAGACACAAGGAGTCCCAGGTTTTCGTGGGGTCTTTAGGTGTTGCTGTATTGCACACATGCCCATGCTTTCAGCTGAGGGGGTAGAAGCCAGCTTTTCCGAGGGGATATACAGTCTGCTTTAGATGCACCCTCTCTTTCCAGATCATAGATGTTTATGCAAGGCTGTAAAGTGCAAGTTAGAGTTCTGCTAGCAATGGAATGAATAATTCATTCTTTTGTTTAAGGGATACACTCTCTTTCCTGAATCTCTGCTGTCAGGAAAGCAGGCCTGGCCCCGTGTTATTGTCTGTTGGTGAGTGTACAAGAAAAGAGGCCTGAATTTGACTTTGTCTGTCAAGTTGCCTTCCTCAGGCCCACGGCTGGGGAAAGCTGCCCTGGAAGGGGACAAGTGAATTCAGATGTGACCCTAATTGCTACTTGAACCATGGCTATTCACATTGCAGCAAGCAAAAAGTGGGGAAAAAGGCTGAATTCCATTGTACTTTTTTAGCCTGTAGCTGAGCTGTTTTCAGTCTCTGGTTTTAGACTGCACAGTGTTTGGACAGAAGCAAGGTGTGTTGGGCACCTGATGTCAAAAAAGGAACTCTTCACTGTCAGCACATATTTTTATTGGTATTGACCTTTCAGATGTTTAAAACAATGCTGCAACAGTGTGCAGGTGACTGAGCTGTCCTTTCAATTAGTGCTGAGAAATACCTGCTAGAATTAAAAATACAAAGAACGGTTTGGAACGGTTTGTCTGCTGTGGGAAGAGTTTCTTGTGCTGTGCAGATCCTTAAGTCTGCTGGACTGACTGAATTAGGTGCAGTTCTCCTTCAGATGCTCTTTGGAAAGCGTGATCTGAAGGTGGGAAGTGAAAAGGGAGCTAAATCTTTTCTGCAGTATGTAGACCAGAAAGAGAGAGAATGTTACAAAGGAAGCAGGAAGTCTGAGAAAGTCTTGATTTAATTTCCATAAATGTTTGTTCTAAAGATACAGCAAGTACCAATATGAAAAAGCTATTAGATTAATCCCATTTCTCCCCCTTTTCTGGAATTTTGCTGATTACTACTCCATCTATAACACTTGGTGTTGTTTGCTTTTTTTCTTTTTTTCCTTTGAGTGCTAATATTCTGTGCAGTTGCATGTGTCTGTATTTAAAACTAATGCAAAGGGTAAAAGAAAATCCTGCAGTCTCGGGAGCACATATAAGAAGGGCCAGAGTTTCTGGTGAAATAAAGTTTTTAATGGAATTAGAATCACAGTGACATATTGTGAAAGGCTTGTCTTTATTACACCCCTAAGATTTATGTAGGAAATGGTCCAGACTCCTACAAAATCTTGTGAATAGTGAGGAATATATACATTAGTGTGCCAAATGACATATCTATGTTATATATGCCAGATTAAAGCAAACGGAGTTTGAGTGTAGATTTCAGCTGAGATGGACTTCTGGAGGAGTTCACCATCTTTCTGACAATTTTAAAGCTCTGTTTTATTGATCACATGCTTGAGAGTGAGAGGTTGAACTAATTCAACCTGAATTAGTTTTATCTGAATGTTCTAAGAGTGTAATCTTTGCTTACAGCAAATGAGGGATATGAATTTACTCAGTTGTCTGAAGCTTTCCCTTCTGGTGTTCATTTCATATGCTTATACTTTAAGTCAATATGATTTAGAAAATTATGAAAGATAGTAAATATTTATAATTTTTATTTTTTTTTTTACATGACTTTTGACTTTGGGCAAAATATGAGGCTAAAAATAGTCAGGTATTGTTGTTTTTAGTGATAATGGAGGGGTTGGTGTGGTAATGATTTGCCTGGATGCCAGTTAAAAGTGGCCTTTTCTATGGAATTTGGGTAAACTCACTGGCCAATGTATAGGAAAACAAGCTATTTTATTATACTTATTCCAGAGTGTCTTCCTATGTAGGGATTCTGTTATAGAGTAAAATTTCTTAGTTTATTAGCAAAATTATTATTTTACAATGCAGTGTTCTTGTTTTATTCCAGCAATGTATGTGCACAGAAAGGTATTCTGGAAGGAGAATACAAAATCCATTGTTCTGAACCTTCACGTGGCCAAGATGCTAAGGTTAAAGGGGTTAGTTCATTCCTATTTTGCCTGTAGATTGAAATTTCCTATATGTGTCCCAAGACAATGGGATGTCAGTGACAGAGCCAAATGCCCATTAGGATGTGGAATAGGGATTATACTTTTGTAAAAGTTTTTGTTTGTTTGTGCAAGTTTGTTTGTCTTTTTAATAAAAATATATAAGAAAAAGAAGGAATTCAAATGTTTAGAAGTTCAGTCCTGAGTTTTGATCATTATTTTATGTTTCTGAGATTTTCTAATAATGTAGCCCATATCTATCTTGAGCACTTTCATATTCATCCAAGGCCATGAAAATTAGGTTCCTTAATTATGTATTATATTGCTAGTTGAAAATGGCATTTTTCTGTTGTTCAGGATAAAATGTGAAGGCTTCTCTTTTTGTTCTAACTTGGAGAAAAGCTTGAAGTTTTTCATGGCATGAAGACTCTGAGAAATTTAATTTTTAAAATTCTGAATTATTGTAACCTGATATTTAGGTGATTTTGCTTTGTTAGTATTGACGCATGATACATATCAGTATTTTATGGCAAAGGTATAGAAAAGGTGAAGTGGTGAAGTAGAAATATAATGGAAATTTAAAAAATATTCAGCAGCAATTGTTTATTAGAAACGATCACATTTAAGTTTTCATCAGAATTGATGAAAACTTTGGATTTTGTTAAAATTGCTTTTTACAGAGAATAGTATTGATCAAATTTTCTTTTGTCTAAAATCTTCCTGCATTGGTATGGTAGATATTTCAAACATGAAGGGAAGAGATTGCTTGCTATTAGGTGCCCCAGTCTGAAAACTGTGCCTCCATTAATATCAATGAGGATTAAAGGTGGAACAATACATAGCCATTCATTAGTCATCAGTATCTGATGGTCCATCTAGCTTGAAGATCAAGTATTTGCTTTAGAAAGGATCAGCAGCAAACTCTATCAATTCCAGGTGTAATGGGTTTGAATGAAAAGTTTAAAGTCCAGCTTGCTTATACAGTTGTGCAAATACATAGGTGAATTTTTGTATGCACAGTATCTGCAATCTCTAGGGCATGTCTTTGCAGTGGGACTGTGGGATGGAGGTGGTGAATTCTAGTTCATTCAGTCCTGAGGAAACATCTGTGGATATGAAAGAAGAGCTCACTCCACCAGATATAGGCTTTGAATCTTGGTGTCGCAATAGGTTACCACTTCTCTTTTCCTGAGATTTGGTATTTGAAACATCTATCAGGCTGATATTTGTGGTTAGAAGAAGGAAAAAAAGACTTTGGTGGCATTTACTTGTGATATTCTAAAAACAGTGTGAAGGATTGGTATGAATAGTAATAAATTTAAATGAGGCTGTGGAGGGAGAGATCGAGACTGTGAAGGGAAAAGGAAGAAAGGAAACTTCAGAGATTAGATAAGCAGCCATAATTTTCATGGCATACATGATCCAAACCTCAGAAGACATTGTGGTTCATATATCATTGGATTTTGACCTGTGCGGGAAATTCTTTTTAGCAGAAATACTGTAATGAATTGGCAAACCCCATATACGTTTTCTTTGAAACCTTTTGTCTTTATGCCAATGTAAGCAAGAGAAATGCTTTTACCATAAGCCTTTAGATTTCTTATAACCCGTGATTGTTGTCTCATTCTTAACACACTTAAGCAATGGGTTAAAGTTTTTTCCTTCCTTCTTTTTTTTTTTTTTTTTTTTTTTTTTTTTTGTAAATTGTTTTTTTTTTTGGTAAGAAAAAGTTTAAGGATATTTTTTTGTAATTAGGGTAAGGCGGGGGAATATCCCACTGGACAATTACTTTCTGCATATTTTTAGGTCTCTCACATTCAATAGAGCTCATCAATGGGCTGCACTGAACATTAAAATGCATGAAGTTGAATTAGACTGTTCGGCCCCCAAATGGCCCCATAGGCAGACACCTTGAAAGAACTGTCATTCAGAATACAACTAGCAAATAATGTGTATTTTAGGCTGGAAGCATAGAGGCATCTAAAGTTTGAATCATAATTGTAAATGGACAAGTATCAAAAGCAGTTGTGGAATGAAGCCAAGAAATCATCAGTTTTTCAAAACACCATTTACAAGAGGCATTTTTGATTTTTCTTTGGTTACAAATCCATAGATATATGCAGGCAGCATACTGAATCATGACAGAAAGATCTTTGGTGTATGAGGTGATGGGGTTTGTTTCTTCAAGTTTTCCTTTGCTGCTGTTTAATCTGGAATTGGTTCCTGTTCCCGTTAATTTTAATTGTATGCTATGAATTTAGAGGTTTTATGTTGGTGTACTTGGCACGCTTCCATTTTATCCTTCCTTGCCATGCTGGAAATGGGCTCCGGATCAGACACTGTGAAGGACATGCATTTGCAATGACGCTTTTGAAAGCAGGCCTATCCCCAGAAGCACACATCTGCTTGTTGATGCTGCTTCACAGCTCAGAGTGCTTGTCATAGGTGCAATCTTCAATGTCTAACAATAGTGGGTGAACCCATACAGTGAGAAACTCTCTCTCTTTGCTTTTCTTTCATAGTTTGTTTCAAACTGTTTGTGACACCCAGGAAATTGAAAACGAATTCTGGAGCACTATCCAACAGCAGGAGAATTTGGATACTGCAGAAGAAAGATGGTTTTTTCTTACTCTTTGTTTGACATCTCTCTGGTCAGTTGAAATGTATGCCTTCTTTCTGTATTGACTAACATGGTTTTTCTTCATAAATCAAATACAACACATCTGTAGACACCTCCTGCCAGATACGTGGCCATGTGTTGTACTTACAGAGGTTCAATGATGAGTTGCTTCACTTCAGAGCACAATTCCTCAGTCACAATTTCTTGGGTTTGTTGGCTCCCAGTTGCACAGAGGAATACTCTGATTTGGAACATGGGGTGGTGTTTTCCATAATGGTTCTGCAAATGTGTGGCTGTTTTAGCATGATATACCCCTGAATGTGCATTTTGTTACTCTGGGACTGTAATGATAGAGCATGACCTTTTGCATTTTGGGCTCTTAACATAATGGCATCAATTGTATTTTCTCCAGTGCAAAGGATCTTTCCAAATGACCGATCTTCTGTGGTATGGTAGGAAAAGAAAATACTCCAATGGAGGGGAGGAAGATTCAGGTGCAAAATGCATACAATGTCTCCTATGCAATGCACTAGCCTCTCAAGCATATTCTAATAAATAATCACTAACTTCTGGAAATAAGTCAATTTAATGGTTTTCTCCCACCTTGGTATACCGCATATGCATAACCTGATGCTATTAATGCTCATCCTTCTGAATCCCACTTTTCTGCCTGGAAAGTGGACCTCAACAAGAGAGGAAATCTATCTGCCCATTCCTGCCATATGACCACATGAAAGTGAATCAGAATTTGGCTTGTCCTGAGACTTTTGCTAGTAATCCTATAGAGCACATTTGAAGAAAATGAAAGTTTTCTGCTTGAGTAAAATTTGTTTTGCTGATGAATTCCGTGGAGCTTTAAGTGGAAACCCTCTTTGGTAACTGAACAAAGTCATCAGGTATGTTATCTGACTTGACAGTCTGGTGTTTGATTAATCAAACTGTTAATTTGATTTTAAATGACTGATGCTCTTTTAGTACATCTGACTTAAGTGTCTGTTTATAATTACGGTACTGAATCAAAGGTTCTTCCCAACCATTGTACAGATTAGTTTGAAAAGATGTGTTTTGATTTTAGTAGTCGTAAAAAAATAGCATTGGTGTTTACTTTAAAGCACAAATATGTTCAAAGAAACACATAGTTAAAGTGATAAAGCAGTGCCCTCACACTTTTTATCTGAAAAAGGAATGCAAGGGTGCAATTTTTAATAAGTTATATAAACAGCACACTTTATCTTCTAAAGAGATAACCAGTTTGGGGGCATTCATAGCAGTTTGATTGGTGGGCACTTAACTTTGTGTAATGAACATACATCATGCAAAACTTTTGTAAAACTGCTGGAGGTAGGAGATTTAATCTTGTGTGCAGCTGCTTGCATCTTGTATTTTGCTGGGAATAAATTCCTGTGGAACTTGAAAACCCTGTAATGGCATATAGTAATTCCATGTGCTGTGGTATATTTTCAAGTGGATTGGAGTAAATATTCAGATATTGGGATAGCTGCATGTTCATGGAGGTCATGGAGAAGGTCCTAATCCTACAGACAGCCAAGCACACCCTTCCTTGAAATAATCTGTGTAGTCCCGTTTGGCCTGAAAGTTATATGAATTATATGAACCTTTAAATGCAAATTAAACCTATCTGTTTCTGCAGGGTTCACATCTGGTTGTATCTATAACTGCAGGAGAGTGTCTGCGCCTGGAAAAAAAGCAACAGATTTCTGCAAAAACACTTTTTTGAAGTCGTTTAGATTCTGGCCAATAACTAACATGGTAAATTCAATCTCTAGTAAATGTATAAAATACTTTAAGAGTGTCATTTTGGTGCAGCAAATAAAAAATGTCTGGAGGCATTATTTCTGCCTATTTTTAAACTCTGCATGTCTCAGGTAATACATTATCGTCTCTAGTTTCCCTCACATATTCCTGCTTGAATATCTCAGGGGTATGTATTGCAGCACTGTAATTATATAGCAGATAATCTGATCACTTCACAATGACACTATTTTTTCCAAGTGTGTTTTTGGGCATTGTAGCTAAGTGGGTGCTTAAGAAAATATTCTAAATGTAAAGAAAGTTTTCCATGCCTTCTTTTTTTTGTTTCCCAGCTACGTATTGTTTCAAGAGGCTTGATTTTCAGAGGAAAGATACTCAGCACTTTCTGGACATTAATTGCCACATAGACAATTTAGGCATAGTAAAAGCCAAAATCATTAGCCATTCTTAAAAATTGTGGTTGAAGAACACTAGACAATGCAATTTCTGTTTCTGTAGGGTTTACTTTTTCCTGTTTCTTTTTTCTCACATCACAATTTCAGAAATTCTTCAGTCACTGCAGCCTTTCCAGAGTACACCGACATGAATTTTGACTGTAAAACTAAGCTAAAACACCTCCTTGATTCTTCCCTTTAGTTTTTCATATATCATGTAGAACAGTATGAAAGGATGAAAAAGAACTGTTTCTTCCTTAACATGGCATCATTTTGGGAAAAAAAATTAGTCTCAAAATGAAAGAAGCATCAGGAAATATAGTTTTGTCTCTTCTGCATCCCCATCCAAACCCTAGAAAGAATATTTTCACTTAGCATTCCTAAATGACTCTTACTTTGTTGGCAAGTTACTAGCCTGGATTGTTTTTAACCTGGTTTATAGAAAAAATACTGAACTTTGCTGGGTTATTGAAGCTTGTGTCCCTTGAATGAGGCAAAGTGTACCTTGAGAAGAAATTATTTAAACACATGGATGCGATATTTAATTTGTTTTTTTTTTTTAATTTCATGACTCTATGTTTCTCCTGTATCAAATGCACAACCAGGTTACTTAGAGAGCAGAGTACCTTTGTGAGAGCTGTGTATCCTTGGGATTCCAGGGTGCTCTGACTCCTGGATCAGGCATGTAGAGAGTTACTCTGGGCTCTGTTTTACTTTTTCCTTCCGTGTTCAAAAACACTGCAGGTTTGCAGTGGGGAGCCACATCATTGTTCTTTTTATTCAGCCTTAGACTGTTGAAGATCCTTCCTGGGGACTGGAATGGCTTAGAAATGGGGTGAATTTGAAGTTCAAGCGAGATAGCTAGAAATGTCTACTGGGAATACTGAATACAGTCTAAGGCAGTGGCAGTGGTTATGACTTTGTGAAGCCACAACGCCAGTGAGAATGGTATTTTCCATAGGTTTTCAGAAGCCTGCAGGGCCAAGTGAAAGACAGGAGCATCTGTCCTATGTGTTTCTTGGGTTTGCGAGTAAAAAAAAAAAATTTCTTTTTCTTTCAGAATGAAAGAAAAAAGGATTTTTTTTTTTACTGTTGGAACCCTAGGGATGGGGCCAGAATTAATTTCAACTAATTGTAATACCCAGCTGAGATTAGGAGCCCTGTTCTATAGAGCATGAGAAGAGGCAATTTTAGAGTAGCAACACTGAATTATCCTTTAAAGCTGTCTCTCAGCATTGACTTATATAGGCAACCTTTGTTGATGTGCCTCCTAATTAGGCACCCCAGAGAAATTCCTGCAGTTAGTGAGATGAATTTGGATCTCAGTGAAATAAAACTTCCTCAAATTTATCTCCTGTCCTTAGCAAAAAATGATATAGAAGAACATAGAAGCATTTAAAATTTGCAGAAGAGTGTATTTTTAATCCGGAGAGTTGATCACTAAAACTTAATTTGCTTAAATACCTTCTCTTACTTGGCTAAGGAGATGAGTCAAAACCAAATTTTTTTTTTCCCCAGATGATTTTCGTTTGCACCACTTTTATTTTATTACGTTTGAGTGTATTTTTACAGCCTAAAGTTCAAAATTTCCATTTATGTATCACAGATGATGAGTATATCACATTTGATGATGCACTGCAGAAATAGTGTTTAATTTGGATGACTCTCTTACAAAGAAATAGAAGTAATGGTACTATTTACCTGCAATGGCAGAAGTAAAGTTCAGAAAAAATAAGTAATATGTAATAGACAATAGTATTCCATATGAACAAACATTCTTTTATAACAAGATATGAATGAGCTCTTTTCAGCAGTCCAAAATTTGACATTAGGTTTTGGACATACCTTAATCACTCTCATTCTTCTTCTACCTAAACTTAACATTTAAATAGTGAAGAGCTTAATTATGCTTTTTTTCTTTTAATTTGCATGTTTCGTATGGATTTCTTACTAGAACTGCACTAGAGCAAATAGATTATTAGATTATTATCAAATCAGACAAAATACAGCAGCATGGCGGAAGAGTTCAGGATAGAGGACTTAATATTCTTTAAAAAATGTTATTACCATTCATTTAAAGAAGTCTGTGCAAGTTATCCAGAATAACTCTTGGAGCCTGAAATAGGCATTTTCTCACAAGATAGTGTTATTCTCTCTCTTCTCTAACAGTGACCTCCCAAAGAAATTCCTTCACGAAGAAGACATTTCTGTGGGGAAAAGGAGGAATGTGAACTTGTGTATCCTGGTAAGTAGCTGCTGCTAAATTATTAACTGAATATCTCAGCCTCAGTTCTGGCAGTTCCAGCTCTTGTTCTCCTTCAGAGCAGCTTTGTCTTTAAGTGTAATAATTGTTAACTGTAGCAGGAAGACTGAAAGTGAATGGGAGTTTATACTTAACAAAAAACCTTGCTGCAAATCTCTCTTGTTAAGCTGTCCTGACTTAGTTATAAATAAATGAATGTACTTTATTATGGTTTTACTCAGATATGCATGGGTCTGTGTTTTGTTTTGTTTTGTTTTTTTTTTTTCTGATGGGGAAACAGATTTTTATATATGTAATTAGGTAATTGATCCTGTACTGCCTATGGATTAAAGTCAAAAGCTATTAACTTCAAGTATTCACAGCTTTAAATGCACAAGGCAGAGTATTTACAAGCGAAAAAGAACACCTATACAGATGCACTGCTGTGTGCAGAGAGAAGTTATGGGTGCTAGGCCATACTATTTGAATTTCTTTGGATATACTTAGCATTTAATGGTGAGGTTGAAGGGGTATCTCCTGCTGCACAGATTCCTAAGCACTTTCACCCGTACACCAGTTTTGGCTGGGAGCTCATATTGATTTTGGTATTGTGCATTGTTGGCTTGGATTTACCAAAGTGCTGATGTTCAGCTCTGGATTGGTCATTGCCAAAAATTCAGCTCAGCTGGAAGAGGCTCTGAGGTAGTATGGAAGGGAAAGGAGTTTGCTGAACCCCAGAGAGCCAGGAGAGTATGTACAGGGTGGACAGCGAGTCCAGGCAGCTAATGACCGAGGACTTCAGACGGATTATTTTTAATATTTTTGTTTGCACATTTGGCCAATATATTGAAGATCTTCACTTTCAAGAAGCTGATGCAGAGGCAACACTGCCTGGTTGGTCTCAAAAACTCCTACAAAATACCTTTTTTCCTAGTCAGACCCAGCCATTAGCCTATGTGTCTCCTCCAGAGCAGGACGGTCTTACAGGCCATCTGCAGTGCTTGCTCCCATCTGCTTGTGCTTCACTTTGCTTTCTGTGCTGTGGATGGTTTTTGTTAACGCTGCTTTGACATTAGCATACGAATCCTGCTTGAGAAATCCTCTCTCCATTTTGCAGCTATCCTGTACAGAACGCTTGCTGCCACCTCTGCTGGGTACAGCTCTTAGGGTATTCTCCAGGGTGGGGGGACTACAGGAGAGTGAGTGTTCAGGTATTTAAACTGGTTTTAAGTGAGCTAATTTCTGTACAAGGATTAATCCAGTTTAGAGCTCTGTGCAGGTTAATATTGTCCTCTTCCAAATTAGCTTGCAGTGTTTTCTGCTCTGGAGCTGAACTGGTCTTGGTACTCATACTAGGTCTTGAAAGCTGCTTTGTTTATTTTCAGTCTCTAAGTAGGTTACACATATATTTGTGATCCTCCTCTGTCCCCTTTATGTATTTAAATCCTAACTGGGGAGCCTGAAAATAATCTTGCCTAACTTCTAACCACCAGAAGCATCTAATTTTTCCTATATAAAGCAAGTCCATGAGCCTATAAATCTCTAGATTCTTCTTTTGTGCTCATGTGTCTAATAGTTGCTCATTGCAGTACTCTGTATTTGGGCACAAATCTTTTTTTTTTTTTTTTTTAATCTGCATTAATGAAGACTTCAGAAGGTGTCTTGGTGTTTCTCGGTGCATTTGGGGAGTGAAGAAACAAGAAGGTGAGTAGTAAGAGATATCCTTTATTTAGTCTGCAGGCACTCCTGAGCAAACTATATTCCTAATTTTCTAGTTAGAAAGAAGAAAATATGTGTGAAGTTGGTGGAAAGTGGCTGTCACTCTACAGTTCAGACCAAGGCTTGTTTAGGTTAACTGGATAATTTTCCTTATCTACTACATAAGTTGGAATTGGATCCTTCAGGAAATTTTTATGAATGGCATCTAGAACGTAATATTTTAAAATCTTGTTAACACCTGATAGAAGTTTCTATACTCTGACAATGTGGGAGGGAGAATATTTCATTGAACACAGCTATGGTGAATATGTTTTCTTAAAAGATCTGTAGATGAAAGTAAAAGACTATTATAGCTGTCTGGCCTGAACAAATGAGATGAACAAATTTTACTCAGTAATGTTTTTAGGAAGCCTCCTACTTCTCTTTGAACAGTGGTGTGTACTAAAGGATGTATCATAAATATTTATACACAAATATAAGTACATGCATCCTAAACTTAATGAATGAATATTGGATGGTGGTTGAATTGAAGATGTGGATTTCCAGAGGGATTACAGTGTCTGAAGGGTAACCTTAGCTGGAAAAGAATAATGTGATTAAAACAGACTATTGCAGATTCATTGATAATACTCCTACTGCAGAACCAGAGTTGGCATGTCTTAATCTATATTGTTTATTAAAACCTCTCCTTTTTGCTTTGATTCTCTCATGCTAAGAACTTCTATTTGCTGAGGAATTAAACATTCACATTTGCTTCCTGAGTCTTTTCTTAAGCTAGTATCAGAAAAAATGAAAGAAAAACAAAGATTGTCTGGAAATTCTAAAGAAATTTAGGTTTTTAAATCCTTTCAGGAGATCCTGTGTTTACTAAGTGAACTACATAGGGTTAATTTACTAAAGTGTTCTGAAGGACTTGCCCAAATGAGAAGAGAAACATTACCTAGAGTTGCTGTTCTTTGCCAGGAACAAAAGTAAAACAAATCAGTGGCAGGATGAGTGGATCCGGTTAAATAATAATGTCTCTCCAGCAGGAAGTCTGTCTGTCAACTGAAAGGTGAGACAGCAACATAATGACAATGCCCCGTGGATCAACTCTGAGAGTAAAAAAAAAACATCTCACAACACAACCCACCCCCAAAACCCCATCAATGAAAATAGAAGATGACAGAATTCACAACAACATTTTTTTAGTCTTTAAGCTCTCAAGTGTCTGGAAACACATTTCTTCTCTAGGGTTATTCACATGCAGATTCCTCCTTGTGGTGGAATGCCCCAGGGTAAGGAGAGCAGGATTTGGCCCTTTCTGTTTGCTCACTGAGGCCAAGTGCTGCTTTCTCAGTGAAATACCTGCCTTAGAGCTGTACAGCTGTGATATGCAAGAGTAACCTTGGCATTTCCTTTATTTTTGGTATAGCAGGTGAGTCCTGTGAAAGCTGAAGACTGTGTGGAAATGAAGCATGCAGGGGTAGGTGACATGCATGAGTTTTGGCTGGAGAACTGGGGATGTGGGGATGCTTTTGTGACAACAAAGGTAGAAATAAGGCTGATCAGAATTAATATCAAGTTAAAACATCCACAAAAGCTTTTCAGTCTGGTGCTCTGTTATTTGTATTTCAGTTCTGGATAAGTGCAATGCTCCTAGGACACATGAAAATTCCCTGGAACCAACAATTGTAAGTGTTCATTATCTCTGAGAGAAAATCTAGTTATTTAACATGTTATTTAAACATGGATTTAACAGCTAACAGAAGTTTGAAAACTTTGGTCTCTGTTTCTAGGACTTTAAGTATATAATTTTTCAAAATCGGCGTATTTTTTTTTTAATATATGAAGGCTTCTCACACTGGCATTGAGAAATCCCAAATTGCTGTTCATGTGCTTAAAACATCTGCAGGAAACAAAGATGTTGGTTTACTTTGCAGTGATCAGTTCAGATTTCATTTCCATTTGGTGATTGCTGTGAAAGGTTTACCTGCTGTAGTGTAGTTGATTTTGTCTGGAAACGCCTCTGTCTCTCCCTGTGGCTGCTAAGCAACAGCCCAGGTACTTACTGTCAAACAAATAAAACGAAAGCCTCATCTGCCACTTGGAGGCCCAATGTCATTGTCACTGAGCCACTCAGCTGGGTCATCACATTTGAGAGTCAGCTCTAGACTTAGTTTTTGACCACACAGTAATTTAACTGTAGGAATCCTCTGAGTCTTCACATTAAGCAGCGAGATTGTAACTATAAGGAAGTATTCTAATGCCTCATATATTATTTATTTTAAATTGTTATGTTTTTTCTTCATCAAAGGGTGAAAGGAAAACTTACCTGATGAGACAGTCTAATTTTCAAAAGTAGAGTTACCTTTTTGGTCACCCTAGAACAATGAGGGATTTCTTTAATAAGTTCCTGCTATGATTAGAGGGAATCCTTTTCCTTCTATTACTTCCCTTGCTTGACCCAAAACAATAACCAAAATATATTTCTTGGAATCAGTCTGGAGAAAAAAGAGGAATATAACAGAAGGAGCAGTCAGGCAGAAATGTTACTGACAAAGGGAAATTACCATTGAGGCAAGTAGGTAATCAATAGTAATCAAGCTGGTGGCTCTAAAATACAGAAGTTTCCCTTAAGACTTGTATTTTGTTCATCTGCACTGGGTCAGGAGCTAAGACAGACTAATTGCAATTGAGGTAAGCTTTTCAGAAAGGTCCAGGGGACATGAAAACTTCAGTTTTTAATAGCTGGAACTTGTCTCCTTCTCCAAGGCTGTGGTTGCTAACTGCACCCTCTGCCACTATGACCTCCAGCAAGTGGGTCGCTCCTTGCTGTTCCAGCAGCTCTGTGTTCTGGGAACTGCAGATGGCATCTGTACACATACAGTCTTACATAGGGAGAGGTCTGAAAAGCACAGAGAAGGGGTTCTGGGAATAACTTCTATAGTGTTGCTAAAGCCTGTTGCCAAAAGTAGGTGTCTAAATATCTCTAGATCCCATGTATTGTGCACTTCATGGTAGGGTTACACAAATATTTTAATGTAAGCTAGATAAATGAATTCTGGTTGTTTCACCAAGTGTGTACTGGAAATGGGTGCTCCTGGAATGGTGAAAGAAATATTCAAGGAAGCCATGGCACCAAAATACCAAAGTGTCCCAGAGTTGTCTTTTGCTGTTGCAGATTTCAGTGTTTGTGGAGGAAATAATAAACAAGGCCTGAAAAATAAAATCCACTAAACTGACTTCGTGGATTTTGAAGCAGTTAGTTCCCATACAAAGTCCTGCTGTGTATGGGTTTAGAATATTAATTTTACAGGCTAATCCATCTCGCCATCTGCTCATCTGAAATTCAAACAAGGCTGTGTATTGCAAGTTAGTATCCTGTAACAACCAATAGCTCTAAATGATCAGCAGAATATTGCATTCTGTCTTGCTCCTCCATCAGTGAATGGCTACGACATGTCATTTAATACTTCAGCTACTGATTATTCCTGATGGGGAGGAAAGGTGAGAAAGCAAATGATTGAGATGGTAGTGATGTTTGGCATGCATCTTGTGGATCCACTTTTTTGTCGCTCTCTCCCATGGTCCAATTATTATGGGTTGTGCCAAAGGCTAGAGGAAAGACTGTGTTTAGATCTTTAGATTGGAAGTAGTGTGACAAATAATTTCCTCTGAGAATTACTTTCCTGTGGAAAGAATTGGTCTTGACTATCCAGTCAAGATCAATATTTCAAGCTCTTGACTAGCCTCTGGAAACCATGAATATATGCAGGTTTTTTTGAAACCTAGTAAAAATTTGATTTGATGTGGTTCCAACCACCAAACTGAGGATTTCTGTGCAGAATTGAGAAATACATATTGAGCTTTTTAATTTGTACCTGACTTTATTAAACATTCACTTAGTAGCTCATACTCTCAGACTCAACACCTTTAAATAAGGAATATTTGCCTAATAATTTTAAAATTCTAACTCAGATATAATAGAACTGGTATTTGTCATTGTCTTTTTTTTTTAAACTTTAAAATTAAATTTTAATTATTTTGTTTGAGAAAGGATGCCTTTGCAAACCATGTGATTTGAGTAGCTGGTAAAGTCTTTGTCATATCAGTAGTGTGCTTGAAATGTTCAAGATTTTTGGATATTATGATTCTACTCTTTTAATTTCTGTAACTTTTTGATATGATTATGGCTTTACTTATGTAATAAACATGAAACTCTAATCAATAGACCGTTATTAATTCTTTATGTTCTTAATGTCCAGTAACATAACAAGAAGGAAAAAAACCCCAAAAAAACGTGAGGTAGGATGCAGTTCTGAGGCTTTTGTTAATGGTTTTGTGGCTGACCACGTTTTGTGCCTTTGGAACACTTCACCAGTGAGATACTTAAGAGTAAAAACTTTATTTTTAAAGAGAGAAATCCCGTCTTTCCACCGTTTGGTTACATGAAGTTGCCTAATGTCTGGGTTTCCACTTTCCATTCTGCAAAATGCTTACAGTCAGAGTTCATTGAATTCTTAGAAAAAAACCCTAAATTTTCCCAGAACCTAAATGTAATTTGCTTTTGGAGTAATTCCATTAATTTTCCTAGTCTGTGTGAGGAGTGTTAGCAGGAACTGAATCATAATGTTTGGAAAGGACTTTAAAGTATTTAGAAAACTATAAAATATTATTAAGTGTCTAATTAATTGCTCAAACTCATAGTCTTCCTAATAGGTTTACTTTGTTGTTGTAGTAAAAGGATAAGTTAGATTGCTCTAGGAAATACATTTTTTTTGTAAATTTTGAAACCACAGCAATTTGGGTAACACATTTTAGCCTACATTATGGTTATGAGTTGCTGCATTACAAGGATTCCACGTAAAACCACTTCATACCACCAAGGGTAACATCTTTATGTAGGTGAATAATAACTGTGAGAAATCAAAGAGGCTCAAAAGAAATTAAAAAAAGGAGGAAGATGAGTGTACGTGAGGGAGATGATATTTTTGTCTTCTCTGTTGTTAGTTAATACTGAGAGAAAAGAAAAAGACTAATTTTTTATCTATTTGATACTGAGAAGGAGTCAGAGAAAGAAACCCTTTTGCTAAGAGCTCTGAATTAGTTTTGTTTGGCACCATTCAGGTGCCATAGACCGGGATAACAAAGAAAGCTTTCAGTTTGCCTTGTTGAGGTTCACTGAAAGGAGAGAGTGTGACTTAAGGAAGAGTTTAGGTAGAACCTAGAAAGGCAATTAAGTAATTTAAATATTTCTGTTTGCTTTTCACTGGAGGACAACATAGAGTTTGGAAGACACACAGACAAAAATATTGTGCATTTCCCAAGCAACTCTGTCTTTGCTATTTCCTACCTTACCATTACCCAAAAGGAAGAAGCAAATTGTGACACATTTAAAACCAATATCAAAAAGCTAACTGCAAATCAAGTTTTAATTCTGGTGAATAAAGAGTGATAAATGGAAGAAATATTACTAATAAAGAAATTATATGTATTAGAAATACTAATTATATTAGAAATACTGCTAATAAAGAAAATCCTCATAACATTTAACCTTTTCTGAAACTGTTTGCATAAATAAGTGACTTGAAAATGTCTCATTGTAGATATTAGTAAGAAACTTGCTAATCTGATAAACAGATTGTATTGAATATACATTGTTTTCTTCCAAAATATACCTGTTTTGTCTTCTCCTTCGATGATTATTTTTATTGAGGCTTTTCTACATTTTAATGTGACCAGAACAATTTTAAAATCATGTATTGCATACTTTCTGGGGGCGTGAAAGTCCTGGCTTAAGTTTGAGACAAGTGAACAATTGGTATGTTATTGCAAAGTGTTGATAGTGTGCACATCCTCATGTCTGTGTCTCAAGGAAGAATGTAAGAACTCCATTTGTTACTGACTTATTTTCCATTTTTCTGTTGCTCTGTGTAATGCCTATTCTGACAACTCAAAATGTTGAACCAACAAAGTAAATAAGCACTATGGAAACCATCAATCATAAAATATTCATATGCTTAGGAAAAAAAACATATTTAAGTTTCTTTTGGTCTCTTCAGGATGACTTTTGTCTCACTGTTTCGGTTTCAATAAAAGAGACAGTATGCACTAAACAGATAAAATATCCATTTATGTTTGAGGATATCGAGCCAAGTTTTGCTATCAGCTCTACTACTGTTAGTGCTGTAACTTCATTGGAGTTACTTTGGTATTATCTTGACAGAAGTAGACAGCAATTAATGAGGAATAGAGTTGCTGTATATTCTAAAAAATCTTGAATAGTGATATGTAACCACAGGCCAGATTTCTCCCTTCATCTCCAATAGGAAGCTGAAGTCAGACTCGGGTTCTAGGTGAATTCAGTGGATGTTCACATATTGCTCTGTGATGCAGTGCAGAGCCATACTAGGGCACTTTGATCAAGATTTAATTTAGTGGTTAGGGCAGTTTCTTTGAAAATAGGGGATGAACAGCTTTTATCTCAGGAGAACATATTACCCAAGTCTCCCAGGATCTGATTATATACTTTAGTTGCTCTTCTGTCATTTAAAGCAAGGGCACTGACAGTTTTGCCATCAATGCTGAAAGTGTGCAGTGTTTCTTCTTGCAGGACAGAAACTGATAATCTACCTCACTGCCCATGTGGTGGAAAGTCCCACCATTCATGAGCAGTGGCCATTTCTCTGAGGTTTCAAAGAAATAGAGTTGAGAGGTGTGAAATATTTCCACATGACTGAACCTGTGTTAGTTAATCAACTGTTCCTCACCAAAAAGGCAGAAAAACACCCCTAGAAATGTTACTATCAAACTAGTTATGTCCATTTATTGGGTTTCAGGTTCAGAACTATTAGAATACAGTTATACACCTGTTAGACACATGGCACAGAATATCAATAAGTTCGGCTGCCAAAAACTGTATTTTTATCAAAGTGATTTACCCAGTTGTTCTGTACCTGCTGGGTGTGTGTATGCCAGTATTATAAGTAGTAAGGAAACAAAAGACTGAAAAATGCAGTGATTTTTCCAGGTGCAATAGAACAGACACTCCCAATAATTAGAAAAAAGAAGAGGAAAAAGGCACTGTAGAAAGTGAGATTCCTTGGACATAGACTTTGCTGTATTCCAAGTGGAGAATACAGGGAATTTGTACCTGCAGTGTAGTCAATTGTTGGGACAGGAGGATTTACATCAGAGGAGCTTGAACTGCTGAAATGTCATCACATGTTCTACAAAAGAGCTTACAATTTAAAATGTAAAGAGTCCTAGAATTTCATGCTTTTGGATAACCAAAATCAGCTGGTAAAGTGTCAAAGCTGCTGACCAGAAAAAGCCCAAAGTAAATCAGGAGACATGGAGAAAAAGGAGGCAGATGCCAGCAACGTGGCAGCTCCTGGGCAGACAGGAAAGCTGTTTTTGTAGTGATGAGTTGGTTTGAATGTGACAAGAGAAATCCTTCTCCCCTGCTCACTGCATGTTAGGAAAGAGAGAGAGTATTTTAAAAGCTGTAAAGGATACCTTTAGCCAGGCAGAAATATCCCTCAGGAAAAAAAAAAGAAAAAAAAAAGAAAAAGAAAAGAAGAAGATTTCTTTAAATATAACAAAACTCATTAGATCTTTCTGTTCAAAGCCGTTATTCCTCAGGTAATCTTCGTTGTTTTTATTGGATGGTGGAACATATTTTTCAAGTGGTATGCTGTTTACAAAGTTTAAGAAACCTAGTTAGAGAACAAAAGTTGTATTGTCTGACTGGTAGAACCAGTCATGTGACTGGAAAAGTGAATTCCATATATTAAGTACACAAATGTATGAAGAACAGCTTATATGCATCCACTTATATTTGTTTTGCTTATAAGAATTGAAGGCTAAATTACTATGAAGAATTCACAAAAATGATGTCTTACTTCCAAACAGCCTACATGTGAAAATTGAGCCAGTTCCTTGTGACTGGAATGTAACTAGATTTGAGTGTAAGAAATAGATGTTCTCTATTTTTATATATATGTGTGTGTGTGTGTATATATATATATATTTATACATATATACATATACATATATTTACAAAAAAAAAGTAGATTTTGTTATTGTTCACATACAGTCTGCAAATTCTGAGTAAAGAATGATGACTGATTGTCTCCACTATCTTGCATCTTATCTAGAGGCCTTCCCTGTGCAAAACAAATGTAAAATGCTGCCACACTGATACAAAAATAAATGATAATGTTAAACAGAGAGGAACACCCAAAAGAGTGGTGGTTGTATCAGCAATGGTAGGCCTTGGGTCAAACCAAGTTTTATTTTTAAAACTATGACTTGCAAGCCAAGTTGCTTAATTACCTGTGAACCCTCTATTAAATCTCCAGTAGTTGTAATGAGATAACTAAATACTAACACTATCTTCACTAAATCCAACGTCAAATTTTCCCATCACCTGTCTCACAGATCTAAAAGAAAATTGTAATGTCAGTACATGGATTTCATTCATTTGACTGTCATCTTCTATGCTAGCAAGTTACCAAAACTGAATAAGAATAAAATAATTTGTAGATGAGAACTCAGCTGGAAAGGGTAATGCTCTGCAGTGAGAATGAATCTGAATAATCAGCTTTAACTCTAGAATTCCTCATTGCTATCAATATGTGTGTCAATAGGCTGTCGTTACTCATGCCACTATTAAAAAAATACCAGTTTTACTGCTGGAAACAAGAATCCCTCTAGGCAGAAACTTCACAAACTTTTTCAGATATTTCTTATTTCATCTGAAGTGTTTGGGCAGAGGATTAGTATTTAAATGGAAAAAAATACTGATGCATTAATTTCTGCTGATTTGGTACAATAGCAGTATCCACTGCAGTGTTGTTTGCAAATTCATCATCCATCTGCTGATTTTTTTTTCCTAAGGAAGCAGAAATCATCGTGCTTTTTGTTTGAGAATATGATAAGTCTGTGGATTCTTACATTGCTATAAACCTTGTTTCTTCAAAGAAGAAGAAACTGTAGCAAGTGTATGAAGGAAGTCTGTGATGCGATGTACAGCAGGAAGTTTCTTGGTGGCAGTTGGGCTCTGGCAATGGTCACACAGCCCTGTTTAAAATGATGAACACATCAGAGGTTGTCAGGTTGGCCTCACCATGTTTGAGAGATGTCTCCATTGATGTGCATTCTGTGTGTGCATGTGGAGAGAGTAAATTTCACTTAGAGTGAGTAAGACTCTGGAATTATTTTTCCCCAACAGTTTTGTGTACTCACCAGAATGTCTCGCTCCTTTAGCTAATATTTGCAGTAACTTTATATGTTAAAACAAGGCTATGCGGTAGCTTAATCATGTGGCTGCAAAATTAACCTTTGACCTTTCTTAGCCTAATCAGGAAATTGATTTCAGGAGCTATTCCTTAACTCAGGATATGTGGTTAAAGGTAAACATCACTAATAGGAAGTCTAGTAACAGGAAACGTGTGAATGCTAATCCATACAAACATAAACAAACCTTTGGCTTACATACAGTTTTATTGGAATTTTCCTCTTGACTCCCTTTCCTTCAATAAGCCAGAAAAAATTACAAGCAGCTTGTTAAACTCTTTGAAAAAACTTGAGGGTTTTTTTGTGGCTATAGGTTTATTACATTTCTGCTAAAGGAGACTTTCAAACTTGGGTAGAATTTTATGAAGAATCATCTCAGGACAGTTACATGCAACTCATCTTCACTGCAGTTCTGATCAATGAGGTTTATTACCAGAAACACACAAATTTTAGGCATAAGTGGGGCTATTTCTTTTTGTGTAACAGAATTGAATGATTTAGAGAAAAAGGGCTTACAAAAAATCTATTTCCATAAGGTCATTTTGAAATCTTTTTAGAAAAAAATTGTCAGAAAGTCACTGAAATGAATATAATTTCAGGACAGAAAAGTAAATTTGAGATTTTGAAACCTTTTAAATTGTTTTCATTGAATTCCTGCTACATTTCATTAGGAAAATAGGCTGGTGTGACTTGCAGCTAAACACGAGCCAGCTAATCACCGTAGATAAAAGTATAGGCCTTGCCTTAGAAACCTGTGACTTGCACTTTTCTCTTCATACTAAATCAACAAAACCTTCACGTTCATATTGAGCTCCCATGAGTTCAATGGGATGTTGTCCATGTCCATTGATACAGATCAGCTTTCAGGATTAGGGCCAAAGTAATTTTTCTGGGATGAGTTTCCTTGAAGTCAAAGGAGGATTTTATGGGAACAGAAAAAAAAGTCTAGTCTGACAAAATTCTTTCTCAAAACAGGAAAGAACAAGATAGCTGTAAAACAGTAGCTTACAATCTCTGTAGTTCCTCTTCTGTCTTGTCCAGGTTGAGTAAATCAGTGATATTCATAAAATAAACCCAGGCAAAGCATTTACTATGCATCTTAAAGCAGCGGATATGTGTGGCATTAGAATAGTGTCATAATGCTATGTGTTCACTTATTTACAAAATTGGCTAACCCATGAAGCACACAATTCGTGGCTTTACTTTGCAGATGATTTTTTTCCTAAGGGAACATTTTCAAAACAATTCTTAAGATGTAGTATTATGTTAACTTCAAAAAAAAGTTATTGCATGTAAAATGAATATCCGATGATTATCTAAAATATGTTTAATGATTAACAGCTGTGAAGTAAACTGTAGAAGAATTGTATCAGTCCAGCCTTGTTAAATAAATTTGGGATTTATTCAATTTGCCTTAATACAGTGTCTCTTCTAGAGATCATAAAAACTTCTCTTCGGGGTTTGACAGTCCTATGAGTATTTGGTTGTCTTTCCATTTTTGGACCCATGTTTGCAGACTGATGTGTTGTAGTCATTCACTCCACTGTAGTCCAAAAGATCTTTGCTTACTATACCCAGGAAAACTTGTAAAATTGATTTTGATCACAGCCTCATTAAACACACGTTTTGCAAATTGGGAGTGATGAGTGAGGAATAAGCAGCCTGCAAGAGCCCTGCCACTTAAATGTAATAATGTTAAAAACTGAGGAAAAAGTTGCTATATAGAGACATGACAATATTTATACAAGCAACTCTTAGGGCCTGATTCTCTCATTAGTCTGGTGCTATTGGAATCATTCCTGAATTCAGTAAATTTAAATATAACTAAAGATTTTATCATAAGTTAATGGAATTTAATAAAAACAAGAGGTGTAATAAGCCACAGAGTAGTATCAAACAACTTTCTTTCTGTTTGTTTGTAAGCAAAAATCAAAGATTTTCCTTTTTTATATGTATGTTACCATTTGGCAAGGGGTTTAATCAGTTCCCTGGAATAACATTTTTATAGTGAATTTCAATCGGGCAATAAATTTAATATTTTAAAATATTAAAACCTCATGACACTAGGTTTTTTCCACAGGAGAAACTCCTTGTTTTTCTCATAAATCTACCTTTTTTTCTCCCTGTTCAGATTTTCAAATTGCTTTTTGTTTTCTCTTAAAAAACTGCTGGTACGTATGAGAAAGAATCCATCTTTATGATGCTTGTTTTGATAGAACAGAAATTGCTGTCAACATGTCAGTGTGAGGCACAGTCCTTTTTTACTTCAGTGCCTTAACGATGGCATTCTAATGAGGAATGTAATTTGCCTAATTAAAAGGTTATCTGTAAGATACAGCTGTCCCTTGTGCTGTAGGAGTGAGCACAGAACTGGGCAGGTGTACCTGGAGAACCTGGGAATCCCTTACTTCCCCCAAGGAAGAGGCTTAGTAGTTGTAGATGCTGGAAAAAATGATGAGGAATCAGTCCCAAGTTCTACACTTCAAGCACAAGATTATCTTCTGATCCATCAAAGGCTGGTGCTGCCACCCACAGGGATCGGGATAGGCTGGAGAAAGACTGGCAAGGACCCTACAGAGCTGGACAAGGAGGACTGACAGGCGCTGCACCTGCAGAGGAACAGCCCCACGCAGCAGCATAGGCGGAGGCTAACCGGCTGGAAAGAAGCTTTGCAGAAAACAACCTGGTGTCCTGGTGGATGCCAAGTTATCATGAGCCACAAATGTGCCCTTGCAGCAAAAGTGAAATGTATCCTGGGCTGTACTGGGAGAAATATTTCCAGCAGGTCAGTGGAGGAGATCCTTCCCGTTTCTGAAGTACTGATGAGGCCACTCTAGAATGCTGTGTCCAGTTCTGGCCTCCCAAGTACAAGAGAGACATGGACATACTAGAGAGAGTCCACTGAAGGGCCATGAAGATGATTAAAGGACTTGAGCATCTCTCCTGTGAGGAAGGCTGGTGGAGCTGGAATCCTTTAGCCCAGGGAATAGAAGGTTCAGGGAGGCTCTTATCCACAAAAGTAAATATATAAAGCAAAGGTACAAAGAGGATGGTGCCAGCCTCTTTTCAGTGGTGCCCAATAACAGGATGAGAAGCAATGGGCTCCATCTGAAGCAGGAGTTTCCTTCTTAAGATGAGGAAGCACTTTTTCACTTTGCGGGTGGTTGAGCACTGGCACAAAGTGCTCAGAGAACATGGGGAGTCTCCCTCCCCGAAGATATTAAAAAACTGTCTAGTCATGGGCCTGGGAAACTGTCTGTAGGTGACCCTGCTTGAGCAGTGGGGTTAGACTGGATGACCTCAAGAGGTTCCTTCTGACCTCAATCATTCTGTGGTTCTGAATGAATGCTGTATTTGTTTTCCAGACTTTCATGGGCAGTGAATCCAGTGACGGATCAAATGAAGGCTGTATCTGTAGAATTTGTTGTTTGAGCAGCCACTTACTGATCATGTGAAATAAAATAGTTGCCCAAGGCTTGAGTGGAAATGGAAACCTTAAGTAGAGGAATATGCAATATGTGGCTGTGTATGGCTAAGGATCTTACTACTTCAGATTTATGTAGTGAAATGAGCTCACCTCACGCTTAATGGGCAGGTGTCTTAAAACTGTAAATTTACATATCGGTTAGTTCCAGATGATGCTGTTTCTGGTGTTCTCAAACTTAGATCTGGTACTAGAAAGTTCAACATTCTATTAAACTTTTCCTCCATCTTTAAAGAATGTTGTAAGAAACACTATGATTGCTTATGTTATGTTTTGTGTATAGGATGCCAACATCTAGAGACAGCAGCCAAGAAAATCCTTTCATAGAAAAAACCAATCAATAATCTAGTTTAATTGTTAGATTCATCAAAACTTTTTATACATCGTAAATCACAAAACTGAAGCCTTGACTTCTATAAAGACAAACCAACGTTTGTCAAATGGATACTGTTTATTGTACTATACTGGATGCCTAATTAAGCAATGGACTCTACATGAATTCTTTCACATCAGAAATCTCCCATATCCAGAGTCTGTGGCTCAGCCCTCTTTCAATTCTGTATGGACACCTGCTTCTTCAATTACAGGACTATTTCACACTTGCAGTGGTATCCATTTAGAATAAAAGGCAGTTAAGGTCCATTAATTTCAAACTGTTGTTATGATCATACTGGCTACACAATACATATTTGAAGTAGTTTGATTAAATGTATACAAAGTGTATACATGTAGTGTATACAAAGGATGTGATGAGTTGTTACAGGTTTACAGTTTTAGATATGTGGAAGGAAAAGCAGCACTTCATTGTGTTCCAACAAGGCTAAAAAGTATTATAAGTGGATATTTCTTATCATAGCATTATGGTGCCAGCCAGCAGTAAATACCTTTGTAATTCCTCTTAACAAAATCAATGCAACCCAAAGAACTGCCTTTTGGTTTGGATGCAGCAAATTCTGTTCAACATTATCATCACAATGCAAGTGAGTTTGGAGCTCCTTGACCACACTGGTATGCTGGGAAAGACCTATTAAAACCCAGGGATATCTTAAGACCTCTGAAATGGGTGGTGGTTACACACTATTTTCTCTTTCCCATTTCTAACCACTTCCTCATGGCTGAAGGTCTACAGCACATCTATTTGACAGCTGTTTAAATATACAGAACCCCCAAAGTTTCAATTGTAAAGTAAAGTAAAAAGATTTTGAAGCCAGAAATTGGGAGCAGAAGCTAAAATTCTCTGCTGCTTTTCATTCTTCCTTTGTCTCTGAAATTTTAAAGCAAGTAGCTTAAATTTCGGGGCATGGTATTTAGTCAAACCAGAATATTTTGCCACAACTCCCTTAATTTCCAAGCCCTTGTGGTTGAACTCAGAGTCTCTGTATTTAGCTCATACATTTTTTTGTGGTTTAATATGTTTTCTTCTCTTCCTGATATATTTGAAGCATCTCTGTGCTGAGCTGTCTCATCTGAAAGAGGCTGACAGCATATGAAGGCAGAGGAGTATCCTTTGATGAGAAAATGCAAATCCCAAACAAAACATTTGCAGAACCACTAATCATCATTTCCATACAATTGAGCAATGATATGGTATTTATTATAGAATGACTCAAAGGTAAGGCAGAGTCCTTATAAGAAATCCAACAAATAACTTCATATACACCCCTTCCGCTTCTTTCTACAGGGGGTAATTTTTACCTCATTGCAAATGAGTGTCAGGACTCCCTCAGTGTTTAGTGGAACTGAGGTTTGATCTCTTTGGTCTCAGGAATGACTTATGAGTAGTTTAAGAAGTATCATAGCATAACAGGAAACTGCTCTGGCAAATATTGTCAAAAGGAGTTTCTAAATTCGGAAGAAGGTGTGGTGCTCCGGATCTGACGTTCAGAGATGCTGGTAACCCCAGCTGTCATTAGTTTTCATGGTTATGGATTCAACACTTTGAAATGAGGGAACTGGCAATGCAAAAGTAACCAAAATCTTGGAGAGTTTGGAAAATATTGGTCTTATTTTAAATTTTACTTCTTTGACTTTACTGTTACAGTTATGGCTACTTCATGAATTAATTTTCACAATACCATTTGATAAAGAAAAGATATATACGTGTGAGCTTGGGTTTTTTTGTATTTTTACATGCTTTCCTTATTTAGTTCAACTAATTTGAAAATAATTTAATTTAGCGGAAGCTGTTTTAATTCTGATTGAACCTCAGTTTAAAGCAATGGATATTGTAGTTACATTTAATGATAATGAGCATGTGTTTTAAAAACCTTAATTAGTCAGGTTTGCATTTAAAAAAACCACATCAGCTTATGGTGGGTCTAAAGCTTGATGTCCTACTATGTTAGATCCTATTTGTTTCTACTGGATCTTGGCTAAGAAAATGAATTCAAACCAAGATTCAGATTTGGCATTTTTCTCTGTTTATTAGAACCTGTAACATCCAGATATTCAAGAGTGAATGCCTTAGGCACACTTCCATTTCTGATTTGGACTCACAAAGGTTGAAAAAAATATTTAACCAAAATATAACTTTACTTCTCTGCATTACAAAAATCAGATAAGGAAGCTAAAATGGAAAAAGCCAAAGGTCCTCTTTACTGGTAGAAAACAAAGCAGCTGCATTGTAGGGTATATGGGGAGTGCTAGGAGAAAAAGAGTTTAGGTGTACTGAGTCTAGTAGCCTGCACTGTCTTGTCTCCATTGTCAGCAGAAGATTAGATTGTGTTCAAAATTTCTAAGCTAATAATTATGCTTTATTTATCAAGTCAGACAGAGAGTGACTCATTTGACTTAACAAAATTTAAGGTGTGATCGATCGCATTGTAGTGTAGATCAGCAAAAATGGGTCAGATGAATCATCTTTAAATGCTCGTTTTTCTTCTTTAACTTAAAAAACCGCAAAACAACCTACATTAACTAGCTCAGATATAGGCATCTACACTCTAGGGGATTAAAATAAGATTAAATCTATCCAAAATATTCAGAGTTTGGTCTCAGCTGGATAAAACAGGCTGTAGTATGTTTGGTCTGGTTCAGTCTTGGTCTTTACAGGTCATGTAGATGAGACACTGGTCTGTACTGGAAAGCTAATTGCCATCTTTAAAAGCTTGAGATTTTGAGGTGTATTTCTGCTAAGTGCACACCTACTGGTCAGCAGTGTGTTTGTAGCTGGGCTCATGAGTTGGCATAGACCAACCTAAAGCACTTAGTTCAGTAGGAAGAAACTCTCTCCCTCCAGATTTTGTTACCCTTCTGACCACCACTGGCCAGTGGGTCAGCTTTCTCAAAGACTTTGCAGCCAGCAAAAGCAGAAAGTGTCTGTTGGAAAGAAATACTTGGTATATTGAGGTGTCTCCAAGATAGAACATCCCAAGAGAAGGATGTTTGATCTGGGAAGCTTTGGGGTTACTTTTATGCTGTAGGAAAGTATCTCAGGAAAGGTTCATGTCATACTGGAGGGGTGGCAAAAGGGAGACCCACTAATTGTCACTTCTGTTTGAGAAACGCTGCACCTGTTGCCATGCCAATCATATAAGGAGATCTTTATGTAGGTCAAGTGGCTCTACATTATTAATGCCAGAGTGCATGTGTCTGAAAAAAGACAAATACTGAGAACATGAATAAACTTCAGGTGTACATGTTTCATTAGGAACAGAAAAGGTGTAGGAGTCTGAGTGCTGAAGAGATTATTTTCTTAGGCTTTGTGTTTTGCTGGTTCATTCATTTTGATTTTGAATATCCTTTTTATTTCTTCCCTTCAATTTCAGACCAATTCTTTAACTTAAAATTATTATCTTTCAGTGTCTCTGGGGAAAGAGCTGAAACTCCTCCCACAGTTTTCTAGCTTAGTCCTCTCTATAACTTCCTTTTCAGAGTTTAACTCAGGATTTGCCAATAATTGACCATGAGTTCAATTTTTTTGATCAAACCCTTTTTTGTAGTCTCTTTTTGCAGTTTCCTAAGCTTGCTATTGTTGCCTTGATTATGTATTATGTAAGGAATTGAATTTCTTGGAATTAAGCTGATTCTTGATTTCATCAATAGTAAATCTCCATCAAGTTAGATTTATTTTTAAACTCAATCTGACTAGTAGTTGTCTTTAACAAGAGATTAAATGCATACTGTCCCTGAAGTAATGAATGTGCTTTTAATCTCTTGTTAAACTCAATCTGACTAGTAGTTGTCTTTAACAAGAGATTAAATGCATACTGTCCCTGAAGTAATGAATGTGCTTTTAATTTGCTTCCAAAGTTGCTACTAAGTTACTTCAGGTTGCTGTAATTAAGCAACCTGTCTTCTGTAGCTTTGTACCAAAAATAAGCAGTTGGATCCCCCTGTGGTTCTCCTCCAGTGTCTGCTGCTCTTTTGTGTTTCTTCTTGACTCCAAAGCTTGGATCCATGTAGCCTTCCTGCCGTCAAACACTGTGCTGTTCCAGCAGAGCATCTTTTAGCTCTCTAGTTCTTCCTGTTAATATTCAGGTTTGTAGGTGGGGGAGAGGAATTATTAAATTATTTATATTGGCATTTATAAATCTTATCTCTCTCCTACTTTAATTTTGAATATAACTGAAGCAGACAATGTGTTTTAAAAGGGGATAAAGTTAAAATCGAGGTTCCATGACCTAACCGGGTTATGCATATTTTGAAATTGTCTGAGGGGAAGTAATAGTTTTCTAAGAGTTGAAATTCTTTCAGTGATGGAAAGAGTAATTTTATGACAAATGCTATTATACTTCAAAGGTAGAGGAAAGAGGTGAAAGTGAAGCCACTGCTTGTGCTAAAATTTGAAAATCACTCTATCAGTGCTCTTTACTTTGAGAGTAAAACTGACAAATCTGAAATATCTAGTTCAAATGTTTGCCATTGACTAGCAGGCATTTGTTTCTAAAGCTGGTAGAAGCAGTTTTCATTCTTTCTGCCTTCTCAGTGATTGATCTGTTTCTTTCTGTTTTTCCTTCAGAGAACTTAATTGCATGATGTTTTTTCAAAAATAAGCACATCAAATGTCACAACATTAGCATAATCATAAAAATGTCAAACATTCAGTGCATTTGCAATATGCCAGAGCTTACCAGAAAACATATTTTTTCATGTGATTAATGTGAGTCTCTGGAACATGTCTTTGAATGGGCATCTCTTAAAAAGGTGACTAGTGGTTGCTACGGATTATTCCCATTAGGGAAAAGAATAGTTTTTCCCTAAAGTACAATAAAATTGGTCCTTAAAAGCAGTAGATACTAAAGGAATAGACAGATTTAAAAGGTCATCTAAGAAAAGGAAAGATTACTAGTAGAATCATAGAACAGTTTGGCTGGGAAGGGACCTTAAACAGTATCTACTTCCACCCTCCCTGCCATAGGCAGGGACGTATTCCACTACACCAGGTTGCTCAAAGCCTCATCCAACCTGGCCTGATGCTGTGGTTGTGTTCTGTGCAGATTTTTGCTTTGTCTGGCTGGCCATATTGATCTCCAGCTGAAAGAACCTGGAAAGTTGGACCACAAATTTCAGTGCCTGTCATAATCTGGATACTACCATTTGTGTCATGGGTAGTATTGTTTTTTAAATATAGGTAGCTGATCAATGCTGTATATTTAAGATGACTAGATAAGCTAAAAAGCATCTGTGTCATACTAATAAATGTACTTTTAAAATTGCATCTAAACTTGCACAGAATCTAAACTTTGTTCCACTGCTTCTACTATTTGCAATAGCATTATTTTGGTCAGTAATTTAATTAGGATTTGGGATTTGGAAGGATTTGGGACTGTGAATCTCAATTGTAAGGATGGAAATGCTGGAAATGGGAGTTTCAGAGACACCTTGTAAAGCAACTATTATAATTTTCTGTGCAGAGTCCCTTCATCTTTCTTGGCTGTTAAAGAGGGAAATAGCCACAAAATACAATGAAATACTTTAAAATTTGGACATAGCAACCAAATTTATTGTCAGTGCAGTAATTTGCTTCCCAACATCCTCTTCTGGATTTTGTCCAGAGCTCTTCACTTGATTTGTGAAAGCTGCCTTCATTAAGCTCTTGACTGCACTTGGTGAGACTGTTATCTAAAAGATTCCTCGGCATTGTTTTTTCCATGCATGGAAAGCCATAGACACAGTCTGCAGTGTTCTGGTATGATCCAGGAGAGGAAAGCAGGCATGCTGTGAGCAGGGGTTCTCCTCCTCCTTATAGCCTCTGAACCTCCTAACAGGTTTTCCTGAGGAGTACCCTGTGGTGTCTCAGGACATCTCTGTCTTACTGCCTTTGTTCACATGGGCAGATGTTTGCCTTTTGCACATTGCACTTGTGAAAATACAGTGGAGTATAAATAGGTCACACAGCTGGCAGAATGTGCCAAACTGGTAACTTTCTCTCTCTAAATATGTTTATGGAGAGCAAAGGCCTTGTAAACCCCTCCAGTTATGCTAAGGACAGAGTCATTACAGGTAGCTTTTCCTAATGTCTTCTCACTTTAAGGAATAAAAATTAATTGTCCCTACTTGGTTCACTCTTCTGCTCTATGATATATCTGAAAAAATGCCAGCTGGTGCTGGTGTGGTGGCACCAGGTCATGCTCCTCGGATATGGGCTGCAATAAATGGGTCACTTCAGCAGAAGCTGCCAAAGGGCCCTCAGGGGATAAATACCACTGGGTGAGAACTGCCAACAAATGGCTAGATCTGCATCCTCTGACTGCTCTTCTGACCTGTCCTGTCCTGAGAGAGTACTTTTATGCTGCTTTTTCCTTTTTTTTTTCTTTTCCCTACAGATACCCTTCTGAACCTCACAGCAGGTTTGATGTTCATTGACAGAGGTCATGTGAAGCTGCATGTCCCTCTCCAGTAGCAGAAAGGAGAGAACGGTGGCTTCAATCTGTGGACTGTGAGTGAAGGGGAGAGATGTGCCCATGCCCACATGGACCTGCTGCAAGAGGACATTTTGCTCATTCCTTCTCCTTCATTTCTTCTCACATTCTTCTCTGGCCTAGGCAATTTGTCTTTGTCTCCTGTAGTATTTGAACACCTGTATCCTTTCCTAGTCTGCAGGGTATCACTTTGTATTCCCTGAACTGATGATGGGATTCTATCAGAGATGTCAGAGGACATGGATTGGGCAGTGGTAAGCACTGATTTTAAAACAGTTACAAGTCAGATTTCTTAATCCATCTCCTGGATGTCCAGATCCCAAGGATGGATTCAAATACACCTGTGAATATTTCAGAAGACATTCCACATAGCTGACTATAGAAATAACTTCCTTCAAAATCCTAAGCACTGAAATGTTTGCAGTTGCCTGTGTAATATGTACTTTCTGATCATTAAATTCTGCTCTGTGCTACTTTTCAACATGTAAGAACAGGTTCTGCCTGTACTGTGGGGATGTGATGAGCTAGCAGCAGAGAAGCAGTGCTCACCTGCAGAGCAGTAAGACCAGTGAAAATAATCACTATTTGGGTATTGAAAAGCAGAAACTAATGTGTACATATGTAGAAAGCATAGGCGGTTTTCTAAATTATTTTCAGGTGTCTTTTTTAATCCATCTGTAAAGATGAAAACAATGTCAAATTTTCCCAAAGTCTCTTTTTAAAATGAGTTTTGAAGGCAGTTTCCAGGTAATGTACATTTTCCATTCACCAGCTCATGTGATGCCATGCAAGGTTCCTATCGTGCCCCTGCTCAAGGCAATTTAAGATTTGACATTGATGTGGTGAAGACTGTACCGAAATATTTCAGGTGTACGCTCAGACCTCAAGATCCATCCTGGTCACATGGAACTGTGTACAGCTGGGAAGCATGGAGGGGTTTTAGGACAAGAGTCTCTGCACTGCCAGGAGCATTTTCTGGCCTGATGTGGTGATCCCCATGGGGATTGCTGCCTCTGAAGTTGGTAGAAGGGGTGTTAGTGTGTACAGTGTGAAACACGGGGACAGCCACAGCTCCTCTGCTGCACGGGTTGAGGTAGGGCAGCTCACGAGTCACTCTTTCTCTCTTCTGAATGAGAATTGCAAAAGGAGTGTGTCTTGTTGCACTGCCAGCACAATAATCATGTTCTCCACCCGAATTTGTAGATTGGCACTTAAACATCCCCAATCTGCTCCCTGACACGTTATCCAAAATGGAGTTTTCGCATTAAGTCTGTAGCTGGTTCATGCTGCCTTCTTGTTTCTTCCCCCTAGAAGACCACTGGATTTCATTCCTTAGCTAACACTGTCTACCTTCAGAAAGCACACATGTCTTTGCATTATGGCCTCATATAATGTTGGTAACTTTTGCATGTCAGGGATGAAAAGGAAATGTATAACCAGAATGGGAAGCATGGTAAGGTGTCAAGGAAAGGGAAACAAAAGAGCATGATCCAGAACATTACATCTCTTTGTGAGTGGCTTGACAATACAGATTGAAGGGACAGGTCTTTTTACTATTACTCCTCAGAACCAAAAGAGAAGAAATTGCTTTGCTGGAGGCCACTTCTTCCTGACTGCATTCATATACAGGTGATTTGTTTCAGTGCACAGGGGCATATCCTGCAGTGCTAAAATCGATGGGAATGTTGCTGCTGAAAATAGGAAAAGCATTTTATCTCTGTTTCTGATAACTGATGCCACAGATCTTGGAAGGGGTTTTACTGCTCTTAAAAACAATCTCAACTTGTGTTTTATTCCTGGTGCCTAATGCCTCCATTGTAGGTGGCATTTCACCGTGCTGCTACCCAGGATGCTGTCCCTTGTGAATTCAGGGAGACGCTTACACACTGGAAAGGCATATGAAACCAGCACTTAGAAACAAGTAATTAAGACCTCTGAATAGAGGAGGACACATCAAAAATAACAATTTAACAAAGTAGGTGTCTGAGAACAAGAAACAGGAACTGGTGAGGTGAGGTTTCAGGTGAACTCATAGCACAGAACAGTCACGGTTATACTGGATCCTCAACTTGTTGCACTCTCAGCTGCTCTTTCCTCCCTGGAGTCTTTCCAGGGCAGATGGTGCAGCTGAGGCTGCATGGCCTGAGGCAGAGTGTTGGAGCAGCAGCATGTTGTTAGCTGGCTTAGCAAAAATTGTCTTTTTTTTTTCTTTCTCAGCCCATGTAGTGTAAGCTGAGGCCTAACTGTGGACTTACTCTTTTCCTGTTGTTGAATCCGTAGAGAACTGAACTGTAATAATGGCAGCAGATTGTATATTTTCTGGTCTTTGGATGGTTTGACAGCAGGTCAGTGATAGCAGTTTTCAGAGCAATAAGGATTACCTGTCTGTTATATTTCCATTTTCCCACTTACTCAGCTCCCTAAGCCGAATTATGTTTTTTTAAAGAGTTGGGATTTCTTGCGTAAGTTAACTTGCTAGAGCCTGTGCAAACCTGGGTTCTGGTTATTCCAGTGGAGCACTGTCAAGTCTATGCACAGCCACAGTTTTCTGGTTTCTTTCTAAACATCTGATTCCAAGCAGGCTGAATCTGTGTCTCCGGGAGGTTGGTATTCCCTCCATAATATTTCTGTGCACCCTCATCTAATGGATCATTCTGAAGACCAACAGCAGCAGCTGCCATTCAGTAGGTGGTGGTTGCAAATTCCTGAAGTGGGGAAGAGTGTTCTGAAAATTTTATCCAAAATCTGTGTTTTTCTCTGTGTTTGATTTTTTTTCATAGTTCTATGTTGCTCTGAAACCTTCGCATCTTCTCTTAAAGTTGTTTTCAATTTAGGTCTTCAGTAGAGGTGCTAATTTTAGATATGTAGTTATGCTTTTTTTTTCTCATAAGAGCCTACTAAATAGATTTTCCTTTTCTACAGGATATTGTTCTGGTTTGGATTCCATCTTTTTTTTCTTCTTTGAGAGTGTTAAAACAATATCACTTAATTTGAACAGTAGCAAACCTCAGCCCCAAACAGAGAAATATGCAGTCTTTCTCAAGACATGTTGAGACATCCCCGTGCAGCTGTAATGGGTTATCAGCACAACATCTCCACCCTTTCACCAGATGCAACCTCTTAGAGGCAATTTTTTCTTCAGACTTCAGTTGTATATCATCTCAACTAGTGTCAAAAGACCCAGGAACTCTCTGCCTGTCTGCTGGGAACATTGATCCACTCACCACAACTATGTTCAAGATGTGAAGTCTTTCCTTTCCTTGCACTCTTTTTCTTGCTTAAAAAAAAAAAAAGCTGTCAGTATTTCAGAAAGTGTGAGCAGCAGATCCTTGTGTACTTTAATCCATAAATAAACATTTCTTCTTTTGAACTTCATTAAAATTGGATGTGTTTTCACTGTAAAACACTTCAGCATCCCTATCACTTAGACATATTTGGTGATGAATATTGCAATTAAGTTTTGTCTGTAGGAGTAATTGTTGTCTAGAAAGACTCAATTTATACCAAAAAAGTAAATAAGAATCAGACTACAAGATACACTGCTTATAACAGTAATTTAGAACAAGATATTAAGCTATGCTCCTACTGTTTTAACAGATTGGGCCAAATGCATCTTTGTTTTTATGACCAAGCTTGCAGGGAAGTTGTGGAGAGCTGAGTTTGGTTTGACTTCTGCACAATTATATCTGACTTTCTTCTGGTAAGGCTTGTTGATGTATCACATTCAAATCTCCAGCTTTGCCTTCTCTGCATTTGACCTGAAGAAAGGAATTCCTGCTTTAAAATGCTTATCAATCAGTGCTGCGTAGCTAAGCTGATAACAAAGCTAAGGCTAAGCCAGTGTTAATTTAGCCAACTGTTACATTACTGACAATATTTGTCAGCAAATGATTTTAATTAGACCAGCATAATGAGATAAGTAGGCTAAAACTAAGAAAATGACTAAAAATCAAGAGGTATTCTGATGACAAACAAGTCCTGATGAGAGTAAGAATGATTTTTCTTTTTGCCACCAGTGTCTGAGTAGCATGTGGGAATGGAGAGACAGCGCTAATCACATGAGAAATCACTTAAAAATGATGCTGGTGTGCTGGAATGCTGAGCTGGTGTCAGGAAGGCTTGCAGAGTTTGAGCAAGTGCTGTGTAAACTTCCTGTGCGGCCTTGATGTCGGTGACACTCTCCCCCTGCCCTGGCAGGGCTCATTTGTGTGCCTGCCTTACGTGCCTTGCATGGAGCAGGCCAGGGGAGGCTTGTGGAAGGTTAAAGTGAACAGGCAGCAGGCACTTGTGCCGAGAGGTGACACAGTGGAAGGGCGTGTGGAATAGACCTACTGAAGTTTGTCGCTGTAATTAAGAACAGGTAGGGAAAAAAAATGGGAAGAGTAGGCAGAGAAAAATGCAGTATTTGTTTTAAGGAAGAAGTAAGAATGGAGAGGAGGCAAAAAGAAAAACATTGTTTGGTGTTTGAACATGGAAATTTTTGGGGTGAATAACCTGCTGCTCTATTTGTCTCTTGCTCTCCCTACATGGTTTCTTTGTTCTGATTTCTGGTGGAGTATTCTGGCCCCTGTGTTATTTCCCCCCGCCTGCCCATGGTCTTCCTGAGACCTGCTGGCAGAGGGAGGTTTTCACAGCCTGAAGTGTTGATTCTGAGAAGTGTGAAGGAAACAGAACCGTGCTGGATGATGTGACTCACCTTGGAGAAGCTGGTGTTTTCCGGCTGAAGGAAAGTGTAAAGTTTCAGCTTTGCTAGTCCAGATGTTTTAATGGATAATGCCGCAGTAAGAGAAAACCTGGTCTGCATGTCTTGCTCAGTCCTGAGTAGGAGAATAACAAGTCACATACTAACATAAATGTTTAATAATTTATGATTAAAAAAAAAATAGGTGGTGAGCAAAATACTAGGTCAATTGACTATGGAGTCCTAAGTTCCCCAAAAATGTAGCATTCCAGCCAAATATGGCTGAAATATCAGCTGTCATATGATGAATATTTTAAAGAAGATTCTATTATACACCTAGGGGTTCATTCGCTTCAGTAATGAGGACAGTTACCTCTAGGGAAAGGAAGCTATATTATACTTGCCACTTAACCAGGGGCTGGTTTGACAGGCATCAGCTCAGAATATATGTGTATATACAGGGAATCACAGCAGCTTGTCTCAAGCTTACTGAGCAGGAAATGTTGTGCTGTACAATACTTTGGGTTTCTATCTATGGATTTGTGGATGGCACTGAATGGGATTCAGACTATTTTTATTCCTGAGTCTGATTGTTGAGGTGGAATCCATCACCTACTAAATATTAAATCAGCAGGTTTTTTAAAGTGCAACACTGTCTCTGCTGACTTGAATATCCTTATGTGGCCCAGAGGAAAAGAGAAACAAAGACAAGATGAGAAAACTACCGTCTTTGGCATTCTTCTTAATATTAATGATTTCTCTAAAGTTTTCAAACTGTTGAAGGCAAAAAGTGAGATAGTAGAACTTTCACATGGGTAAGAAATGACCCAGGTGAAAAAAAAGCATACATTATAAAAACTGTGGTGAAACTTCTGGAGTTGAATTATTTGTTGGAAGAGATGGAGAAAATGCATCAACAGATTATTTTTTAAACAAGTTTTGTTTAATTGTTTCCAAATGAACATGGCTGGGAATTACTAGGAATGTGTCAATTCCAAATTACTTGAATTTATGTCAGGTTTGACTCTGAGTGTGGTTTCTGAAACCTAGTGTTTGCAAATGCTGAAGTTTTGAGATAACTACCCAGTTTACCTGCTGTTGTTCATCTTAGCAGGCTGACTGGAATTGTAAATAGTTCCTTCATGTTTTCCTTTTTAAAGTTGCTCTTCATAGGTAATATCCAAAGACACCAATCTGTGAGGTTTCTGAATGAGTAGTTCTAATATACCCATGGTTGCCTATATGAACATTCATCATGCACCACTGCACAAATAAAAGCCCATCTCTGTCACTCTTAAAGGATGCTTTAAGGCCTTTAAGGGTTAGTTAGGATTTTAAAAATTTCTTCTCTGATAATAAGCAGGTAGGTGAAATAACAAAGCCATGACAAATGACAGCACATTTTTTTTGGTTTTACATTTTGCAAAATAGTCACATTTCAGTTCCAGATACCAAAATGAACAATTGCTACACCAATCTTCTAAATGCAGTGAAAATTCTTAAAACGTTAAATTCGTCTTAACTGATTGGTTACTGCTAAGATGGAAGCTCACTTCTTATGTCACTTTTAAGACCTCAGATGACATACCAAAATGTCCTGGATGCCTTGATTTAAACAGCACATCTTGTGCCATTCTAGGGTAGGAGAATTCCAGTCCTTTGCTTAATTTCAAGTGATTCTCCTTATTTAGCTAGATGAATTATCTAGGTTTCAGAATACAAGTGATCCAGTCTGATGCTCTTTGTTAGATAAGCTGACCCTTCAATGCATAAAAGGAACAAAATGAAAGTACTTATTAAGTTGATGCCTTTGCATATTTCACATGCATTTTTTAAGATCATGTTACATATTCATTAGTTTGTTTTAGTCACAGACTTGTTGCTATAAATGCTCTGTATATATATGTGGATATCTGAGCTGCTTTGTAGGAGTGGGGGAAGTAAGGAAAAAAGGAAAAATCTAATATGCAAACAGGGAGGGAATAAGTGAGATGAGGAGTTAGGAGGGACTCTGAGGTCCCATTCTATACATCTGAATCTTTAGAGGTTGTAGGGTTTCCTTTCCCCATGTAACTAGATGTGCACTGAGAGTTTTGATCAAATTTTGATGTTATTTAAAACCCAACAGTTATTATTTTTCATCTTGATATAAGGGTTGAATAATATTAAATTGTCCAGGGACCACAAACTTCTTTGTCATCCTGTCAGTTCATTCATTACCTACATGTGTTTTAATTGCGTGTGAAAAAGAGAATATTTGAATAAAACGATGCTTTCCGTTTTGAAGAAAAGTTGTGTTTCTAGAGTTTCTTTTAGATTTGTGCCCTGCTCCATGTGATGTCCTGTTATGTAAGACCACAAAATAAAGACTTTATCAAGACTTGGAAAGTTTGGGAAAAATAAATGGGTTTGTTGTTTTTTTTTTTTTCCGCTTTCAATAGTATATGGGCTTGTATATTTTTCAGATTGTGAAGAAAAATAGATGAATATTTCCAACATCATGTAGCTCAGAATTTTTTTTCCACATTGATAGCAGTGAATTGTGAGAAAGAGTTTGGAGAGATAGTCAAATATCTGCACAAAGGAAGTAATTTCAGCCCAGAAAGCTGTAAAAATTTTGCAGAGTGGTGCTTCATTTTAAAAAAAGTCTAAATCCACTGGAGCTAGAAGTTGGTGCTAACACTCAAAATCCTAGCCCAAAGAACTCTCCCTGAATTCTTTTCTGCCCCCTAATTCCTATTCTTCCAGATTTCTTAGCCCTTTGTCATGTCTTAGAATTTGTTTGCTACAAAGAGGTAAGGGAATCGATTTACTTGGCATAGAGCTGTGAGGCAGAAGTTCTACAACTTCCACAAGGCCTGAAGGTCATCTGCTGTCTCCAGGTGTGGTTCAGAGATGTCACAGCTGCGTGCAGCGGCCGAGGCAGAAATGCAGAATTTATCCCAAGAGGTTGCTCCCGGCCCTGCTGTTATGCCATTCCAGCAGCTCTTGTGTGTGTACTTTGTGTGGGCAGACCTCGGCACGCTGCCTCACTTTCAGCGAGTGCTTTGGACTTATGGTGCAATGGGTAAGAATGGGTGACTTCTAATTATCCAATCTCTAGCAGATCCTGTGGACAAAGCAAGCCAGTGGCTAGAACATGCTGCTGCAAGTCATGATGAAGATTTCTTCAAACAATGGGTTATTTGGGGAAGTGAGCTGTTGACGTGGCATTCTGCGCTTCAGTAAGCTGTGGAGGTCAAAAGAAAGGTGCATGGGCATAAATATGTATGTTGTTGTTTCCCCCCAAAGGCCTCAGCACAAACCTGGCACTGCCAGGGTGTTATTTAAGAATGATATGACTGACATCTTCTCCGCCTGAGATTTGTAGAAGGCTTAGTTAATTGCTACATGTACCTACCCCCCGTTTTGCTCTTAACTGTCTGCTCATTTTTCTTTCCGAGTCACTGTTATAACCAGTGATTTTAGCCAGAAGCAGCTAAAATGACAGAAATCTATAAAAGGGGTTCATGGTTGGAAGTAGAGCACTACATGCTGAGTGTTGCCTGCCAGCATTTTACTTGGATTTTAAGTGAGGGGGAAGGAAAGTAAGAGTTCTCTTCTTCATTTTTTAATTAATGCAGACACCATTTTCATTCTAACTGTCACACACAGAAAATCAAAGGAGCCTTGTATAAATAATAAGAAAAAAAAAGGTTCTCCCGATTAGTAATGGAAAACATTTTCAAACAAGATCTACAGAATTACGATAGGGCTGGCATTTCCTCAAGGTGAAAGTCTCTCAAAATCATAACATAAATTATTGATTTGTCCAAGTCTCTTCTCCATAGGAGATTTACAATCTCATTTTCATAGTTGTTTTAAGAAGGGAAGAGAAAGAGATTCTTATCTAGGTCAGAATGAAAGCATCTTCTTTTTACAAAATAATAATAAACCCCTATTTTAGCTAAAGTGAATAGCTATGCTATGAAAGTATAGGCCTTTCCACTCATATCAGGAAAAACTCCATTTAAGAAAACATATTTACATCTGTGCACGTGTAACCAGAGTCATGCTATATGACATCTCAGATACAAGGAAGGATTGTTGTGAATAGTAAGATATATAAGGAAGACATCTGGTCTTCTTTGAATTCGGCTGATAAGAATTGTCTTCATGAAAAGAGAATTCCCCAAATAAAGAGCAAAATGTGGGAAGTATGAAGACTCTGACAAATTAGAAGGCAGCAAGACATGAATCAGTCCCCTTTTTTACTGCCACCTTAGTTTAAATACAGCAGTATGGGTCTAGCAAATAGAGAAAATCAAATGAAAGGCTAAGCAAGGTAATGTGGCATATAAGTGAAGGCGTTGCTTTCTTGAAGAGCTGTGACTGGCAGCAGCTCTCCAGGTCGGTGAAGAAGGGATTTGACTGCTGAGGAACCAAAGAACATGAAATCCAAGAAGAAAGTAGCTATCTATTAATCACCCTAGGCAGGAGAAGGGAGTACCATAATACACAGGAGGGGTGTTTGGGCAATGTTATCTCACCTTCTGTGGTGAGAAGCAACAGACTTCAGATGTTTCAATCTCATTATACCCATGAGATTGAAATAAGCATGATGGAGAGGGTTAAAATTTATTATTAAAACCAAGAAAGGACTGTTGGAGCAAAATACTCCAAGGATTAGTGTTGTATGTCAAAGGAAAATAAGTCTTCAAATGACAGACAGTTTGAAGCTAGTGATCTTAGGTGTTTGCTGATCGGGGTCTTAAAAGAGAAAAACATGACATGGAATTTAGTTCTTATCTACTGTAGTAGCCACAAAACACCCAAAGTATAGTCTCTAAAGATTATTTTTAATAAAGAAAACTGCATTGTGTTATCCTGGAAGACTTTAGTGTGAGCAATGTATTAAAAATAATAGAAAAATGAATCCTACTTTGGTTTTAGTCTGATTGTTTGGTCCCTGCTCTTGGTACTCTCTTGCTGTCCAAGAATTCCTCCCCAGATGGTTACTCTTCTGGCAGAAGAACTCAAATCAGCTGTAGGTGCTATAGGCAGAATTAATAAATTTTTTTCTGCCTATTGTCCTAAAGTTGTGTCTGCCACATACAGCTATCAAAGGAACAAATATTTTGCAGAGGACAGTATTAAATTCTCTTATACAACCATTGTCAGGCATCTGAAATAGTCATTATTTTGTCAGTCTTTGAAGAAGAATAATTGCAGATCTGCCTTTAATACTTGGCTTTTTCCCAGATTTCTGGTTTCAAGATTGGCACTGTATGGTCAAACCATAGCAGATATGTTTTTAGTTTGCAAAGTAGTCTGAGGCAGAAAATGGAGCTCTGGAGTGCAAGGCAAGGATAACTGTACGGGGTCATTTTCTTCCATGCAATGTTGTAATAAGAAGCAGGTAGTTGCTATGGGTGATAAGAACTAAGTGAATACTCACTTGAAAATTGCAGATTAAATGCTAAGATGAGATATGTGTCAAACAACAGTTCAGGAACCAGCTGGACCTGTGTGGGCTGTAAGCCCAAATATTTCCCTTTTGGACTTGCTGTTTCTCGCAGTTCTTCAATAGCCACTGTCCTGCATGGCATTGAATATACGTTGAAGTTACCCTAGAAAGTATTTTGCCAGCATAGATAGCTATTTCTGAGTGATCTTTCCATCAGACCGGTGCAGACTGAGTTTTTATTCCAGAGCTGCAAGTGCCCCTTAAGTCAAATCATGTTCTTGACATCCAGCTGTGTTGTGATTCTACCACAATTCGTGCAACTGCTGTTTGGGCTGCAAGTGAAGCTTCACCAGGCTTGTTGCTGGAAATGTAGAAGAATGTTCACATTGTGCTTCAGATTTATCTCAAAAGAACATCCAGCTTGCAAATGACTAAGAAAAATAACCTTTGCCAGTAAAATAAACAGATTTCCTTCAAGTATACTGGAAATTAGTCCAATTGATGAGGAAGGAGGAATTGTTTTTACCAGATCATTTTTTCCGACCTCGACTAGACTGAATTTTTACTCTGTGGAAGAAAAATGTTCTTCTTTGTGATTGGAAGGTTTCGTACGTACCAAGCGGCAGGTTTGCCAGAGGACTGGCAATTGTTATATAAGAAGCAGTTCGAGCTAGAAATCCCCTGGGCTGGTGGGTTTGTCTAATGTGCAGCTCTTTCCTTTTCTTCTCATTCTAAGGGTACCCCTGGGGCTCTTGCCTGGCTTGATTCTGGTCTTGTTTGTGTTGGTGTAAATCAGGAGTAACTCAGCTCCCATCAGTGCAGTTCAGGTAAATGAGATCAGGCTCCAGCACCTAGTATTCAATCACTCTATTCTGTTAAAGGAGCTACAAATGGGTGTTCATCTAGCTATGATTTGCATAGATCCTCTGTTTTGTAGTTTTGCTATACATTTTTTCACCAGATGTCCTTCCAATTTCTACTCCTAATAATTATTTCTTTCTTAAACTGAAGAAGCTTTCATTTAAGATTCTGTACAGCTTTTTACAAACTTCAATTACCAAAGTTTCATAACATTCCTGTAACATCGGTAATCAGTAGGGCTGTACAACTGCTGCATCCCATCAAATGTAGCTCCCAGACCAAAAGAGAAAAACCAAACCCAAACAAACCAACCTAAAGGCATGTTAAGACAAGATCAAGTGTGCAGTATTAATTTAAAATGCCTTCAGAATTCAGGGCAAGATGTGTTATCTAGTTTTCTGTAAGCTTTTGAGAGAAAAGAAAAGCCAAAACCAAGCAAATATGTTTCCTTCATATAGAATATACAGAAGAAATTTCAGACAGAAAGGAAACTTTGTGGACAGATTGGAGTGATATTCAAAACTAATTCTGTTTAGTTACAGTCCATTTGTGGAATTTCTGCCTTTTACAGTTCTCCCTAAGGGTTTTTCTAAGACATTTAGGAATCTATCAGGAAATCACAAGGCTTAGCTTCCTAATTAGTGTTGTGAATCTGTGTTTAAAGCATACAGCAATTCAGTTTCAAAGTGTATAACACCTCTGAAAATCCTCCTTTCTCCTCTCCCACCCTTCCTCCTGCTGAGCAGTGACTCTTAGCATGCTATACACTCTGGGCACAATTTATGGGCTGCTGTGAGGAGCTTATTCTTTATGAAAATACCTGTGCCTTCCATGAGACAATTCCCCCTTTTGGGCAGAGGCTCTTGCTTGCAGCATGGGAGTCCCTAAGTATGACTGCAGGTACATTTGTCCAGGGATTCTGACCCAACAAAGCAAATGAGATCATGACACGACCATGAGAGAGTACCCAAGTATATTGAAATGAAAGAACTCAATTTTCAGTTACAGAAATCGAGCTTTTGGACAAGTAAGTCTAGACAAAATCTATTTTATTTTTCTGAAGAGAAACAGACACAGTTTGCTGTTAACTAAATTTTATGTAGCAAAAGTTGAAAAGGAAACATTTCCAGGAATCTCTTATTGCAAGTCAATATATACCATTAATATGTTCCCTGCTGCAGTAAGGAGGAGACCTTGGGACCAAGCTCTTACTGATTGATTCTCGCGAGCTCAGCTGGTGGTCCTTGGGCCTTATTAAATTTCCCCTCGTTTTGTTTTTGCACACTTATTCCCTTGAGCTACAGCTTAACTGCGTAACTTCTCTCACAACATGTTGATTCTTAATAAAATTTGTTGAGCGTTAAGGTTCAAGCTTGGCTCATCCCTGTGATTAAGTCTTTTCAGCTTTCAGCAGTCGGTCATGTTGCACTTAGCTTGATTTGCTTTGCTTAAGGCTTTCTGAACAATTTCTTTGCTCAGTGTTGTTGCTAACCCCAGTTCTAGCCGTGTGATGACCTTTCTCCAGCCCTGATTATTTATGCGTATCCTGCAGTTCACTGGGGAAGTGTGTGTTGGCTTCCAAACAAAGATTGCTGTCTATTATATATAACCTAAAAATACAACTGTGAACATGTGGAGGAGCTAGAAGCAGGATTTTTTCCCTGGAGTTTAATAACATTCTACTGTAATTATTTCAAAACCTACAAGATGGATTTTTTTAGAGGTTGATTGTTCAAAAGTTGCTCTAATTATAACGAAAGACAGACTGATAGGTGCAAAGTAGAACTGGTTGCATTCATGGGCTTTATAAAGCAGTTCAAACCCTCGCATTTATATATTGCTAGCTGCACTGGAAACCTGGGATTGCAAGAGGAAATGCCTGAGCTTTGATAGCTACCTACAAATGCTGTAGAGTGGTAGACAAAAATGAGTAAGGCTATGGGTGTTGAAAATGTCCAGTTACCCAGAAACAAGTAGGATGAAGTGTCCTAAACTTATGTCTTCATTAAAAAGGAAAAAAAAAAGGCCAAGCAAAAAAATCTGTTTGAATACTAAATATAGCTCTCTGCTCCATCTCTCCATCTTTCATTTGTTTAGCCCCATTTCCTAAGATGAAGCTTGGGACTTTATCCTCTGTGTGTGTGTGTGGCTGCAAGATGACCTCACTCATGGAGTGAGGAAAATCAGAAGAGAAAATTTCTGAATGTCTCCATCACGCAGAAAGCTTCATCTTCAATTCATGCCTACCCCAACACCCAATAACACCCAATGACACCCAAGCGCCCACAACTGTGGTGCTCTAAAACACCAGGCTGCATTAATCTGGGCTCTCACAGGGATTTTATTAACTTTTGGCTAATAAAAAGACAATTCCACAAATTTGGTGTTGAGTAATCATAGTTTATTTCTTTTTCTTTTATAAAAACATAATTGTAAAAGCCAGTAGTGTTTGATTGTGTGTTAGGAGAGCATACAATACGGGGAAGGGAGAAAGCCCTCCTGTGCCTCCTGTGTGTGTTGTGCTACAGCTTGCAGAAGGGAGAGCTTTCTTCATCCTGCTGCAGGACAGTGTGCACCACGGCTCTTTGGTGCTGCTGTGCACCAGAGCAGGGGCTGCCAGAGGTCAGGCTCAAAGGAAGGATGGCTTGGAAATAAAAATATATCTCATTGCTTTTACTCCCTCATGGATTCTTGCCTGGTCCTGTGAATTCCTGCAGTTTGCACTTACCTAACCCTGGATATTCAGTGCTGTTAAGAAGTTTCCGTTACCATAAGCTATAAATTTTGTTCACCACACCCATTCCCATGAGCATCGAAGCACCTGGTCTGACACACCACCCAAACAGACAAAGCAAAATAATTCAGAAAGTGGTAGCAGGAATTATGGGCATAAGAGCTACATGTGAAAACCATAAAAATGGCAGGTGGGTGTTCTCCCAGGCTGGCTGTGCTAAGAAGAGAGTAGGTGAAGTAGTAGCAGAGTGGAAAACCAACAGAAATTAGAGTCTAATGCCAGTTGCACAGGAAGGATGGAGAGAGGTGAGGGGGAGTTCAGAGGGCAGTCAGGCAATGTGAAGGAAAGAACAACTTCCAGCTGTAGAAAATTGCAGGGAGGAGACCAAAAGGAAGCAATTCTCACAGACAGTAAACACTTTTGCCATTATAGTAACTCAAATTAATAAATATTTATCTTATTAAACTGTCCAAATGACTTGGACCTCACTGGACTGGTCTCTAAGTAAATGTGAAAACTGTCTCATTGGGGCTTCCTAGAGAGATCCAGTGAGTATATTGAACAAAGCTTGTGACGAGGTCAGGATAAAAGAATGCAGGTTTCCTGGGCAAACTGCTGTGCTGGCTCTGTTCCCCCCTGTGCATAACAGCCTCTTGTGCTCTACACAAACTCCAGCAATGTTTGATGCTCTTCAGATACTCCAGCAGAGTGGATGTATAGAAGGGCTCTGGCCTAGCTGATCCTCTGAAAGTGTTGCTGTGTTCTGCTGCTGCCGCCCTCAGTCTCCAGAAGGCAGCTCTCTCCTCTGCTTCCATTTGGCATGACAGAGGGACTGCAGACCATCTCCAACCTTTGGAGGTGGTGGTACCCATAAGATGAGTTGAAGCCAAAGAGGTAGGTTGGAATAAGCCTCCAGAGGTTACAGTGTCCAACCCAAAGTTGGAATAACTTCAGATTCAAACTGGGTTAATCAGGACCTTGTCCAGTCATGTTTCCAAAATCTTCCAAGACAACACTCCACCATGTCCCAGGACAACCTCTTTCAGTGCTTAATCACTCTCAGTCTACATTTTTATTCTATTATGGCCAATTAGATCTTGTCTTGCTGCAACTTGTTGAGACTGTTGCCTCTTGCTGAGCACCCCAGAGAAGACTGGCTCCACCCTCATGCAAACTCTCTTTTCTATAGCAAGAGGCCGCAATTAAATCATCCCGTACTCTCCTCTTCTCCAGGCTGAGCAAACATGTTCCACCAGCTTCTCCTTGGATTTAATCTGCTCCAGCCCCCAGGTAAATGACCTTTCTTTGGACTTATTCCAGTTTGAAAATATATGTCATCTATCAATGAGCCCCAGGCTGGACCTAGATGCAGCCTCACAAGAGCTGAGTAGGAGCAGTATTCCCCTTGTCTTTCTGGCTATGCCCTCTGGGAAGGCAGCACTGTATTCTGAACCCCTGCCCGGGCCCCTCTTGCAGAGCTATGAGCCAGGCAGTCTGTCCCCAGTTTGTACTGCCACAAGGGACGTTTCTGTCCCTGGGGCAGTACTTGGTATTTATCTTTGCTGAACCTATTGTGTTTCCTCTCTGTCCAACCCTTTGGCTTGTTGAAGACCCTCTGCATGGCAATGCAGCTCCTCAGCATAGAAGCTTTTCCCCATAGCTTGTCATCAGCCATCAGCCTTTTTATTTGTTCTCTCCTGCTCACTGATGAAGACATTAAATATTGTCATTCTCCATATTGGCTCCTTGGGTACACCACCACTTATTAGTCCAAAGACTTTGAACTGTTGACTACTACCCTTTGAGTGCAGGCAAATTTTCATCTACTCTGTTGTATGTCACCCATTTGCTAGTGTGTCATGCTAATCCTTCGGGGAAGCCCTATAACCAGCTAGAAGAAATGAGAGGTGCAATTGAAAATACTTTAGCCAAAGTTTTCAATTGCTGGAAAAATCCCTGGAGAGCTGATTATGGATCAGAATAACAGTATCCCACAAAAATTATTCTATTAGCTTATAATATTCATCATCATCACCATCATCATCATCATCATCATCATCACGATCATCACCATTATCTTAGATTTTAAAAATTGCATTAGGAAAAGATGTGTACGATTGTGCTTGAATGAATAAGAGCCTTTTCCATTTGTATATTTCTGTCTTTCAATTGAGAGAATGTCTCAAAATAACTAGAGGTCAATATGCGTGTCACAAGAAATTTTCTAGACTTTATGATAAGCAAAAACTTCCTTTTTCTATATATATTTTTTTGAAATGAAGGAAAATTAGCACAGCACAAATTCAGCTTTTGTAGTTTTTGCCATTCACCCACTGAAATCTCAAGCAACGAATAATATGTTGCCTTTCTGCAGTCCCTGGAGTGAACTGAGAATCAAGCAGTTTATACTCTGAAAATCTAACAAATTCGCTTCATTTAAAATTAAGCACAGTGTCTTCCCTTTTGGCAGAAGGAGCAGTTGAATACAGTGATCAGTGTGTAATTTAGTTTCTTTCTACCTGTGCAAATTGAATGTTTCATAGCCACAACAGAGGCTGAGGACTTGGAGAGCCCTTGTCCCAGTCACAGGAGAAGGAAGTACATCCTGGTTCTGTCCACTATGAAATATACCTCCGACTTCCATTTCCAGCATTTGTCTCTCCTGTGCATGTGGAAATAAATGAGATAAGACCGATACTTATTTATGGAGATGTAATGTCCTCCGTTTGTGTAGCTGCAGGAATGCTCAGTTTATCAAAACCAAAGATGTACTAGATTGTCTTAAAAAAATTTCAATTGGATACTCTTGGTTGAGCCTTTTCTTTTTATACATAAATAAGATAAATGCATGAGTTTCAGCAGACACATAACAGAGAAGTTTTGAACAAAAAAGTTCTACAAGGGCTCAAGGAAAATCAACTTGCATGAGCAGCTAAAGGTTTGAGGAATGGGCTGCTGGGATGCAGTGCAGAAATGGTTCACAGTAACAGCCTGGGTTACAAATTGATGTTTTATACCACAGCTGACATGATCTTATGGTCTTAAATAGCTTGGTTAATCTGAAGGTTTCACTACCTTCACAGAAAATGTGGGAGAAAGAAGACTACATGTGATAGGATTTTCAGATAGCAGCAAGTAAAGCAGACCCATAAATTTTATCTTGAACAGGCTCTGCTTTCCAGTATATTTTGCAGGCTGCAAAAGATGTTCTCATCTTGTTACTGTTCATTAACCCAAGGATGTGAAATCATTCTCTGTATCTGGTCTCTCACCTCTCACCACAGCCCCCCTTTCCTTTCTCCCTCTCTCCCACCCTGAATTCCTGTGTAAATAGTGCAGGTTCATTCATCACCAGGTAATCAGAAGACTGTCATGATCTACTAGCTGCAAATTTTGGGAGTACTTATAGTTTCATTTGTAATACAGAAAGACATATTTGAGAAACTGCTGGACAGAGAAATAGAAAGAGGTGTGTATTTCATGGAATATTTAGTTCTTGTTTTGCACTAGATTTTACATTAATTTTTTTCTTAATCCTGTGGACTGTTTCTTTTCTGTGCTGTTGTTCACATTTGGCCTGCTTTCAAGTGAAGCTTATAAATGGGGGCAATTGCTGTAAATGAAATATAGAAAACATATACAAATATATACAGGAAGAAAAAATAATCTCGATACTATTAATCTCACGAAAGTTAACACAAGTGGGCTTTTAGTCATAGAGATTTCAAATGTGAGGGATTTATTTAATCTAGTTTTAAAGGCAAGTTTTGGTACCTTTAAATAATAAACATTTTGTTTAAGAAAATCTCAAGAAAGCCCTCTGTCCATTGGAACGTATGTTAACATTCCTGTGCTCGAGACCTCCCTGAACTGTCTTATTCTGTGATTTTTATGCTGTTGACTTTGCCTTTTTTGCTGTTAATGTCAAGCTTACTTGTCCAATCTAAGCTGTGTGACTGAGGCACTCAGCATTATCCATTGTTTGAACAAGGTCTTGTTGTGTGTTCTGGCTGATTGATTGCTTATTCTCAATAAACAAAGACTTGCACTCAAGGTCTTTGAAACGCTTCTTGCTCAACTAGTCAACTTATATTCACAGAAGGCCAACAGTCCCTTTCCTATATTCATTTATTCAAATAGATAACTTTTTTTTTCTCAGACTCACTATCTTAGAAAGGAAGAGAGAGCAGTCAGGAGGAAGTAGTATTTTTCTAGTCCTACTTATCTTTCTGATTAAGATATAGGGGTTTTCTGGATGCATCTTTAATCTGAAGTCACAGCAGAAGATATTTTTAATGGGTGCCATTTATTCTGAAAGGGAATAAAGGGAAATCCTAGTAATGCTAGAAGAGGAGCAACACTGAACTCCGGGTTCCCTCTATTTTCACAGGGAAACAATGAGTTTATGCTGTGAATATCGTAAAGGGCGATCCTCAGCTCGGACCTTCATTTGGGAGGAGTATTAGTTGTTGATATAAACCCTTTGCAGGTGATTTAGTCAATAGTTCTTTGCATAGTTTTCCTCCTTCACTGACGCAATTGATTAACAAAGGCATATTTAAAAAATATCCTAATACTGCAGTGTCACAGTCTGCCCTGCTGTCTTTAAAAAGGTCTATGGAATCAAGTTTTTTTCTAGACTTACCATTCTGTATCTCTAATATGAGAAAGATAATTGCGAAGTAGTACTTTCACTGTCTACTCCAATGGAAAGATGCAAATCTGGAGGTGCAGATCTGCTTTCATTTTACTGTGAGGGAGAAAGAGAAACCTCCTGCAGGTTGCTGACATTTTGCTGTGGTAATGACTCCACAGCGCTGTGCAGACACAAAATAACACAACTGTCTGTCTTCTGTATTCACCATTCCCTTCTACCTACTCCTATGCAAGGAAAGGTCTCACATAAAGGTGAGATCAGCAAAGTTCCTCCAAATAAAATTAATGATGCTGCTATAAAGGGGAACATTTTATAACATATAGTATATATGCAACTGACAAGTTTTATGGCAATTCTATAGTCAGAGTCAACCACATTAAAAAAAAAAGTATGAATCCTAACATATTTGAATAAGGTTCTCCACCCATTCCCTCTTAGTCTCTTTATTTGGATTGGATTGGGTAGGGGATGGAGGAAAAATATTTTATAGAACTTTTTTTCTCTCTTTCTTCTCTCTGGTCATAAGAATTATTTTATTATTTACATAAATTTCAAGATCAATGCACACCTGTATTGCTATGTACCTAAAAATATACGTGAAAGATATGAAAGTTCCCTCATGCTCTGCATTCCTTTGCTGCATAGTGGCAGTTTATTCTTATGCTTACATTGGTTAAATCATTCATTCTTTTGAAATATGACATTATATGTATAAACATCACTTTTTCATTTTTTTGTTTCTGTATACCATTGATATTTGGAGGAAAATATGTATCTTGAAAAGTTAGTTGAAGCAGCAGATCAGAGTCTCTTCCACTTGCAATGGCAGATCACACTTAAAGGCAGTGAGATGAGATCAATTCAGAACAGGTGTTAACATGAGAGAAGAGTCAAACTCCATTTTCTTGTATGAAAAGAGTGACTAATACACAAGAGGCTAATTTAGTAGGAACATTTAGTCATGGCTTCCTGTAAATGTGCCACTCTGTGAAACACGTAATTACACACCAGTAGTTCTAGGTAACTGCGCTGGAAAACAGGGCACTAATAGGAACAGAGCCCCAACTTTATAATTCTGAGAAATGAAGAGCAATTTGTATGTAATCTGTCATTTTACACACACACACACACACACACACACACACACACACACACACGTACAGTCTGTTAAACCTTAATTTGCTTGGAAAAAGGGGGTTCTGGCTGATTGGTGCGGCTCCATTCCTACTGCCTGTAAATCTGGAGATGGCAGTTACTGCTCCATCCCCGTCAGAGGGGTTCCTAAGATTTTCACATGGGTCTGTCTGTCTTTCTGCATTTTTATGCCCTGTCCATTTCCAGTGGATTTTCACCTTGGTAATTCTCCTCATCCATTGCTGTGACTGGTACCTCAGGCTCTACCCCGTCTGTGCAGCTTATTTATCAATATTTGAACAATGCACACTATCCCCCTATGACCCTCATTCTATCTGTTTTTTTCCCTGTCAGAGACTGCTCTTTTGAATAATCATTTTGACAGAATAATCACTTTGTCTCTAGAGACAGACCCTGATAAACTCATTTCCATTTAGACTTTTGCATCCCATGGTTCCTTATACCACCCAGCATCCTGCCTTCCACAGCTACATTAACCAACACAAGTAACACCTGCTGCATCTGAACTAATTTTTTTTCCAAAAAAGTGAAGCTTTTGCAATAATGTGTTTTGATTTTTTTTTTAAAGTACATGAGCACATGTACACATATATTGCTAACTGTTCGGAAAACAAGGTTTTCAGGAGGTAGTCAGGCTTGTGAGAGTTTTATCTTGTAGTCTTGTGTAGCCTTCAAAATTTACTCTTGTGGTAAAAGTCCCAATGTGCCAAGTAAATGGCAGTTTTGGTTTTAATCAATCTTCTAGACATAAGTTACCTTGAACATAGTATTTAATTTTTTTAGCTATATTCAGCATTATGTGGGATGTTATTGTAGAATCTGGCAAACAAATCTGAGAGGATGCAGCATTTCTTGTTAAACAGTGCAAGACATAGTGCAAGTTTTTTAGATTCTGTGAACATTTCTGATGCTGCAGGATAGCACTGGTATTTGAGCTTGAGGACAGCTTCCAGTTGATCAGGACTAAGTACTCTTCTTATGTTGAAGATGATGTTAAACGACATTGATGAACCCATGACATTCTAATTCAGCACTAGTATATAAGTCAGTACTAATTAAGTCTAATTCAATAGTGTAGGTCCTGTGTCCTAAGGAGAATGCGCTAGGGCAAAAAATGCTACTGATTGCTTTGTTTCTTTTTGTCACCAGAAACTTCACTGGGATCAGCTTCATCTGGTTGGTCTTTGGGTGGAAGCTATTTAGAGTGGGAGAGCTCAGGTAAGCAGAAGCTGGCCGCTGACTGGGAAATATGGGTTGATTTGTATAATATTTTAGGGGTTATAAATGAAGGTGATTAAGAACCAAATCTCATACCAAATTCTTCCTAGTTATATGATTTCAGTTACAAGCAGTGAAGTTAATTAAGAGAGGTATCAATGTGCAGGATTTTTAACTTCAAGGGTTAAAGAATCTGAACAGGTGTGAAAGATTAGATGTAGCTCAGAACAGTAAGCTGGTGGAAGAAAATCCCTTGAGCAAAGACTGAATGTAATAAACATCAGGATAAGAAAAGAGAATAAATCACCTTGCCCAGGAAAAAAGTTTTAGAATAAACGTTTGGGTTTTTTTCCCCAGTAGAATCAATTCTTTTCATAATTAGCAGGTCTTGTGTGATTATCTGAGGAGGGTGTTTGTGCTTTATTATTAACTAAGTACCTGTATATCATATGACTAACTGAAGTGTCCTCAGCTCTTTCTTGTGTCACAAAAGGTTAGGAACCAGTCTTTTTGATGTACAGTAAATGCTAATTGGCATCATATTTTACTGGAAAAGCTCATCCTCAGTCAAAACAGAAAACTGTGTTTTTGTAATCAGCAGTTGTGGCTGTCCTTGCTTGGCAAGTCATAGCCTTGTCCAGGCAACCTTCTCTTTGTCCTGTAAGTTAATTGTTGGGGTTTTCTGGGGTCGTGGTGGGTTTTTTTTTTTGTTTGTTTTTTGTTTTGTTTTGTTTTGTTTTGTTTTGTTTTGTTTTGTTTTGTTTTGTTTTGTTTTGTTTTGTTTTGTTTTGTTTTGTTTTATTTTGTTTTGGGTTTGTTTTTTTTTTTAACTCAGGAGATATTAAAACAGGGTGCAGAATAAAAGGGGATATGAATTCAGATGAATAATTATTTAACATGAGAAAACCCCCCGTCTTTCTAAATTGGAGAGCACTTCATATGTAATCACGAACTTTCTGTTCTGCTCTGTTTCTGTTCTGTTCACGTTTCATTTCTGTAGATTTGATGGGAAAAGAGCTATGTGATGTAAAAAACCAATATTTTTCTCACAATGATAAGAATTTTGTTTACACCGACAAGGTTTTTCAAGTCTCAATTGAATGGTCTTCTTTGACCTCGCAAAGCCCTTGATATGTGCACACACAAATAATTTCAGCAGCTGGTGCCAGAGTGACCAGGCCCAGCCCAGGTGTAAGTGAGTACATAGTTCTGCAAGTAAGCACATGGAATTACAATCATATCTCTCAAACTTAATTGCCTCATAGAAAATAAACACTCCCAGTTACACGATCTCCTCTATTGCCAGGACAATACAAATCACAAAGATCTGTGATAAGACCCTGCTTTTAATGAAAGAAGATTGTATTTCTCCTCAAATCCCTGTAAGTCTTTGACTTGATTTGAGAGGAGAAGCTAAATTAAATTGAGTTTGAGAAGTATGAAGATTAAAATGTCTCCTAAGACCTCTGTTAGGATCAGGGCTCGAAAAGCTTTGAGGATAAGATGAGAAAATCTTCACCCAGGCAGTCAGTGTGGGCTGAAGCTCCTCAGTCTTGCTCATACGTGAGCAAGATGTGAGAGATGCTGAGCACCCACTAATGCTCTGCACTTGAGGACTGCTGAGGCTGAGCGTCCTCCAGAGTTTCGCTTGGGGAAGCCAAACTTGGGCACTGTGTCGAGGCTGTGTGCTCCTGCCCTGCTAAAGGGATGTTATTCTTACTGCATTTCATTGTTAATGTCAGCAGTACTTCTCTGAACAAGAACGTGTTGTTATCCCAGACAGGTAAGGCATGGGAAAAGTTCCATTAATGCAGCAATACGATGAAGGAAATTGTTATCCATACCAAAGTATTGTGAAAGAATACTTGACCATTTCAGCTACACCAAGGTGCCAGCACGTACTGTGGGTTTGAACAGTTCATACTGGTTGCCGTTTGCAAACTTTCAAAACTGTTTAGACATCGTTTCCAGCTCTATGAAAAACAAGATTGCTTTAAAGGTCTAAAGGCTTAAAATAAACATGTTTTTTAGGATGACTGTTTGCTTTTAGGGAGTAGTGAGGGGAGAGTACCCTGTTCCCAGCGGGGACGTGGCCGTGTCCTGGATTCAGCTGTGTGGGCAGGCAGTGCACACCCCAGGACTGCGGTACCTGCTCCCCAGCACAGAGGGAACCCCGCTCTTCTTGTGTGCATCCACTGCTGTGTGGCTTCTTGACTGCTTCTGCATTAAGCTGACCATCCAGATGAGTGGAAAGGCCTACCAGGATTTCCAGTGCCTTTGCTGTGGCCAGTCAGTGAGATGAGAAGACACTTAGCTTCCCTTCTGCCTGTGACTGAGCAGCCCCAGAGAGAAGCAACCTGGTGTACTGAAAGGAGTTCCTGCCCACAGCAGGGCTTTGGAACGGAATGATCTTTATGGCCCCTTCCAACCCAAACCATTCTATGATTCTGTGGAGGAAAACAGTGAATGTGACCTGTTCTCTCTGGGAGTGGGTCTGTCATGGTGTGTGCAGGAGAGCCGAGGGGGGAAGAACTTCCATGCAAAGAATCTGTCCTCATTTAGCACACAAAAGAAAAGCCCTATGAAAAATGCAGAGCAAAAGGAGCAAAATGACCTGCTCGTTGCCTGCATACCTTCTCATGGGGTGCTACAGTTACTGAAAGTTTTTATCAGATCCCTGGTAAGCAGGATATAACAGAAATTACCTTTCTAAATCTTCATTTATTGATTGGTATTATTATGGGCTATGACTCTGTCCTCTGAGAGAGTGTCCACCTGCTAATAATGTGATTCAAATAAGGGCATTGATGTAGAATTCTGAAGTGATTTTAAAGTACTGTTCAGAAGGCCTGAATTTCAAACATAGAAGTAGGTGGCTGCTGTGCTTGCTAAAATGAATATCGAAGTGCCCTGTCTGGCAGGTATTACTTTGAGAGTTATTTTGAAAGGTTAATTTCTGGTTATACTCCAGATGTCATAGATTAATTTGCATCTTTACAATCCCCAAATGCACATGTCCATGTACAGGTATATTCAAGCCTAACTTCCAAATTTGGCATAATTTAAAAAATAAATTATGAAGTCAACCATATTTAGGATATGGAATAAAAGTAAAGAAAAGGTCTCCCCTGCTGGAGATGTTACAGCCAACTCCTCCTAACAAATAATATGTGTATATAACTATATAATCAGACTCCTGTTTTGAAAGTGCTTTCTAGTGATTCCTTTGTGCTTTTTTGTTTGCTGCTTGGAAATTCTGTGAACCTTTTTATGGGGCAACATTGCTTTCCCTGTGGGTGCCCAAAACATATGCAGTGTTTCTTGCTGCTGTAGTTCTGTGGCTGTCAGCAGGCAGCTGGCCAGAGAACCTTTATTTAGAAAATGTGAACGACTGGAGAATTTTTGTTTGCAAGATTGACGCGACCTGCCTCAATTTACTGAGAGCAATAACAATGTTTCTCCCTCACTGAATAGATGTAGCCTGAAGCTTCCTGACATTAAAAAATGAGTAGATCAACCCCTTTTCCCTCCCTAGCTTCTTCTAGCTACAAGTGTGAGGTATAGAGACAGAAGTAATACTAGCTGTAATTTGATCTAGAAGTTGGAGAAGAGCAGGCGAGAAGAAAAACTCTTCTGTTAACTTTTGTAAAAGCTAATAGTTAAAATGTAGTGAAAGATTACTCATTAGCTGGATATTACTGTATTGTATTGTCATTTCTTGAAGGAAAGAATTAGCAATCCATCTGCTAATTTGCATTGAAGATGTTTGTCAGGTAAGATTGCAATGAAATATTTAACCTGAAAACAGAGTAGAGTGAAACTTTTCAGTGGGAGAATGGAAATTGGGAGTAAAATTCACAGGAAAGACCTTCTTTCCAAAATGGTTGTAGTCAATTTTAGTTTAGCAAATTTACTAATAAATTTGTGACAGTCTTGGAGCAGAAGTAGGATTCTAAGTGGGGCGGATTTTAGCTAAGGTCAGACTGCCAGCAGTTTTAGGAAGTCTTTATCCTGATCAGTTCAGAACATTTCTCCCTCTTTCACTTTAGCTGCTTGGGGTTAAATACCAGTGCTGGGAAAAGAGCAACTGCATTTTTGTACAGCTTATTTATAATGACCTTAGCATTTTGCTATTTATTTGGAAATTACCAGTTTCTCAGTAGTTGCTGATGAATCTTACTTTCCTTCTTTGTTCATTCTGATCTGCCATGGTTAGATGCACAATCTCTTTCTCTGCAAGGCAGAGGTATACCTAGCAACTGAGAGATTTTTCTGGCTTTTTGGGTTAGATGAGACCTATGAAAATTTCATGTCTATTTTGTGTACATTTTCCTTTGACAATTCTTCTGGGATTCAAGTGAGTAAAAGGAACTGAGTTAAAAAAAAAGTAATTAAATTTTATTTGACTAAACATGTGAAATGACTGACTTTGCAGGTAGACATTAAAGTGGAAATCGCTGAAGGTCTCCCTTTGCCTTGAAATATTTAAGTATTTATTGTATGTTTGGACAAATATGAGATGCCTTTGTGGATCATAAAAAAACCTGGTAGCAGGTGCTAGACATGTTTCCCTACAAGAGTTTGGGGCTAGGATTTGAACCCAAGTTTTCTGGGCTTTGGACTACTTGAATACCTGTGTTGTATTAATAAAGCCTGTATCTTTACTGTTTAGAGAATCATAGAATATCCTGACTTGGAAGTGACCCACGAAGGTCATCATGTCCAGGTCCTGACTCCACCCAGAGCAAACTAAGAGTTAGACTATCTAAGAGCACTGTCCAAACACCTCCTGAACACCCACAGGGTTGGGTCCATGGCCACAGGCTGGGGAGCTTGTCCCAGAGATGAATATTGGTTGCCTCACTATTTCAGTATCCAGTAGAGCTATTTTCGTTGTTTATGGCTTAGCATGTCCTAGGTTAATTAATTGCAAATAGGTGAACAGAATTCATCACTTCTGAAGATTTTGGCTAGGCATGAAACTACCTCAGTTCCAGATAGGGGAATGAAAATACAGATTTCAAGGGTCCCAGTCACTGCCTTGAACAAGATTATTGATGTTAATTCTTAATTGCTTGTATATATGCATTGCAAGAATGGATTATCATCTGCGATTTTTCATTTGTGATATTCATTTACAGATTATTGAAATTTTCTATTTAGTAGACTTGATGGGGAGGAAGAGGTAAAGCTTTAATGGTTTTCTTAATTTTACTATAAATAATTCATCTGTTTATGCTGAAGATTCTAAACTGCATATATTTTGGTTGCATTTTTAAGTTGCATCCAGTGTGAATGGAAACAACCCCCATTTCTGTGTTGGTTTTTGTTCTATAATACTTTTGCTTCAAATAGTGCCCTCATGATTTACAAATATAAACGTTCTCTTTCCCTAGTGAGCGAATATGTCACATCCTGGTTATGTATGTTCAACAACAGGCTTGCTAACATTTTCACTTCATATGAAGAGGGTTAATTATGAACTAGACTACAGATCTCAAATACATCAGCAAGCTAAGTAGCTGGTGACTGCTGCAATCAGTTAACTGCAAGGAAATGAAACAGGACTTATTTACATTTAGAGTGATGCCTGAGTTCTTAATCACCTCAAAGCATTTAAAAATTAACTTTACTACCAACAGCTCAAGAGGCATAATGAACCCCAGGAGGGAGTTTTCTTCTCTTTCATTTTCATTGAAGCCATCTATTCATTTACATCAGACTACTCGCACTCCAGTCTGTTTTCCTGCTAAAACCTCAAAAGTTTCCTTATTTCATTTTCTTAAATAACTTGTGGTTCATTTGGTATGCTTCATCATAAATTAGTATTAAAACTGTGCTAGAACTCTTGGCAACTACTGAAGTACATACAGCCACAAACCCTTTAAGGACAAATAGAAGCAAGTGGCTTAGTACTTCTGCGTTTTGTTGTAGATGTAACAATGTATTTAAAAGGCAACAAAATATTTTAATTATCATCTTCATGCTCTCCCAAGCTTTTGCACCTGCACAAGCACATTTTATGATCTCGCACACGGACAGAGCCACCCTCCAGAGAGGGAGCTACGCTGTAACCAAATGAGCAGCCAAGGGCCTGAGCAGTAATGACATTTGACAATTGGCAGTTTAGAAGATGGAAGCAAAGATATTGAAACTAGTACAAGTTCTCCAAGCTTTCCACCATAACTTTATTTTATTGTGACTCTTATTTGCCCTGAATCTCCTAATAGGAGCAATCCTTTCATAATAAACTCAGCCAACCCATTATTTCTATACACTTTTTCTCCATTGCTACAAACATGAAGCACTAACACCTCCAAAAGTGGCCTATTCCCTTGGGAAAGGTCTCAGTTATGAGGGAAAAAATATCTTTGCTTTGGAAGTTTCCCTTTAAGGTTTGAACTATTTTCCTGGGCTATTTACAGTTAAAGTGAAGGTGATATTTTGAGAGACAACAGTGAGGAAGAGTACAGCAATCCAGCAAAACATAACAGAGGTAAAACTTGAGAAGGAGCTTTTTTAAAAATTGTTATTTAATGCAGAAATTGAACTAAAGTGTTTATGCATCTATTAAGATTAGTAGAAGTGCTATCAGGGCAGATTATTAATTTTTTCTTAATATAAGAGACAACATAATAGTACCATGGCAGTTCTAGTAAACTATCTAGTAGATACATAGTTGCAGTAGATATGGACATGTTTATTTAGTATAGTTCTTTTAACTTTTTCTCATATTTTCTCTTTCAATTCAATTTTAGTCATAAATCTAATAAACTTATATATTTGTTGTATAATTGTTGCAACAGCTTTTTTTTACCTGATTTTTTTGCAAAGCAGTTACATATGCAAATAAAAATCCCAGGTCTCTAATTACTTGGGCTTCTTATGGGACAGTGTCATCAAACTGAACTGAGGTGTAATGGGGTTTAGCTGTTGTGTGTGAGGCATCTGAGCCCTCCTGGCTGCCAGAGTCACCCTGCCCTGGCTGCCTCCCTCTCCCTTCCTCTGGCCACGTTAACTCTGCACCCTGAGCTGCTGCAGCTGCTTGGCAAATTGGACGGAGGAGTTGATCCTTTGGAGAAATAGGTGGTGTTAGCACTTGTGCAGCCTGGGCTGGTGTGGAGGTGCAAATAAATTCCAAGGAAAGGAAAAAGAGGTGTCATGATTTAGCCCCAGCTGGCAACAAAATACCACGCAGATGCTGAATTTTCACCCCGTGCCCTCACTGGCGTGGGGAGGAGAATCAGAAAAAAGATAAAACCTGTGGCTTGAGATGAGAAGTTTAATAATTGAAATAAAATGTAGTAACATCAACAACAATAATGAAAAGCAAGACAACCGAAATAGAAAGAGAAATAAAACTCACGAGAGACAAGTGATGCACAGTGCAATTCCTTACCACCCACTGACTAGAGCCTAGACTGTCCCCAAGCCTAGATCCCTTTTGATTTAGTTTTAAATGACACCTGATATAAAGGTCTTCAGGACTCCTACCAAGAAGTATACTACTATTTCCCTGTCCTTTATTTCAACCAAAGGCTCGTAATGTACTTTTATTATTTTGATTGTTTGTGACATTGATTTTGAAGGATTTATAATAATATAAACAAGAATAATTAATATATAATAAAATAATATAGAATATAATTATAAAACAATTAATATGATATGTAAAATATATTTTATATATAAAATAGATAAAACATTATACTCATTCAGAAAATGAAAAACTTATACAATAAATGTTTCTTCATACACATGTTCTTTTGTTGGCATATAGATATTTGACTCTAACAATGGAGATAGTCTATGTGATCATGTTTGATATAATATATGATATTAAGTCTTTTGTAAGAATTCCTTGGTAGTTATAAACTTCATGCAATAATTTTTTAAACTTTCTTAAGGCTGTTTTTTTAGTCTATCTTCATGGTTTCAAAATGTGGGCCAGAATTTAAGGTAGATTTTTAGCTAGAAGAATTAATATCTCCATTGCCCAAGACAAAACCAGCTAAAATTAAGCTGTGAGGGTCTTGCAGGAGTTTGGGATGCCAAAATACTGCAAGCACTCAAAACTAAGAAAATTTAACTCAGTCATTTCTTCTTAGCCTCTGACTTTCCTAAAAGTGATTTTATGGGGAGCATGTTTAGCTACTGTGGTTTTGTAGGAAATTAATGTCAGGTAACAAATTGCTAGGAATGAATTATCAATGTGCTAACAGAATTGTTTAGATCCAGGTACTCCTCAGGCACTGCCAGCATAAACAGAGCTGAAACTCTAATTCCTGAGTGTTGCCTGCTATCGCAGTTTTAGTGTCCTGCTTTACATAGTTTGTGCAGAAGGAGCTAGAAAAAGGCTGCCTGGCAGCTGACTCCTTTGGGAATCCCTGCTAAAAGGAAATGTATATTTCATTAGGCCATCCCAGGGAACAAAATTTTAAGTAAACATACATTTTAAATGAGTAAGCAATTGTCTGCTGGGAAACTGTGTATGGAGCTTTATTTTTAGATATATATACTCCTCTTTCAGATTGGGGAATTATACACATAATCCACAAATAGAGAACATACTAGTTAAATCTTAATATCCCTCTAAACACAGGCTTGCGAGCTAAGTTAGTAAACACTATAGCAAGGATATTCTCTGCATAAGGCTCAATTTCACTGCAGTCAAGTCAAAGCTCTTCTGTCATAGGAGAGTGTGTTTTTGATATATAAAATTTGCAATGGGTCTGGTTGGGTATTCCCAGAGAGTATATTTTAGCTGGAATTGCCTTCAGTGACTTGAGGGTAACAGGATATTTAGAATATTCTTGAATATAGTTATTTGGGCTCCTCTTATTTTTAGTGAGAGAAATAGACACTTTTGTACTGTAGTCAAATGGTTTGTTTTAGATCCCTGCTTAGGATGAGACCTCTTAATCACTGGACTCTGTCCCCTACATTGACTAGGCAGAGAGACAGGGCTACTGGTGCCTCAGATCTGTTTGCCTGTCTCTAGCTGAAGTCATAGAAATTCTACAAATGCTGACTAGGAAGACTAGTTTTCTTCGGGATGAAATCCTGTAGTTGCATCTTTAATATTAATAATTCGTTAGAATTCAGTTTGGTTTTATATGTTTATGTGGGAAAATTGGACTTGCGTGATAAAGGAAGAAAATTTGATGAATTATTCAGTGCTTTTCTCTTTCTTCACTTCTGTGGTTCAACAGAGCTATAAATAAAGGTATTTATGTATGTATGTGTATATATATATATATGAAGAAAAAGTCTTTAGGACAAGGCAGAACCAATGATTCTTTTTTGCTCTTTTGCACTGCAGTTCAATTGTGCTGCTAGGATACCCTTTCTGAATGGATTGCATCAGTCTAAAAGAATAGATTGTCAAATATGCCAAAGAAAAAAAATAAAAATAAAGTAAAAAATAATGTCTTCAGATTTGGACCCTTCATTATTCTAAATCCTCTTGTATTTTTCAAAAAGCATTCAGGTCTCACTGCTGTCTACCAAAAATAGCCACATTAAAATTAGTAGCACTCAAAGACAAGTTAGAGGGTCATTGCAGAGACTTTAAGGTACACAGCACACCCTGTACTCATAGAATCAAAGAATCATAGAATGGCTTGTGTTGGAAGGGACCTTAGAGATCATCCAGTTCCAATCATCCTGCTCTGGGCAAGGACACCTTCCACTAGACCAGGTTTCTCAGAGCCCCATCCAACCTGAACGCTTCCGAGGATGGGTACGTACAAAACTGCTTAGCCAGTCACAGTAGACTGATTCTTTGTTAATAAGACTTAGCAACTGAACCTCTTTTGAGGTGCAATATGTGAGCTCTTATTAACAATAAGAGGCATATGTAGTTTCAAATGTATTAATTCCCCTTTGTCCTTCTATTACATCACTCTGTGAGTAGGAAAACAGGCCACTTGGGAGTTATACTCAGCATGGTTTGACAGGGCTGCATTTAGTCCATCTTTCAGCCAGGAAGAGACTGGGAAGAGGTACCTCTGCTGTGTGCCATGTGCCTGTTGCATGACCACACCACTGCCTTCTTTGTGAGAATTTGGTGTAAGAGCTCCTTGTGCAACATGATGAGGGATTGAAAGCAAAGCCACGGAACTACAGGAAAAACACAGAGAAGAGATAAAGACTTCATGGTGCCTTGATCATACATTTTCTTCCCCTATCCCATTTAGTTTTTACATTGCTTTTATCAATACATAAAATTGCATCAATATTCAAGAAAGGATTAATCCCAAATTCAACAAGCCAGTATAAAACTGGAAGATCCACTATAAACTAGATGTAATTTTTTTTCTGTCCTGTGACAGGAGAAGAGAGTCAGTATTTAAAATGTGTGTTAATGGACCAAAGGTCAGTCTATGCAGTTAAAACCGGTTAAAACTCAGCCCCTGGCTCAGTGTAAGACTGTATGATTGACTGTTCAGATTTGGGCATGCAAACAGAAGCTGTGAAGGTAGAAGACTGATGGTACAGGACTGACTGAGCACAAGCAAGAGGAAAAAACCTGCTTGGGCAGTTCCTATTTTCCTGATACTTGGTTTCTTTTTCATTTTTTCTTTCTTTCCCTTTGCAATATGCCAGCTTCAGCTTAATGGGATACTCAGGTGGACAAAGGATGCAGGTCTTACAGTTCATAGAACTTAATAGTTTTCCATTAAAAATGAAAGGAGATCACTATTGCTCATACATTGCCATTTGCTATTGCAACTCTTTTTCTGTTTATGGTTGTTGGCATATTTTTCAAGCACTTGTGTAATAGTGTATTAGAGAGATATGAAGGGTAGATATAGGTAAGCATAGATACATGATTTCGGACCACTATGTATAGTGTAAAATTTGTATTGAACTTAATGTATAAAGTACACTTTTTGTATTATAAGCAGTTTATTTTTTTCCCTGATACAGCAACTACATAAATTTAGCATTTTTAACAATAAAAAGCCATCTAGGTCATGAGATGTTAGATCTCCTTCCTTCCCTTGCAATGTCTTTTATTTCTGAGCAACATGGCAGTAACATGAGATCACAAGAGCCTTTATAAAATGTGTGCTTTAGCAAACAAAAAAAAAGATTATGAATTTTCTGATCAATGCTCTTAGAGGTTGTTTTTTTTGCATTGATATTGCATTACAAATGATAGACTACAGCGTAAGTTAACAAAGGCATGTCTGCTCACTTCCAGCTGATAGTGTCAAAAATAACTTTCAGTGGCAGCATTTTGAATTGTTAATGGTACTGTTGTTCTGTGCTGAAATCCTTGACCTAAATATTTATGAGTAATTCAGTTCTACAGTACTCTACATTAGTGCCCTGCAATAGGACCATGTAAGCAAGAGTAACCATGATTATTCACATTCTCCCAGAGACTGTGGTAATGCTGAGGAGTGGGAAGTCAGAGCCTTTGGATCTTGGAGGTTTCTCACTTGCTTATTTTCTGTGTCTCATTCTCTCTCTGCAGATCAAACATTCCCTGAAGCGTGGTACAAGGCAGGAAGAATGACACTTGCTAATTTGAATTTCAGAAAGCACCTAAACTTCATTCTGATCTCCAGGTAAGTGTCTGTGAGCCACTTGGCTTTGACACTTGTTAAAAATTAATCACATATTTTTTTGGTGCCAAGCTACCTTATGCAGACCAAAGAGAGAAGCATGCGTGAGCATGTGCTGGTGTTTGTGGGGGAGGGAATACTTCATTTGTTTGTTCAGATGATGTGAAGTGAAAACAACATTACTCTGGAAAACACGAGATCCGTTTATGAAAAAGGAGGAGAGATTAAGCGAAAAACTGAAAACCTTAAACCACAGGTGATCTGATACAGTTGCTCTATGCAAGATCTCAAGAAGGAAACATCTGGGAACATGCAAATTACTAATTTAGATCAGGCTTTATTTTCATGTATTCATTCTCTTCCTTTTCTCCCAAACTGCTTTTTAAAAATACCCTCAGGCATGTCATGGGCAATATCAACGTCCGTTCTTAAACTGTAGCTGTCAAAAATAAAGAAGGAAAACAATGAACATATTCTAAATGTTAATGCTAACTAGATGGTTCTCTCTCTGAAGATCTGGATAGCTACAGGGAAGTTTGCAACATGTTATCTATACTGTGAAACTCAGTATTAACCCTAAAGGGTGTGTCTCTGCAATGACCCGTGACTCAAAATGAAGACTTCTTCTTTAGATGCCTCATCATCACTCTTAGACTGACGACTGCAAAATATTTTCTGTACTTTCACTTATATTTGGAAAAGAATTAATTTCAGTCAGGACTGGGCTGCTTCTTTTGGGAGTATTTGAGCCATTGCGTTTTGCCAGCCTGAATGCTTCTGGGAGGTCCGTTGCATGATTTTACTCAAATATTGCATATACCTAAAGTCCTGTGCTGAGATAACCACCCATGTTGGTGCTGACGCAAGATTGAATCACTGTCCACTTTAGATATCAGACTAAGATGTGATTTGGTGCACATCTTAGCCTATGTTCCTCATAGGGTCACTGGAAAGGGATGAGCACATCTGAAGGACAACTTGTGGAAACTGTCACGGGGGTTGACAGTTGATGAGTACATCCCAATGTGACTGCTTGCAGACTAAATACACTGGACAAGCAGTAGGTCAGCTTTGTGGTGTGTTTAGTAATAGGAAAGTCAGCTGGCATATTTTATGCTTGTGTAAGAGTGGCTTAATGAATGAAAGGAAAAACATTCCCAGGCTTCCTGGCAGGGGTACCACATGGGATGTTTGGCACTGTCACAGTCAGCACTGTGCATGTGATTGGTGAAGTGGGAAAACAGACCATTAATTGCTGTGCCATCCGGGTACTGGAGATCCAGTGGGACACTGTGGAACAGAGCAGAGGCATATGATACCTTAAACATATTTTCCATCAAATGATTACATGCAGCAGCCCTGCTGCATCCCATGTACCTTCTGGAACAGGGTGCTATATGAGCACTTAAGAGTTTTGAACTGTGTGAAATATTGTAAGCAGGCACAGTGACATCTAGGATGTTCAAAAGCAAACTGAGGAGGGTACAAATGAAGATGGTTTGTTCTCCATATTCTTGGTGGACAGGAAAGAAAAATGTGCTTAAGCTGCAGCAGAGAAGACTCTAGTGATACATGTGTCTTTCTGAGCAGCACTGAAAGAGGCTGCAGACAGGCTGTGAAATTGTTGTCCTCAAGAATCTCTAACTTGGGAAAATACATCTGTTGTGTCTGCCATGTGGGGCTGAGCACTGCTGAGCCTGGGATGAGGGCTGGCAGGGAGATGGTGGTATCAACAACTGAGATTTGAGCTGCAGTGAACACCCAGGACGTACTCAGGAGATGGTTTGATAAAAAGTGCAACTTGGCTGGGTTTTTCTAAGGCTGACCCCAAGACTCCTCTGTTTCTGTATCAGTAGTCTCAGCCTTCCCTGACATGCAGCCTTGCTTTATTAGCAGGGAGGAGTGAGGCAGATTTTGTCAGCTGAATGAACCAGGAGTTGTGCTCACTGCCAGATATTCAGAGGGCCATCAGCAAGGGTTTGTTTGCCAGAACACTTTTCTTCAGTGATTTCCCACCTCAGAATGGAGCGTGATGGTTTTCACATGTGTTGTGAGCACTATATATAGCTGAGCCACAAGAACTGAGTTTGCAGCAGAACTGACACTTAAGTCATTTGATGCAATGTATGATTTCTCCCCAATCCCAGACATAATAAAACACAATCTGCGATATACATTTTATCTATAAGCACAATTAATCACAATGATTAATTCTCATGATTTCTTAGCCTGTTAATGAGGTGAAGAAATACTGCTTGACAGATAATGGATTGAGGAAGAACGTTTCTGAATCACTGTTTTACTTACTGTGGACACATCACTTTGCCTCTTTGTGCTTGGTGAAATCCCCAGGGATTGTTCCATCTTTCTGAAAAAGCTGAATAAAGATAGATTCAGGTGAGGATATTCTGGAGATAAAAGTGTGATCCATGCTGTGCAATATCACTGTCTTTTTATAATGGCTCCCAATGTGCATTTTTAATAGTTTTGAGAAGATATTTATTACTAGCTTTCAATCTATCAGTGCATACATAGCATTTTATATTATTCCTAAAAAGCACAGGCTTGTTCTTAATGTAAAAACTTATTAAGGAACTTATCATGTAAATGTGTGGTGTCACGGAGAAAGGCTGTGCTTGTGAACTGCAAGCTGGAAATGGATGGTGTGGAGCTGCTTGGATGGAGCTTGATAAGGATCTAATACGTCCCCTTCGATCTGCTGGATATGTATCCAGTGTCCAATAAAGGAGAATGCAGGCTCATTCCCTATCTCCATGGGTCACCAATCACATCACATTGTGATCCACGGATCAAAACCGAGGCCAAAAAGGTAGGAAGCAATGACTGTTTTGACAGGGCGCTACTCAGGGACAACAGGAGGAGGAAGAGGAGGAGGACACCCAGCAACCTGCTTGCAGCATACCACGCCAGCACTGACTGCAGCTTTGCCCTAAAGGATCTCATTCTTGCTGACAAGCCCTTATTTGTACAGGATGTTGCAACTGTGATTTACAAACAGGGTGATTGAGATAGTTGGTGTGATAGCTGGACCTCAAAGCCCAGTGCCTTGTGGCTCTGTTGAAGGTGTCATGGAGATGAACGGCCCTGGCTGCCCACTCTGCCGCAGCTTGCAGCAGCCTCTGAGGGGCACTGAGAACCCCCTGGGAGGGGAGGCTGCTCTCCTGACTGTCTCAGGTGTGCCCTGTAAGTGCAAGGGCTGCTTTGCTGCTGTTCCAGGGACTCATACACAGGCCTGCACCCACCTTCAGGCTTGCAGGCCGTCGGGAGATGAGCTGGCGCTGGTGGCATCTCCGCAGTTTGCCCAGTAAGGGGCCCTTGTGCTAATGAGCATCTCTGTGCCCTCTTATCCTTACTCCATGCACAGGCACAGCCTCTATTTGCAAGTTCAGACAATGTCTGCGCTTGGGAAATTGTGGGGAGGGCTGACACCGTGGGGCCTACACCTGGCTGTGACCCTGGTTTCTTCCTCTCCTTCCCAGCCATTTTCTGAGACCCTGTGTCTTATGTAGGGTTGCATGGTGGGCTCATAACATCTACACAGTGTGGAAAAATGGGAGGGTGAGTGATGGATGGCTTATTGCACTCCACAGAACTGGTGTCTCAGGATTTTCTCTGTGCATACTCATAAGAGGTACAGCTATGGATGCTGGGAATGACAAACACTTTTAGTGTTCAGGCACACGGGGTATTCTGGAAGCTCTCAGGAGATTTCTGTCTGAGCGTTGTAGACACAAGGTCCCCCTAAAAAGTAAGAGTTCTGTTTTTATCTCATTGGCGGAATACAAAATTCAAATCAAATCCAGCTCTGTCCTTATCTGCTTACAGACAGCACACTAAACTTTCCTGACTTGAACAGGACACATGAAATATGGGACCTAGTCTGAGTTTTCCATACTGAAGCAGGATCTCATCAAGAAAAAAACCCCAACATTGTAATAGGAAATAGGTACTTGACTAAGAGAGTGTAGTATGTATTTGTAAAGGCTTCAGATGTGTGCAGGCTGTGTTTCAGCAGGAAAGCTCCAGGTAGGCATTTTCCATTTCAGCAGGCGTGTGCTTCCTAAATCCGTCTGCCCACCTGAGCAAAACCTGCGCTCACAGCCTGAAGGTCCTCTAGACACATCTTGTGTATCGCAGGATGTATAAAAGGTTTGAGTGGAATGTTGCTCATGAATGGATAAAACCCAGACAAATTATGGGAAAAAATGTGGAAAGGAAAGGAAATGGCCTTCTGGAGGATGAGAAAGACAAGCAACACAGAGACAGTCTAACAATGTGACAGATCCAGAGCTCTAAAGCTCCGACACCATTATTCCTGGACTTTGTCATCTTCACTGCTTTGGCATGTAGTCCAATAACTGGGAATAGGGAATAATGATCAGAGCATCAGTAGGTTGTGGCTTTGTATAGCTCACCATAAGCTTTCTCTTTCCTGTCAGAAGGTATGTGTATTTTTTTTTTAAATAGCTTTAAAACCTCTCTCAATATTATATAAACCTCAAATATTATTTTTGATGACATTGACTTTTGAGAAATCCTGCTGATGAAGTAAAGAAACTTTTTGAAATATTCTTTTCTCATAGTGCTATAGTTAATGAGGAGTCCCTAGTACCTCACTTTTATTAGAAAATATGTACATACATAGATTTGTTCTAGGTACCAGGATCCATAGTGGCAAGCGTGATCTTGTGAACGTGTTTTCTAGTATATATTTACCATTTTGAGTAAAGTTGTGTAAAAGAATTGTGAGTTTTATGAGTGCACAGCAAAAGGGACAGGTAAAACATTAGCTGCTTTTAGCAGCAGCTGTTCTTTGCTATTCCCTGTTATTTTTTAAGACTAGGAAATGTGTTTTATGAAAGAGAAGGACTTTCAGATGTAGTGAGGGTAAGCTCAGCACACTGCCTTCTCACCGTTCTTGGACTTGGTCCTCTCCAGCTTTGTGTGCAGAATTTCTCTTGGCTTCAGTGGTACTTTTCCACCCAGATGGAGAGGTCTGTTTAACAGTTCACATGTGCTATTAAAGCACTATAAAGAGCTGGAAATGGAAGGTATCACAGGCTTAATTAAACATTCATATGTTATTTTTCTCAGAAATATTAAGGTAAGAAGTGACAAAGGCCTGGAGGCTACAACAAAATAGAGACTGTTTGAATCTAGTTATGTCAGAGAGGATGGGGACCACCTTCCCTCTTAATGGCTCAAGATGCAATTTTCATAATTTCATCTGTCTGAGAAATTTAGAGCAGTGTCATCCAGACTGCTTAAAGGATTTGCCTCTGTATGGTGTACTGATACATATATCAAACCTTTAGGTTAGTCGATAATCATGCTTGTATGATATAAATATCATCCACAGTATTACAAAATTAATGGCCTACTGAAAAGTTCAGAGTGGGAAAGAAAGTCGTAAGAATCAGTATTTCTGAAATAATGGACATGTCAGAACTACAGGATAGAGAAATTTATTTTCTTTTATTTACTTTTTAATATGAAGGAACAGACAACTGTTGAGCATGTGGTAACCTTAGAAGCCAATGCAAAATGGACTGATCACAAAGGCATTCAATTCTGTGGGTGTAATTAATAAGTAAACTTTAATCTTTTTGGATCAATTAAATATTTGGACAGAAAGCAGTGTTCCGCTGTGAAAAATCCGTGAGAAACCTGTATATCTCCAGTCTCAATTCCTCTGCTGTAGTCATTAGCATGCTGCCTAGTTAAAGAGATTTTGATTCCTTGTTTAAGGCATTCATTTTACTTTCATTTTTTGTGTTCGGCTTACATTATAATGCTCTTAATAGAGATATATGTTTAGCAACATAGTCTGTACAATACAGCAAGGGTAGAAAGTTGCATACTGTTTGATAATAACACTTTTCGTGCAATATTCATGAGATCAACTAAATCAAAAGAATACTCCGAAAGAGGATCGATACAGAAAACCTCAAGTCCTCATTGTTGCTTGGCTTGCTCCTCCTTAAAATTTCTAGCAAGCAGGAAAAGTCTCTGTAGGTCTATTACTCATTGCTTAGTTGGCCTTTCACACTGTATTATTTCTCTCACCTCTAACCTAATTCTCCCTTACTGCAATCTTTTCTGTTTTTCAGAGATTATGGAAAACAATTCATTGCCTCCTTTCACAAAAAGTCTTTCTGAAAATTTGAGAACGGCTATCAAACCTCCTCCCAGTCTTTCCCCTCCTGGATTAAGCTTTGCAAGCTGAGTTTTTGCAAAGTCTTATGCTAGAAAAGTTTTTTAAAGTTCATTCTTATTTTGGGTCTTGGGACTTTCTCCAGCTGGTTGATATATTGTATTGACATGTGATAACCTGCAGTGATCACAGGGATCCAGGTAAAGAATTACCAGTTCTGAGTAGGAGGGAAGGAATATTTTGTGTGTTTAACAATAAATGTGCTAATTTTATCTAACCCAGCATGATTGCTTCTTAGGCAATTGTACAATTTTATTGCTTGTTTGTGATCCATTCTAATTGTCAGATTCTTTTTTGCACTGTGTTTGTCTGTTTAGTCATTCTCCCTTTTATATTTGTGCAGGTAATTTTACTTGTATAGGTACATGTGAATTCACTTAATTGCTTAGCTGGATTCAGATTTCTGCTGTGCACCAAGATAATTTAAAATGTGCATTCAACACTCTGAGGGGTTTGAAGTCTTTTTAGCTTAGTGTAATTTTCAAATGCAAAAAGCATCTTAATCATCTACCAGTTCAATAAAGAATGTCATGCAGGTTCTTGCAGAACCTGACCTGATGCATCTTGCTCATTTAAAAATGAATCTCTAATAACTATTAGTAACTAATTCTGTGAATGGGATTTCCCAAATAACTACCTACCTCAAATCTGCTTGTCTATGCAAATGTCCTGTGAGATGTCAAAAGCCAAAATCCAAATGCATGACTGTGATTTTTCTCCTCTATCCATAAAGCTTCTTATCTACTGTAGAGAGAAATAAATTTTCTCTTCTATGATTTATTCATTAGAAATTAATTTGTCTCTTACATACTGTTTATATTCAAGATTCTTACAAATAGACACTTTCATTATTTGTCCTGATATTTTTCTGGTAATTGAAGTTAGGCTCTCTTATCCTTTTTGACATTTTAAAAGTAAGTGTTTGCCCATTCTAAACTTCTGGAATCTGTGTCCATCAAGTTGCTAAAGACAATTGCTAATGGCTAATAAAATGTTTTCAGTGTTCTCAGAACTGAATTACACCAGACCCAGCCAACTTGAAAATGACTACATTATGTAGAGACCACCTTTTTTTTCTTCTTTTTTTTTTTTTTTAGCATGATTTTCACTCTTCTATTTATGATTTTAATGGGCTTGGCTATGAAATGAAAACAAATCTTTTAAGCAAAGGCTAAAGCAAAAAGATCATTGAATACTTTCAAGATAAAGTGATAATACTGTAAGTATGATAGCCTAAGAATATAAGCAAGGAAAGGTTGTGGAGAAAAAGCTATGTCTCTCATTAATCTAATTGATATAGTTGGAAAATAGACAAGCATCTGCCTCTGTAATGGGGTTTTTGTTCCTGAAGAAGTTTTTGCTTTTTACCACTAAATTAGTCAGCTTAATAAAAGGTATAACTTTGCTCCCCTAATCCTGTCTGAGTCAACACTTTAGCCTACTTAATTAGTAATTAACTGTATTTTATTGTTAACTATTACCTTAATTTTTTTCTCTCTTAATAAAGCACTTAAAAATGTCTTCTTCTCATGATGTTTTTTCTCCTTTTCAAATTCTGTCACAGGCATGCTCCTGAGCCCACAGAAGTATTTCTGCTACAGGTTTCTGCCATCCTTTTATACCGGCCTTTAGCAATTTGTGCTAATTCCATAGTTAATTTGATTATGCATCTTTTTATGTGTCTTTCCTGGACATTGGATCATTGAGGAATGCATGATCAGGCCAGGCCAGTGTTTTAGAACACACTGCACGTACCCTCTAGCCAGAGATAACTGACATTGTACAGATGCTGCGATAACTAGCGTAGGATGATCTCCTCAACTAAAGCAAAAGGAGAGAAGGCAAGAAGTGCTCGCTGTGGGCTTTGTGAACATATCTCCAGATGACACAGATTTTTTTGTCTATAGAATTACGAATTTTGTGATCATGGGGAAAAAAGTGTGTTGTAACAATGGATCATTTGATAGCTGTGTGTTGTAAAATCCTCCTCTGTGCACAAGTTAAACACTTGCTTTCCAAGAGCAAATGGACACTTAGGTATATTGGGCTAGTTTCAAATTCTCATTTAATTTTTATGAGGGCTAATTGTGATGGTATTCTAAATACTCATGTATACTGCAGAAGCCTGCTGGAGCCTCAACTCTCTACGAAGTAGTTTGTTAAAAAAGGTGATACATATCTGTACATATGAATAGGGAATTTTAAATATGCACATCAACATAGACTCTATAGAAATTCACTTAAAGCCAGTGAAATAGTCCAAAAACAGAAATCAAAGTGCAAAGTCTGGTTCAACAGTTATAATTATTTATGAAACCTTGGAGACATGTTACCAGTGATCTCTGTTCCTTGAGGTGCTTCTCTCCTGGTAACTCTCCAAACCTGGCCATCTTTCCTTACTTTTATAGGTGAATGGAGAAAGAAGATTGTATTTCCGTTTGTTTGTGTATCTGGCTCTGCTCTTCCTCTCCTCTTTCCAAGTTTAACCTCAATTTCTTTTCTTGTGCTCAGTCAGTGATGATTTCTTGGTGAAGCACTGGGCATCAAGACGGCATGTTATGCGTATAAAGGATGATACAAAGTTTAATACATTTAAATGTTTATTGTAACACACTAAACCAATGTATTCCTTGAGCTGAGGCTTAGGTTAGAATGATGTGTAACTGCTTGAAAAATGTTAACATGCTCACTGGGCTTTACAACGTAATTCCTCATAAGATTGACTCTAAAGAAGCGTCACACTTTGTCCATAACTTAAAATTGTTCATCCTTGACTTCACACGTGATAAACAAGGAATGAAATATATATTAGGAACAAGAGCACATTTCAATCTACTGCAAATATAGATCACTAAAGAGAATAAATCATAAACCAGCCAAATATGTTTTTTCTCCTCCTGCTTCCTCTCCAAGCTCAATTAAGACTCAACATGTTTTTCCTTCTACCTAGTTTCCTTTTATCTGTTCTCCTTCTCATGTTTCCATGTTCTTCCCCCCATACTCTTTATCTGATGAGGCTAGTGCTGTGGGATAATGAGGTAATTCCTGGTAGTGTTGGAAGTCTCAGACACCTGGATGATATAATTTTTCTAACCCAGACTGGGTCAGATAAGACCTTGGGTACTTCAGTGGTATATGTTCAGGTTAAGTCAGTCCTTATGGGACCCAGTAAAATTTCTGTGTACTGAAAAATATGCAAATGTCCATCTTTAGATGTGGTGGTTTTGGTCTGGAAAATTTGATTTACATGAGTGGCTAGGAAATAGCCTAGATGTGTAATGAACTGAAGTGTTTTACCTTTGTCTTCATCCCATCCAACACTTTACAGATGTCTAACCCCTGGCTCTCTTTCCTTGGCATGGATCCAGTTCTGATTTGGCACTGACTCGCTCTCCATATGCAGTGGATACTCCCAATGTAGTGAATTTTTAAATACAACTGCTTTGCATACCCTGTGTAAATGAAATATTAACCCCTCTCATCCTTTCAACTCAGTGTTCCTGAAAAAAAAATGCAAAAAATACCATTCCCAAGACTAATTTTTTCAACAGAGTCTAATCTAAATTAGTTCTCAAAGTAGTTTCCATATTTTTAATTTTATGTAGCCATTAGAATTGCATTAGTCTTTCTTAAAAAAATTGGATTAATTTAGATTCAATAAAGCAATTATAACCAGCAAAGAGTTTAACAATTAAGAGACCTCCAAAAAGGCTAATTACAGGGCCAGTAATTTAGCTGACTGTGTGATGATTCAACTCAGATTCCAATTTCTTAAGCTTTTGTGTACTCACTCTTCTCCCTGGTGCTTTAATAGCAAGCTTGCATGCAAATACTTGCTTCTCTGTGACTGAGGCCTGTGCTGCTTTGGGCCAAAATTGATTGCTGAAGTTATATGACTGAAGTGCCTCAGGTGAAAAAAAAATCACTAAAAGTAAAACATCCAGTAGACAGCTATGTAAAGTGTGCAGCCTAACAGTCACTGATGCTCACAGGATGGAAGAAGGTCTGCAAATAAGGTCAATAGAATTAACAGTCACCCCTTAAATATCAAAGACATACTGCTGACAACATTTGGGGGTGATCATAGCTGCAAACCGCCTGCTACATGAGCATATGTGGTCAGATGCTTTTTCTTAGAGTAACTGCTCTTCAGCCAGCATTATGAGTTCACTCAGTCATATTTCACTGAAGAGCATGGATGGCCATGACTGTGTAAAGTCCCTTCTCCTTTACTGTTCAGATCTCTCTGCTGATATTAACCCTTACTACTCTGCTGGAGTTGGTGGCATCCTAAGGTTTTATGCCAGTTGAGGTCACACATGTTTATGCAGTCAATGAATAAACATGGCAACAATGAAAATACATTTGTATGCTGATTTAAGAAGTAGTTTAAATTTAATACATGCCAAGATAGATATTACCACTCTCATTTCCGTAAAACACTGAGATTTAGGTTCTGACATGTTGAAATCAAGGAGGTTTTCACTTAACCTCAGGGGGCTTTGGCTCAGAACCACAGTCCAACCGTTGTGAAATACGGTTTATTTCTAGCCTTTTGTAGAATGTATTCCAGAAGTATTTTCCCTTATTTAGACCCTAATTCTGTGTGTTTTCCCATATTTTCTCTTTGAAGAAAAAAAAATCAAACAAGAGAAAGCAGGATTACAAGCGTCTCTGAAGGGGATGTCATACAGTCAGTCAGTCATCATTTAGCAGCTCAGCAGTACAAAAACTGACTCATGTCTCCCTTTTTCAGTTTTCATTGTCCTTTCCCCACCCTAAGACCTTGCTATCAGCCTCAGCAAGTAACTAGTATTAAAGACCTCCTCTTGCTTTTCAAAAATGGAAGAAAAAATTAGCTTTTTTACTTTTTTTTTTTGATTGTCCCAGTTTAGTCCCTGAGTCTCAATGGGGCTATGCAATCTGAAATCTGACCTTTTCAAATTGGGTTTGAAGAATGAAATAACAGCAGAAAACTCTTTCTTCACATTTTTGTTCATATGCTCTGTGGCTTGCAATCCTACGGCATCCGAGAGTTCAATTAGGCAGTGTGTGATTGGCAGGTTCCTGAGTTAAATAGCTGGGATGGGATCATATACTTAAAATAGCTTTAAAAGAAAACCTGTAGACAGACAATCAGTCAGACAATCTTTTCATGCGCTTGGAAAGCCCCTACTTTCCTAAGCACTTGCCCTGTAAACGATCTGGAAGTCTTGCACATAAAGTAGTTTAATACGAAAGATTGCTTGGAGGCAGTTAACATGCAAACAAACCCCTTGATGTAATATCTAGGAGGCATTTTTTGAAGTTCTTTTTTTCAGAAGCATTGTTGTTACTCATTATGAGTGTGACATCACTTCCCCTGACCTACTGATATGTGTACTCTCTGTGCTCTGACTTTTAACTTTTTTAAGATCAAAGCTTCAGTTCTTCTGAATTCAAGCCCACCTTTCTTTTCGCTCTGTTCATTTCCAATATCTAGAGGAAAAATTTACCACCAAGCAAGGGAAAAAGAAAGGCAAAAAGATTTCCTGTCTTTCTCTGTTGCTAGATTCTGCAATTTGTTGGACAAAATTTCCCTACCTTTGTGCTGCTATACTGGGTTAGAAATCTCAGTTCTGAAGCCTGTGTATGCCAGGAAAAATAGGAAAGTATGTCTTGCCTTTCTATTCTTGAAAGAGTGTCACTGCATAGTGTACAATTGTCCATGTTTATTCATACAAATTTACAAAAATTAAGCTTTTACATTGAGAATTTAGGAGTAAAGAATAACTTCCAATGCCCCTCCGTCTTTTAACAAAGTATAAATGCTCTTTTCCCTTTGTATAGCAGCTCATGAGTTGGAGCTTTTGACCAGCATGCAGAAAAGCTCAGTTTAGCTCCTCAGTTCTGTGGATTTAAATCCAGATTTCTTGCCTTTGAAAAGTGCCCTGTTAGTCCTCTAGACACTCTCTATCCCTTTCTTTAAAGCTTACAAAAAACCTACAAAATACCCTCTGGCACCCACAGAGGATGGTTGAATGCTGTTCCCAGCAGTCCAGGTGTCACTTGGGAGGAGATGCACCTGTAGGCTCACCTTTGTGGGTGCTCCTGTGGAGCTGAGAAGGATGGCTTGGAATCATCAACAGCAGAAAGGGAGAAATTGGACCAGAGTTCTCCCAGGTCCAGTGAGTGCTCTGTATACAATACAGTATTTTATATATGATGCCATGGTGTGCTCCTCATGAGAAGGTTTTTTTACTCCTGATCTGGAGCTTGTGAAATCCTAGAGGAGGGTGGGATTTAGTGGTTACACCTACCAGCTAGCTCTGAGCAGATCCTCCTCAGCCTGCTGGTTTTGTGATGATTTCATGCTGTCAGGGAGGAAGCAGAGACCAGAAGATCAGAACACAGACATATGGGGTTTTTTTGTAAATCATATTAAACACTGCCAACAGTTTTGATATCCCCCCTGAAAAAAAAAACCCACCTTATAATCCAGCAAGAATATTTAGGCAAAAGAGTAAGAAGAATGCCAATAAATATGAAACAGATCTCTGTGTGAACATATACTAAATGGATGAAGACCATTAATTTCAGAGAAGAGACATCGAAAAAAAGACATTAGGAATATGAGAGAGGGCTAGAAAATCACAAACAGAGAAGAGGATGGAGAATAATTTTCTACCATTTTTTACAATACAAGAACTGAAAATTACCATGTAGCGAGAAGCCGGCAAAACAATACGTGGAACTTTTTCACACAAAGTGTTATGGAGACCAAAAATATGAGTGGATTTTGAGGTCTTTATGCATTTATATATGTGGTGCACATACACACACACACACACACACACACAGACAAACACACAGACACAGACACACATATATGTAGCTACTAGATATAATATGTATATTTGTATATATATATGTAGCTACTAGATATAATATGTATATTTGTATATATATATGTAGCTACTAGATAAAATTGTATATATATGTAGCTACTAGATATAATTGGCCTGATTCAGTCTTTAGTAGGGGAATTCTGTAAACCTCTGCTTGGAAAATGCTGCAGGCACATCTCAAAGTGTTAGTCCTGTACTGTATCTGTTTCTGTACTCCTTCCCTAAGCACCCCATGTGCTCTTGGTGACCCTGTGTCCTCCCTTACACACTGTGGTGAGAACTGAGTCACATAACAGCAGGTTCCTGGGGCAGCGTGGTGGGACACCTTGAGCAGGAGCTAGCACAGACTGCACCTACCAATGTGGTGAAGACCTGTCTTCAGAAAGGACACAGGAAAACCATGAATGCAGCAGGCATTAAGGAAAACTGAGTCTGCAGGTATTGGGGCTGAGCTGAAGAGCTATTGAAGCAATAATTTGTAATACATGAAGAGAAACTCTGCTCTTAGCAAAACAACCATGGGAAGCTTTTATAGGGCAAAAGACTGGGTTTCTAGTCCTCCAGGGTAACTGACAATATACAACACATGGAGGATGTTTAATGTTACATTTCTCTCTCTTTTTCCTGATTGAAGAATTGATTAACTGTAAGTCTAAATTTCCTAACCAACACAGAAAAGCACACTATGCTTGAGACTTCTCTGAAATTAAAGTTTTTGAAGTTGATACTTTTGAGACAAGAGGACCAGGAATATAGGATGAGTATTTATATATCTTTATATGTCTCAAGTTTTAGTTTAATATGATATTATGATATTAACAGCTTCAAGCCTATGACAACTTTCTGTGTGGTACAGAATGAGTTAGGAAGATCCCAGACATTACCAGGAGAACTACAGAGGCTTATGAAATATAACATGAAAAACTTCCAAGAAAATCAATAAGAAAGTTTCCCTACTCTTTCTCATTCAATGAACTCACTCTTAAGATAGATAGTACTAATTTCCAGTAGACTTGCAGGAAAATAAGCATGTGGCTTCTTCTGTAACCTAAGGACTGGCATAATCTTAATGAGAAATTATTCCAATTTTGTTAGAGGATTGCTTCCATGAGGCTACAGAGCCCTTAGTGAATGGGGAGCTCTCACTTGTCCAACACAATGACCTGCAGTTTCAGGGAGGTTAAAGAAAAAGATCTGGGTGGTGAATTTCTAGTTGGCTTTAGTTGGATGTTTTTTGGTTGTTCTGATTATAAGAGGACATGATATTATTGAAGAATTAAAAAAACCCCATGAAGCATATAGAGATTATAAGTATTTTGTTTTCCCTAACTGGCAAGGTTTAAAGTATGTTCTAAAATACTTCACCCATTCTCTCAATGTGTTCCCTAGTGCATTCTTCACTTACTGATGTTATTTTTCATCACATGGTGTTATTCCTTACAGAGGACTGTATCTTAAACCATTTAGGCAATTAATACAACCCTGCCACGATTAACAGGAGGAACTAACTCCCCAATTTTGTAAATCTTCTAGAAGTAAATATCTGCCATGTATTTTCCACTTTTGATCCACTTATGTCTGGATTGCTTTGGAAAATCAAATTAATGTAGTGCTCCCACACAGCCCCCAAGCCCCCAAAGACTTAACCCTTAAAAGTAAGATTTTATACATCTCAGCCTAAACCAAGCATTTCAAATTTGTTAAATGAATTTCACCCTTAAATGCCTGTTTCCTTCTAGCTAGTTATTAAGAAAACCTTTTGGTATCTGTCCCACACCGCTATATTGCAGACATCTAACAATACAAACTGCGCCCAGGGTTCATAGACAATGTCAGGTCACAGGTGGGAATCCTGATGAAAGAAATACATTATTTTTTGTTTGTTTCAGTTTGTTGTGCACATCCTGTGTACTGTAATAGTAAAGAGGAAAGCTACTTTTTGTTATCCTGCCTGCTGCTGGAGCATTTGGGAAGAAAATAAAAATTACACTTTTCCCTAACAGAAAGGGATGAAACACAGGTGATAAGGAAGCAGGGAGTTGTGGCAGTAGTGCAAGGTATGATCTGCACCAAGGAGCAGATTCAAAACTAGAATTTAGAAGTGATGAACAGAAGAATAATTGTCTGGAGACCAAGTGAGGTAGGGTCAATGTAATGCAGGAAGTCACTGAAACTTGCTGGCTTGCAAATAAAGACTGTCAAAAAACCTCCCTCAGTAAAACAAAACACACTACAAAAGCATCCCCTTCAAACTCTCCCTGTGAAGGAGTGGAATAACTTCCAAAGATCTTGCTTTACTTACCTCACCCAGCAAATCTAAGTAATCTCTATTTAAAGAATATCATTACATTTTGTTGTTGTGGGAATAAATCATGCTTAGGGTTGGAGATCGGAGTCCTGTTGGTATCTTCTAGCAAGTTCCATTGCAAGGCAAAGGGTGAAGAGTTCCATAGCAGATCCTAACACCTATGATAGTGAATTTATCTGCATTACTATAATGTCACTTTTCTACTGAAAGCTTTGTTCCATAATCATTTACCAGATTTTCATATTTCTCATGTCCCTACTATGAGGCAAAGTTCTAGCTGTTTCTTGCTCTTGCATGTGCTGCAGGTTAAATATATTTCAGCTGTATGATCTGCAGGAAGGGCAGGAAGTTTTGTGGTGTGCCATATTATGGACAGGTACTGTATACAATAGGTTCTGAAATTCCTTACTGTGTTTGAAAGGTTGAATGAATTCTGTAAAACCTAAGGTCATTTCTGAGCTCCCTAGAAACCTGAGCAGGGCTAGAGCAAAAGTCAGCTGTAGAGCAGGTGATCTGAAATGGCAGAGACCTCTGGATGAAAAGGATGCTCAGAGCTGTCAGTGAAGGAGGAAGAAGAAAAGCTTTCACGGGGCAGGTCAGAGGACTGGTTCAGTGGGAGAGGAGGGAGATCACTGGATGCCTTGGTGCAAATCTCACTTTTGTTCGAATACAGATACTTGTTTATACTCATCTTCACTTCAGTTACCATCCTTCAATAAGTGAGTGGTGTTTAAAACTCAGGAGCATAACCAGCCCCTGAGAAACATTATTACTGAAACTCAGTTCACAGTCTACATGTCTGCCTTTTGCTCATTCTTGTCTCATTAGAGCCACTTGAGTCCCCACCCAGCCTGAATGGAACAGGAATAGGAGAATAGATTATTTTATGTGGAAAACTATTGCACAGTAGACCATACAGCTACACTTTCATACTTTCACACAAGTCTATCCCCAGCTCTCACAATTTTACAAAGGTTCCCCTGTGTTCCTCTCACAAATGATGTGAAGGAAAGTTTTGAGAGAGGAAAAGAGCATTTAACTGAAGACTTGCCTTGCGATGAGGGTTGGCCAGCGTTTTAGTGGAGGCAATTTCATTTCTTCTGGACTGGCCATGTAGTGACTGCTGCAAGCCCCCCCTTTGTGCTGTCCGTGGCTGCTGACCTCGCCGGCACGGGGCTGCCGCTGCTGCAGCGTGGCCGTGTGGAGCTGCTGTCTGGATTTTGTGACATTCAACACAGATGAAGAGCTGCTGTGCAGGAATGCTGGGGAAAGAAGTGACTTTTCTTAGTACTTTTTTTGAGAGAGGTAGCACTGCTGGGCCCCTTCCATTGTGCACAGCAGAGCACGTAGCAGCTGCTCAGGCTGTTGATCAAATGAAGAAATGCTGTCAGCCCCTTGAAGACAGAACCATTAAAAGAGATACATATGGTAGGGGAATACAAGTCCAGCCATGCACGTCTCTTCAAGTCAGAGGGAGGCTCATCCAACTCCATAGACTTTTTGGATTAATTTAACTTTTAGACATCAAAAGGTAGACAAAAAATATAAACAGCCAAAATATATGGAAAAAGTAATTGAATTATAAGAATGCATCATATTACACTATTTCAATCACATTCCTGCTGTGCAGGGAGCCAGTCAGAAAATTTCTCATGTTTTACAACCTATTATATGTACTTTGCACTTCAAACTATTCTATGAAACAATTGATGTCCTGAGAAATGTTCCAAAAATAAGATCAGGAAGTGAGCTTATGTAGTGGGCTTCAGAGCTCAGCAGTGGGAAGAGGTTTGTTGGTATTGCTGTACCTCAGGTCAAATCTTTAGTAGTGGTAAAAATGGTTCCTGGAAGTCAATGTGTATAATTTGTCTACAACTTGTATCTGATTTTTTTCTTACTTACCTTTGCAGTACCATCGCCTCTCTTCTGTCCTACAGTCTCCATGTACATATTCCCAGCAGCTTTTTGACTGCATCACACAAATCAGCTCCTTTTCCGTTGTACCTGCTGCTGTTTCTCAGCTCCACTGTAGCTTGCTGTCCTCTTGTTGGGCTCTTTTACTTCTCCTGTCTATCATCTCCTGGATTTCAACTGCTGGGATGTGCAGACACCTGGGTTGCTACCATTATATCTGTACTATGGAGTGATCTCACATCGCACTTTTCCTCAGACATCAGCTGTATTTTTGGGGGACTAGTCTATATTAAAAATCCTCTACAGTCTTTTGCTGGTCCTTATATGCCACTACCACAATGTAATTCCTTCCTGTCAATTTACTATAAACATTTTTAATTTGTAATCAGAATCTGTTGCCTTGTAGCTCAGTTATCTAAAAGGAAAAGCTTTTGCAGCTCCTTGTCACACATTGAAACCTGTTTTCTTTTCTATCTATAATTTTTACTATCATCAAATTGAATAACTTCATTATTCAAGTTGGTACATCATTCAGGGATATATTTTGCATGAAAGGCACAAATCAGAATTCATTTACAAAGTCCAATGTGGTATTCTCATCTTGAGGTTGGACTCTTTCAGAGACAGTAACATACACCAAAGCCTCTCATGTTATCTTGTTACTATGGAAACAGTGATGCAGAACAGTTATGGGTGGAGATCTGTGACATTCGAAAGCACAGTATAAAACTGATATACTCCATAGCCTGCATTTTTATTCATCCTTAGTGCTATATAATAGCATAGCATAATAGTAGTGATAGTTATCTTGCTCATGTGTATGGGTAAGTAATATCATGTAGAAGAGGAAATAATAAAAGAAAGGAAAGTTTGAGACTGAATAGGGAATAAGGAATCAGACCTTTTGCCACTGATTTATTGTATGTCTTTGGAAAATACTTTTGAGCAAATCAGTCTGTGTCTCAGTTCCCCAGCTGTACCATGCCCTCCTTTTCATTCTCCTCTTGTTTTCTTTATTTAGGTAACAAAGCTCTTAATGTAAGAATGCTTCCCGCTGTGGTTTTAGAGTGCATGGCACAATTTTGGGAAGGGTTTCATTAGGCAACAGCAGTACAGAAAAAAGACATAATATATCTACTGTCATAGAGCTATAAAAAGACTTTATGCTGGTAGAAGCAAAGCCTAGTCTATAAACAAAATTTTTTTACATGGTAGATGGCATTCATTCTAGGGAGTTGGAATGGTCAATGGAATAAATATTTATGCCCTGTGGAAGTAATTAAGAACAGAAGGTGATAATGCAATATGATATGTAACTACAAAGAATAACACTGCTTTCTGAAGAGAAGTTTGTGTGCAGGAAAACTCATCCGTTTTTTTTCTAATTATAAAAATCAGTGTCATAGCAGAACATCATTTTCCCCTACACAATTTGCCACGCTTCTATCTGTAGACCATCCTAATTTCACTATCACAACTTCTCTGACTGACTTTTAACATGGACAAGATGTTTCTGAATTTTTGTGTTGCAAGCACAGATTTTGTTGACTGAAGTTTCCTGTTGGAGTTGGTTGTTGAATGATCTTTTTACTAAGTAAGATATTAATGGAAGTATTTGATTATTAGTATTACTATTTAGTCTTCCTCATAGATTTTGTATTTCTAATGAAGTCCCTAGCTAGCAGATATAGAAACTTTTTTTTAGTAAGAGAGATTAATAGAAAGAATATGTACTCGATGAATGATTATGTTTACTGTTTACACATTTGTATTGTAATGCCTGGAAAATGTAACCAAAGGCCCAGCTGCATTTTGCTAGATGCCAGACAAACACTGACTAAGGCAAGGGACCAGCTGCTGTGTTCCAGAGATTCAAACTTAGGAATTATAATACCAAAGCAGGGTGGAATGGAGCAAAAAAGGGCATTTGAACTTCAGCTTCTCACTTTTCTTGCTACTGTTAGTTTACATGAGGTCTGTGCCAGATTTGTGTTTTCCGTGCTGATAAGCCTTCATCTCCAATTTCTGGCAGCAATTCTGAAACAACACTCTTTGAAATACTTCAGTTGCTTTCTGCTATGGCAACTATGAATGAACTGATGACTGATGGTTAAAAGGATTGTTGCTTACATAAAGGTGTTTTGTTACCTTGAATTCAGGGGAGACCTTACTATCTATACTAATTTCTTTATTCAGACTGCTTGTTCGTTCTCATGGTGTAGGGTTTTCCACAACTAGCAGACTGTTGGCCACACCCAGATTCTTCATTCCTGGAAGAGAGTATGAGCTCTTCATGTCTCCACACACCCAATCCCATTTCGTCTTCTGGTGAAACTCGTGTTTTAAAAAGATATAAAATTTCCTGAAAATCAATGTAAAAATAGACAGCTGTGTTGTTTTGTTTTAAGTGGCTGTCCTACCTTTTAAATTATTATGGCTATTTCTCTCAGTATCAGCATCTAAACGCCTTGGGGAAACTCCAGCTCAGCCTTAGTATCAAAAATCTGTAGATTTCTGATGTAACAAACAAGAGTAAATCCTAAATGAGAGACACTGATAAGGTCAGTGTGGTGAGGCTTGGATAAAGGTGTGATATGCAGAAGTAATTTTGGTTAAGAAAAGTTCTCATGTTTTGGGTATGAGATCAGTCTGTTACTGAAAGTTTGCCACTGCCCTGCACACCTACAAATTGTCCTATGCTTTAGACATAGACAAATATTAATTTTTAAATTTCATACAGTAGCTTATTTGTCACAGGAGAAGGAATTTGCATGCTGGAGTGTTGTACATGATCTCTCAAATAAATTACTTCAGTAAGTGAATGACAATATATTCTTTTCTTACAAATCCCTTTTGTTACCTATGGTGAGGGAACCTAATTCTCCAAGAATAACAGGGAGTATTACATATCTTCTGAAGTTTGTAACAAAAGTTAGTTCATACAGGTGGTCCTAGGCCTTCTACATTAGCTCAAATCCTTTGTCTTGGTTTGCCACACAGCAGTGAGTCTTCATCTTCTCTGATTTCAGGCATCTTAATGTTAGGCATCTAGACTGAGCCAACTTGGCTTCATTACACCTGCCTTAGACACCTATGATAAGATGACATGTGCTTTCTTTTGAGCTACCTTAGTTTCAGAGTCTGTGTTTTTAAGTAGATGAGATGAATTCCCACAGTACACTTCATTACAAAAATGTTTATGTTCTCTGCTTTCTTTGTATGTATATTTACAGGTATCTGAAATGTAAGGGAAACCAAATGAAACATATTCCTTGCTTACTCTGCAAAAATTTGTTAAATAGTATCCTGCAATAATGTAGAGACATGGTTCTGATATTGTTAGAAATTATTTTAAAATACAAAATCTTGAATGGATATGTTTTGCTTAATGGCTCATATTATGATCCTGAAAAAGGCCATGAATTCTAGGCAACTCTACTGTCCTGAAAGTAATGTAATGCCTGGAGAGCTAGGAGAATGTCTTGATTTAGAAAAAGCTGAGAGGAAGAGATTGATGTGTTTATGCACTATGTGTTCAGCACTTGACATGCTTGGTGATGCTTTAACAGGAAACCTCACCATATACTATTCATTTTCTATCTTCTTTATTGCTGGGACATAAATTTCCAATAAAAGGGTAGGGGATGCATTTTTCCTGTTGAGCTCCCAGCTGCTGTGTCAGCAATACAATCTACTTGGCATTGATTCTGCTTTCAGCTGCAGTAATTGTAATTTAAAGAAAAATAGAGTAACTTTGGTGGATTCAGAGCAAAATTGTCATGACTGAGCTCCAGTGGCAGGGCCTACTCTGCAAGCAGCTAAGCTCCATTTCAGTCTCAAAGTATCCATTCTGCAAGAAGTGAGCCGGTGTCTTTGGTGGTGGATGATTTCTTGCACTTGATCCATCTTCACAAGTAGGAGCTTGGACCAACTCCACTTTGCAGAGGAGTTGCTGACTCTTCCTCTCCAGAGAGCTGTGGGGCTTGAGCAGAGCGGGTCTCTCAGTGGAGCATTAAGAGACTGATTGCTATAGCAGTCTTGGGTTGAGTCTCAAGTGTCAGAGGAGACATATGCTAAATGTTTCTGCAGGACGTTCCAGTGGGAGTCAGGAAATGCCATATTTATGCATTTACGTGCTTTCCCCATCCTCTTGTTTTAGCTTAAAGCCAAAGACATCTGTCCATCCTATCTCCAAAAGTGTTGCCTTATTTTGCAATGTCAAAATGCAAAAACCTTTTGAAATAAAATAGAATATAATTAATTTAGCCACCTGAATGATAGAATAAACATCACAATTGTTACTTCAGAACATGATGAAAGTTATGACAGGCTTAGAAAGGGGAAGGATGAAAATAGACTAATGACTAGCCTGTATTTGAATCTCAGCCTCTGTGAGTACTAACAGGCATCAGGCTGATGCCAGTATTTGAGAATAGTTTGTTTCACCAAAGCTAAATGGCAACCCAAGATCCATGCAGTTCTAGATTTCAAGTGCAACTGTGGAGATGACTTTTTGGCGCAGTCCAAAAATGAACCACAGACTTTTGAGACTTAGCTAACTTATAATAACTGCTCCAGAGGAAGACTGGCCTCTGACAGAGCTGCTGTGCCAATTTTCCCAGGCTGAGCACTCACCTCATTTTTCTTTCAGGTAATAGGTGTAATGCCTTTCAAACTTTTGCAAATCCATACCACTTCATTACCAGATCAGGGCTTTGGTGATTAATTTGTTGCAGCAATGAGGTGCTGCCTGAAAAAGGACTTCTGAGGAACAAAGCAGCCCAAGAAAGCAGCACTTGACCGTGGAAGTTTTCTTTTGTCTCTGTGATATTCTATCCATGTAGCTGGTCTGGCAGGAAATTAAGAGAAATGCAGTGATAAACATTAAAGATGGAAAGACTAACAGTTTTGAAAATAAATAAGTGACTGTTCTTTATAGCGTCTTGAAAACTTTAGGACCTATGTTTTTCTGGACATAAACAGATACTTAAGACTTGAAATTTTAGCTCATTGGGTTGGGAGAGGTGATTGTCTTACACAGTGGTACTTTTAATGTCTCTTCAAAGAGCATTGCTTTACCTTGTCATATTATCTTTGTGATTCCTGTACACAAAATTATGTAAATTCTGAGGCAATAACATTTTGTAAGCTACTAAGATCAGTGATATTCAGATAACATACAATAGCTATAGCCCAGCAAGGTATAGAGAAAATGAAAAGTTAAGGTAGCTCCTGGACATTGGCTTGTACAAATGGATTCTGTTAAATTCCTTTGAATTAATTAATTAATTCTGTTAATTCTTTGAATTCTGTTGAAGTAGGAAACAATATGGACCAATAAGAGTTTTGACTACAAAAGAGATTATAACTACTTCTGTATTTACATGAAAATATAGGCTCTTTCTTTAGGATACAGAAAGTTTCAGGTGTTTCACAGTGTGTCTGAGAGCAGCAACAAAGAAAGGACCAATTTAATTAAGAGGGAAATTATGTTTTATTTCAGTAGAGTTGTAAAACAAATTTCACTGACCTTATACAAGAGCAGCCTTTGAAGGGCAAACTTTGTTTTCCTCCGTTCCTGTGCTAACCTCTTGAAGAAGTCATTAAATATTCATTCCAGCAGTTATTTTTTCTCCTCTTTAGTCTGTTTTGCCTTCTTGCAGGGGAGAATTCTAGTACCAAGAGTAAACTTTTTATTGTTTGTGCATATGGCACTTCCACTGAATAGTGATGAATGGAGAGTACACTGAATGGCAAGCTGAAATTTATTCTGGATCATAGGTTCCAGGGCCTTCAATTATTTTTTACTATAACCATGTCCTGCAGTTGTTTTCATGCTATGGCTTCATTTGTGTGCCATGTGCCGTCAGGGTGGCACAGAAGCTGTGAATCAAGAGACCCCTGTTACTACCAAACAAAATTATAAACAGAGAATAAATATAAAAAATGTGTTGCAGACCTGATTTAAAATGTAGATTTTCATGTATGGCTGTGTGCCTTGGTTTCCCCTGGACCTGGGGAATTACCAACATGGGATGAGAAAAATGTGGTGTTATCTAAAATCAAATGTAAAGAATGAGAAAAACCTTTTATGAGGTCTTCAGTCAGCCTTTTAAACTTAAGTCTTAATATGTAATTTAATACTAAATTGGTTTCATGGACCAAACACTAAATGTTTCTTAATTGATGTTGATTGATCATATAGAGAATTGGACCAAAACTCTAGTCTGCACATCACTTGGCATGTTTACTGATTATGATCTTTTTCAGACAGTCAACACAAATATCCTCCCTGTGATGATGGTAAATGGACTTTGGAAAGTATTCTCCATTATAAAAGAAAAACATTCATTTTTTATTATATCGCTTTTCAGGGAAAGAATACTGAGAAACAGGGTCTACTCTTCAGAAGTGTGGCTTTATGTCCTTATTTTATACATATAGAGCCAAAGATAGAAGGAAAAGAGTCGCATCACCATAACAGTTCGAATTTTGTTATTAAAGCCAGCCCCTATCTCTACTGATAGCTTCTACAAGTACTTAACAAATCAGGTCAAACATACTCCCTCTTCATGAGAGTCCTGCCAAAGATGACCCCAAACTGAGAGCAGTTAGATGGTTCCTTATTTCTGAAGAAAAGGAAAGTATCATATCCTCTTTTGGACAGTGGTGGAGGTCCAAGAAGGCTTGTGCTTCAGTGTTTTTAAAGAAAAGGCAAAAGAAAAGGTGAGACTTTCTTTCTGCTAACTTTTTTCCCAAGGAGGGTTGATGGCAGAATACTACAAATACTTTTGAGGAGCATCTCAAAATCATACTGAGGGTGTGAACAACACAAACATGCCTTATAACAGAGCCACTCCTGAGATATATCGTAAGTGTTGGATGTGACCTAAGTCTTTCGTAATGCGGGCTGCATCTCAATATAGATCATGCCCCCTCCCATCCATGGACTCACAGCCTTCCTTTCCTCCCAGAGATCAAATAGGATCTGTATGGCAAGCTCAGCAGTTCTTGGCATGGAAAAGCACTATGTAATAAATAAGTAATAAATTAATATTTAATTAAAGCTTCTTTTAATGAACGTTAGCACCTGAAAGGAGGTGGAGAGACAGCCGTATGTGACCAGGAAGCTCTCTGTAGAGCTGCAGCATCCACTTTGCAGAGGCTTATGTAAAAAGCAGAAGCTCATACAGAACATTATAAAAAAGACCTATCTCTTAACAGATTTAAATGGTCAATGCAGCACTAACACTGCTTGGAATGTAATTATGTGGCTTGAAATCCTTGTGTGGTAGTGCAGACTGCAGTCCTGTGGTCCACTGGCCAAAGGTGCAACTCTGAAATGACTGTTTGACTTCACTCTTTCTTAGAACTAGTGTGCAGTTTTTGTTAAATACAGGTCAGGAGATCATTATATGAATGATTGCCTGTTGGGACTGTTCCTGCCTTTTCTTTAGGCGGAAAATTTTTTGCTACAGTTGGTTTCTGTCTATTTATGTTTCTGTAACATAAAGGCAGGTATGCTAAGGTAAGGGCAGCTGCATGCTGTTCAGTTTTTTGTGACTACTTTCTGGTCTCTGAAAAGTTACTGGAACAAAAATCAGCTATGTAAAGGTTGTATGCTCCTTGCTTATTATTACCTATTTTTGCTCAGGTATTCAGTGCATGGAAGAAGTATGTAGATTTTTGGTAGGAAATCTGAAGGTATAAGTGGTTAAATTAATTCAAGATCTTCCTTTCTGCTGATTTGCCTTGCTCTGTGCGGAGAGGGGGTTTAGTGCAATTATAATGGCTATGCTTTTAAATAGGTGTATATCCAAGTGACTGAAAGAAACTTCGCCTTTGCACATTCAACCCAGTTCAGCCCATGTATTAATATTCCTTGCATTTTCTTCTGCATCTCCTCAGAGAGCAGATTAAAATTAAAATTCTGCCAAGATTAGGTAGCAGAAAGGATTAGTGAGCTAGGTCTTCACCTCTAGAGAGAAAGGTGACATGAAAATGATTGGACTGGACACATCCTTATTCTGGAAACTATTTGTATGGATAAAAAATTCTCCATGCAACTGACAGCTTGTGCTGAAGAGATATCCAGGACCAAAACAGCAAAAAGGCTGAAGGTCAGGATTGAAGTACAGCACATCGAGAGGGTTATACAGGCTTTGCGTGTTTATCTCAAGCTATTAGCATTTCATTTTCAAGATCAACTCTTTACTGGAAAAACTTTAAAAATTATTGTGCCCAATCCTCCCACACAAATATCTTTTCAAAAGCTCTGAAGCAGAAAAAAACCCCAAACCCTAGCCCAAAAAATTGGTCAATGAAATAAAAACCTCCCCTTTCTCATATCCCATAACTCTTTGTAATTGAAAGGCTAAATGTAATATCTCATTTTTGAGGAAGAACTTCAATGGGTTTTTCTCTTAGAAGAGGAGAGAACTATCTGAGCAATAAAAAATGAGCACTGCACTACTCAATTTCATGCCTGTGTCAGTTTTAGGAATTGAACATTTGGCCTAAATTGTAAGGATGAAGACAACTATTATAAGTACAGAAAGGGGATCAGTAAGTGTAATTGAAGGAATGTCCTTGCCTGCATAACTCACCTTGCAAATCTTTCACAAAAAAATGGCAGAAAATACCCATTCAAAACCTGCCCTTGTTTTTGTTGCCATACTGTTATTGTATGGAAAAACTGGGACATTCACACACGTTATATATAGTCCATTAAATGTATGTGTACATAAATATATAGAAATGATACACAAACATGGCCCCAGATCATCATCACCCTTAAATACAGTATCTCCACTGTTTGATTGCTATTAGCAGTAAACCCTCACCAACAGTGCAGTAATCTGTGCTTCTGAAAAATGTAAATGTCAATTTTTGGTCTTTAAAAATTATTAAGCCTAGCAAAAGATAGCAATTTCCAGTGTTTGCTTGCTTGGTAAGATGCAGGAGAGTAAGCATTACTCCTGAGAGCTGCCATTGGTTAGCTGGAGGGAAAATGGATATCAATTATACATAATCTAAGAAGCCTCTGCATAATAATCAGGCCCAGTAGGGGCTTTGGGGCAGCTTCGTTATTCTCTTGTAAACACAAGAGCCCAGATAGACATGTCAGTCAGGAGTAGCGGCTGCAATTCTTCCTTTTTAACACCTTCACATTCTATTGCTTCAATATGCAAACAAGGCTGTTTAGCTGAGGGTTGAGGCTGTGCTAATGAGCTCCCTGCACTAACCCTGAAGTAAAAAGGTTCTGTTTCACAGCTGCTCAGAGACTAGCTCCTCTGGGCATGCTCAGGTATTGGAAAATAATTCCCTTTAAACAGAGAAACGCCAATCAGGATTTCTTGCATTCTCTTCTCTTTTCTCAGCGTGCTAATGCAATTACCTCCTAACTTGTGAACTTTTTATGGTGGTGGAAAAATGTTTTGTCTTTGAATTATGTATTTTTGTCACCAAAAAGAAGAAAGGACTTGGAAAATTTAGCAGACGTAAAAATCACATCCTTCTTTTGTTCCTGGAGAACCATAACTAAGGGTAATTTTCACATTTCCTTCTTAAAGGTGGACAGTCCTCTTATCCCCTTCACCTCCAAGCATTTCTCCATTTCCAGCATAATTTCCATTTCCTTTTAGCTGGTCCATGTAAGAGGCGACAGAAGAGGCTCCTAGGGCAATGCTGCCAACTTCGTTCCTGCTTGTCACTGAAAAGGCCAACTCCTGTTGGTTTAGGACCTTGACTCTGTCCTAAAGCTAGGTTTCAGGGCATTGCTGAACTTAACCAACTGCATAATTGCCTTGGTGAAGAGGCACAGACCCCATGATGATCCTTTATGGATGAGCCAACATTTACAACTCATGGCACAAAACATGACGATCTCTCGAATATCCAATTATTCTTATGTATAAAGTAGTTTTCTGCCTGGAACAGTCAGAAATCCCTGCTGGGTTAATTTAGTGTCTGAAAGAAATCATTTGGGTTTTCTGTTTAAAATAGGGCAGTGTATGATTTCTGATACAACTCTGTGAGATGCTCCCTGTCTTCCTTCATTCATCCATTTACTCTTCCCCAGGACTGTGCCTTCCAGCAACGTGACACCTGAGAGCAGACCTATAGGCAGAGCCACAAAATTCCTGTCAAGTGAAAGCTACAACTATCTCAAACCATAACGTATTCCTATGAAGAGAGACAGCATATTTGTAATATTTAGCAGTCAAATATTGTGATCTACTTTTTTTCACTTTGTTTTTGGTTGGATTTCTAATGGCTGTCTCCATGCGTGACAATCCACATTACTGAGTCACTGGGAAAGTCTTAGCTTTGTAATATTTCAACACTTAAATTATTTATTATGTTAGCTTTATGGCATATTAAAACTCTGGTTAGACAGGTAGAACCAACTCCCTTCTGCCTTGCTGAAGCTCATTAAATGGCCATCATAACTGGACAGACTTAATTGTGCTATATCCAAATAATTCTGTTATTTGGATTCAAATCCAAGGCAAATGGCCTACCCAGAAATCTCACTTATTTGACTGTATCTGGTAAATGATTAAAGTATGCTGCAAGCAGTTTATTTATGGCATGTTGGTGAAAATTTACAAGTAAAATTAAGAAACTGAAATAGGATGAGACTTTGCTTGTTTCAGAGTGTTTTTAAACTATACCATACCATTCTAGTAGTAGTAGTATCCTCAGACAGCAGAAAATTCATTTATTTGTCCTTTTTTAAGGCATTTAAAAAATAATAATTGCCAGTGGTTACATTTAACTGTAGTTTAGAATTCAAATTTTGCAGCTCAGAAAATAAGTGACTGAAAAAGATATCTGCTTTCCATTCAGGCCAAAATGTCTTTCCAAATGTCAGTTTACAACTCTTTTTGCCTGGTCTAAATTATGAGCTTTTAAGCACTGTTAGTATGTAATTATTCTATTGCCTTATAGCTCCTGCTAAGGAAAAAGGCTGAGGTAATTAAAACACTTTTCTGGGACTCAGAGGACCTCCTTTTTGAAAAGTGTCTGTGTCATTATAGACAAGTCACTTGACACAAAAGTTTCACAAAACACATTTAGGAATTTAAATACTTTTGCAAAAACTCACTTGGTCCTTCCTCTTTAAGCAGTCATTATCCCTTACAGCAGGGTTACAGGTGTCACAAGGGCCTGTGAGTCAGAGGAGTGCTCAGCTCCAGCAAGTGTGGAGAGGTTTGACACTGAAAACATCATTTTTCTTTCCTTCATTTCATATTTTGCTTTGTCTAACTATACATCAAGCAATTAGGGCTAGAATGTGTTGTGACTAAGTACAAAACTGTCTGAGGAGTAAAAATACCATTCTAACTACTGATTTTCTACCATCCCTCTATCAGGTAAGGACATCTATATACAGCTGTTTGCTTCCCACAGAAATGAGATTAATCTCATAGATATATGTTTAAAAAGCAATGAAATCCTTTCACTGCATTTGTAAACAATTTACCATTGACATTTTTGGTCCAACAAGAGAAAACAACAGGGTTATGGCACTGAAGTGAGCAAAATCTCCTTAAAAATAGCAAGTGAACTGTGGTTTATGATTAGGGGACTTGTGCAGTGGTTTTATATTTGGTTTTGATAGTTAAAAGAAGAAAAGATTAAGTCATGCAAAGGTTCACCTGTAATACCAACCCTCTTCATTGTCACCACAGAACCAATAGTTATTACTTCATTCTATTTAAAAATATCTTGCATTGTGATTCAAGGAAATGATTTTAAACCAGCTGACTTAGAGTCCCAAAACCCAGGCCATTTCTATCAGTTCACTGCATACTTTCCTAATTCACTAGGATTTTGCAGAAGATTTGAAAGTTCTCATCATGCAAACTGCTTGTTTGAAAGGTTAAAAATAAGAAATAAAGTTCAATAGAGTACATTTAATCACTCTTGGGATACTTTTCCCTTCTTTTTAGTCACATATAAAAACCTTTCTGTGTTTATTCCTTTGACTTTATGCATGTAGGTGTAACACATTATTGACAACAATGACTAGCCGGATACTGATTTTTGATATTTAATTTATTCTTATGTGCATAAATCTTCTTCTAAAAACTGTGCACAATTATTGCTATAGAAAATACTCTGCTTCCAATGCAACTGGGCTATTGGAGACAAGGCATTTAAACTAGGTGGACTTGGAGCCTGCTGGGAAAGAGCAGAGTCTGTTGTACAATTCTGGGCTGGGGTACAGATGCTTAACTTGATACAGCTTTGACTTAGAGGGCACAGATTGTCACAAGTCAGGGCTACCAGCCATGGGGTGACTTGGGAGGTGGGTGTATATAAAATAAAAGGATTTTGTTCTTTTCTCTTGAATATACCTGAAATAATTGATTCTGTTTGGCCACACAAAGGATTGTCCACCCTGGCTTTGGAAATGGGATGGACCTGTGTTGTGCATTTGAAAACAAAATATTCTGATAGTGAGATCATCCAATATGCCTAGGAAAATAAGCAGAACTCCCATCAGTAAGACAGCAAAAGGGAAACAGAATAGTGAAATAGAGTTTGGGGCAAATGCTCTGGCTGCCTGCTGTTGGGGTGGGGACAGACACGGACTTGGCCATGATACATTCCAGTGTGAATCACCATTTCATTGGTTGGAGGCAGACACTGCCATACTTTAGACTTTGTCTGGGATCCCAGTGAGTCTGACTTTGTTGTAATACATACCTTTAGATTATTTATTTATTAATATAAATAAATATATCCTTCTCTTCAAAGGAAAGCAAATTGCTTCCTAATTAGTTTCATTAAATATTTTTAGTGTGTGAATATTTTCAAATTAAGCACTGACTCCATAAAATCATTCCAGGTACTGTTTTTGCTGCAGGACATTAATTCTATTTTTTAAAGTATTAATACAGATAAAGGAACTTTGTTCTTTGTCTGTCTACCAAAGTGCCTGAAGTGAACTTCTTTCCCTCTACTCCTGCTAAATTACTAATTAGTTCAATGTACCTCAGAGATGACAGCCTTTGAGATTGGCAAAACTTGTGTTTTGAACAAAAGTTTTTAAGATGGTTGTTGGTGCTCTTGATGACAGATTTGAGGAGAAAATTATATTCCTTTTTATTTTTCCTTAAGCAATATCACAGAGTGAAGCAGTTGATTAAAACTGACACAATGTAATCAAAATTGTGCAATAGTCTAATAGGAAAACATTATTTATCTTCTCATGGGGAAGTGTTATTGACATGTGCTGTTTCAACTGCTACAGGAAAGTCTTAGGTTCAGGAGTTGTAGCTGTTGGTGCCAAACCCGTGACAGGTGAAGCTGTATAAGAAATGTGCACTCCACCACTTTGGCTCCTTCCCTGCACAGAGAGGAGAAACAGGAAAGCTGTTGGATTGGACTATTAATAGTATTGGAGTGCTTGAGCTCAGCCTGTCTGTCCTGGGGTAGATTTGCTGAGGAATTAAAGCCATGGTTCACAGCACACATCTTAAAAGCAGAAATGCTTATTCATGCATTTGAAAAGGTGGAAGGTGGGAATATTAGAAATAAACTTTCCCACTTCCTTCCTGTTCCCCTTCAAATGTATTGTGGAGACTGAGCTGGTATTTAGGGTATTTGAACGTTCAGATACAGACTGTGAGATACAGTTGTAATATAAATTGCTCACTACTGTGTAGTGATTACTGCGTTATTAGCCATGGAGAAGGTGGCATAGAGGCAATTAGGGATAACACAATACTTTAAAAAAGTTTCAGGTGCTGAATACTTATTAACATGATAGAGTGACACCAAAGAACCTGTGAACGAAAGAGCCAGACAAACTAATCAGTCTTATGAATATTAATGTACACAATATTTCTTTAAGCATGTGTTTTTATTTGGACTGAAAACATTAATGTGATATTTAAGAACTTCACAATAGAATTGCAATTTGTACTTAAAACTGGGAATAGCAAATAGCTATAGCAACACACCAACAGAAGAGCAAGTTGTTGCCTCTTATTGAGACAAATGTTATGATATTTTTGCCTACAAGATTTTTTTAATGAATTGTATTTTTCTTCATGCATGGTAATTCCTGACAAAATAGAAGAAAAACCTTACATAAATTTAGAATGTAAACTGTTTGGTACAGTGATGACTAAATATTTACAGATGTTGAAACATAGAACTCCAGGAACACGTAGAAACAGACAATAATGGGTGTTGGTACTCTCCCCATGTCACATATAAGGAGCTCTAACCATGAAACTGAGCAATTTGTTCAATAATATTTGATAAGTCATCATGTATATTGAAGAGTGGCTGAAAGTCAAGGTAGGAAATTCTGGCTGAATATCAGAGATTTGTCAATGATTTCAGCCTTTACCTATAAAGACTATTCTGCAGCTGTATTTTTAGACAGACTGTCTTCTTCTAGCAGTCTTCCCTGTTTAGCTTAGTTTTTTTCAATTATTTCCTTAGTAAGCCCAGGGAATTGGGAAAGAAAGATAGTAGACACTAAGGAAACTGTTTACTCTGTGAGCACAGGCTGAATTTCAGATATTGAAACCTTCTCCTTTGCATGCACTCACCATTGTTCTGAACACTGTGAGGAAGGAAACAATAGCTGTGTTGGAGAGTGTTTGAAGCCCTCCATGAACCTGAATTTTCACACACAGAACAATAACATGTATTCCCCAATGTCTGTACTCACTTTAGAAAAAATGTTGCTTTTTGGGCAATATAACAGGTATCCCTCTGGTATTGATGTGTTTTGTAATTCATTTATTTAAATAAGAAAACTGAAGGCCTTTACTTACTGGTCCTGTCATACTAATGCTTTTAAAAATGGGAACATGTTGAGTTGCAGAAACTCTCTCAGCTTTCGTTATTCTAAAATTATTTTATTTTTGCTGATGTGCCTCCAGAACTGCTCCTAGCCACTAGGAAACCTTATGTTAACATCTTCCACGGCCTCTAAGGGAGGGCCTTGAGAACTCTTTTAATTTTTTGCAATTTTTACCTCTCTCCTTCCTTGTTTTGCCTGCTTTCAAGCCAGTGACAGGTTGCATCACAAAGTCAGATTGTTCTGTATCTCTCCTGGCTATTAATGGTGAAAAAGAAAAGAAAATAAACAGAAAATGGTGTTTTTTCATATGATTTGAAAATTCTGATCCACATTGTAATGATTTTCTATTATCTTTTCAGTGGTTTGACTGTATATAGACAGAAAATGATAGGGAAGTAACGAAGTGGAAAAAGAGAAAGGCCATGGCTGCAGCTTCCTGAGATCCTATGTACTTCAGGATCTCCTCCTAGACACCTGCTCCCATCTACCTCCTAAAATCCCAGTGTTTCTGTGTTTCCTATACAAAGGTCAAGCGTAATCACAGACCACAGTGAAAAGTTTTAGGAGGCTCAAAAGGCTTAGAAGAAGTTAAAAACATGGTGGCTGGGCTACTGAATCCAGACGGGAGATCTGAGTTAGGCAAAGAGTGTGTCTGAATGAAGCATTTTCCTCCAAAGAGATGACATTGTTCTTGTGGGATGGAGCTCCTACAGTCCCTGAAACAGAAGCTGCTAAAAAGTTTGTAGTGTGCTTAAATGATCCCTGAAAAAGAACCAGGAGAGGAGTTACCCACCAGTGACTCAGCACTTCAGAAACTCCAGCAGTGATGAGGATGTTTACCTGGGTCTCCAGCTACTCTGAGAACTAGCCTGGGGTAGTCCACAGCACTCTCATGAGGGCATGCTCTGCTGAGGACTGTCAAAAAGTCTGACCTCAAATCCCAGAAGTAAAAGCGAGAACTGTAGTTTGGAGATTACAGGATGTGCTCCAGTGACTAAGCTGGTGGATAAAACAGCGCAGCTCATCTTGCAGCGTATTCATGAACCTGTTCCTTCATTTCCATGGTCTTTCCTGACAAGTGCCTTTAAATGTTTCATGTTCTCTGCAAGGGAACATCATGTACAAATGGAAAATAATGCATTTATTTTTTGATTTTGATATGGAAAACAATTCAAAGTATTCTCAATTCCACAATTTTTTTCCTATTCTGTTGTTTCCATGTGGATTTGTGTGGGAAGGGGAAAGAATGGGTTCAGCAGTCAAATGTAGGATTTAACTGTGTACAGAGCTGTACTCTCAACTCACATAAGCCCTTTTGAAATACCATGCTTTGTCCTCACTAAAAGGAAAAGCTGTTCCTTCATGTGTTAGTTAACAAAGGTTAAGTAAAGCATATTACAATCTGAATTATATAGGGCTGTTGCAGCTTGCTTAAGTGTTAGCAGGTCAAAGAGAACACTGTGTCCTTGAAAATGTTTTAGTTTGACCTGCTAACAAATGTTAATACATCTGTCTTGTTCAATGTGTTTTTTGTGTGTGAATGTGCATGTATTTAAGGACTAGAAAAGAAATGTTATATGTCAAATGAAAGTCCCTCAGAATTCAGCAAGTGTCATTTAAATGGGAAGCAATAAATCACCGAGTACCAGAGTATACTACACATTCCCGTAGATGACATAATGTTTTACCGAAAGCTTTGTAGACAATACTTCTGAAAATAGTTTTCATTTTTTTGAGCACTTCCATTCATAAATCCATTAAAAGCTAGACAACCCTATAAACTGGCTGGCTTTATCATAGTGTTGATAACAACCAGTAATTTTTGATTCAGAGCAAGTTAGCAATTAAAAGACAGCCCTATCAATTTTTAAATTGTTAGCAACTATTCAAACTGAGTCTTATCATCTTAAGAACTTTTCACTATTTTTATCAAAGAGGGTAGCAAAATGTATTAATTTATTGCCTTCTTGTGAGCAAATATTTTTCTATTACTCCTCGAGTTTATGTTACTATTGCATTAGCAATGTTCACAGACCAAGCTGAACTACATGGTCTGAAAAGACTCGGAAGGAAAAAAACCCTTCCTTGTACAACTCAACTTTTAAGGATAAGACAGACACAGCTGGTAGCTCCATTGCCACCAGAGGAAGCACAAAGAAACTGCAAGACAACGCAGAGCTGCATGTGTGGCTGCGATCTCAGGCCACTGGCTGCCTAGACACTGTCAGGGACTTGAAATAGGAAAATGTGTGTGGAATTAAGATGTTGGCAACATTTTGCTTGTCCTCGTGAGCTAGCAGGAGTAGGCTGTTGAAGGAAAAGGTGAGGAGTTCATGGCTGATGAGATAAAAAGTGGGAGTGCTGGAGGTACACACGGAAAGGAGCAAGGTGTTAAAAGCAAATATTCCAGGAAATGGTTGCAAGGCTGGGTGCATATGGAATATCTTAAGCAAATATAATGAGATGACATTAATGATGGTTCTAGCAGTACCCTAATATTGCAGTTGTGCTCTATGATATCTTTTCCATACCAAATTCATCACCTCTCAATGCCCTTTTCTCCAGAGGGGCCTTCTTTAAAATGCAGAGTAAAATAAAGGTCCTCTGAAGGAGAGGAATACATTGCTCTGGCCATCGCAGGAGGCAATCACTGCATATGACCAGAACATACAGCTCTGGTGTCGGAGGGAAAGCGAAAATAAACGGATTGCGACTATAAACTAAGCAACTCTTTTTGAGGCACCCTGCAGTTTTGATTTTGTTTTGTATTATTTTTTATTTTGCCCCTCTTATTTTACAAATTACAAAGCTTTTAATCTTGTTATTAGGGAGCAGAATATTTTACTGTGTTGTCTGAAAATTCTTACTTGCATAGGTTTGTAAGTAAAAAAAGCCTGTTTGTTAAAGCATGTGATACTTTCCACTTAAATAAAGAGATGAAAAGTAACAACTGTGCTGTGATGTTTTATTTAAATATAAAAAATACCAAGCTATCAGCACAAACCAATTAAATAATACTTCTTGTATCCAGATTAGCCTACACGCAGCTTTATATTTATACTTTTATTTGGTAAAAAATTCAGCCTTTGCTCAATATAATCAGACTCAATATTCAGAAAGATTATACCTCCACTGTTGCTGGAAGCACTACAAAATTTGTTAAAAAACCCCAACTAACCAACAGTTGCACACATTAGACATTTTTTAAACCTGTAACATGTCAGTACTCAGACGTCTATAGATTTTAACAGTCCACAAAACATCCAATACGTAAGAGTGACCACTTATTAAGACTGTAATGTGGGGCATTGTGGCGACCACTTCGGCTATTCTTAAGTCCTTTTACTAATGCTGAACCCATCATGCTCACAGGAATCCTTTCTGAACAGGTGAATTGTCTAATGGATCATCAAGGTCTAGGGCCTGTTTAATTTTGTAAGAATTGTCTCTAGCTAAATAGGAATAGCGAGTTGTTCAATAGGACTAAGTTCTGTAGAAGGCATTTACAGTGGGCCCTATTTTCAGCAGGAATTAGACCAGATGGCCTTTTAAGGTTATTTTTGAAATTATTTGTTCTATAATTTTATATTGCCATGCAAATTTTTTTTGAAAACAGCAACACCATCCTGCCTTTAGCACTCAAAATGAACCACCATAATGTTGTTGTAGGAAAGACATTGAAATCTTTGGTGTATTTTTCTGAGTTAACCTTTGTAGGAAGGAAAAAATATTCAAAGTATTCCAGAACAGTAATTTAATCTTGGAGCAGGTTAAAAACCAGGTATAGCATGTCCTTAATATATTAATGTTAGTATCATGGTGTTATAACTATAACATGACCAAGGACACTTTACACATTCATCCAATAGCCTGTTCACAAGTGTAAAAGCAGAAAACTGAGCTGTGTAAAGGTCTGGCAAAGTTGCACTCAGTGGTGCTCAAAAGAACTTCCACTGGAAAGACTATTGTCCCTCAGTGAAACTGAAGGCCAATATTGGATTTGAAATAGTCCTGATTGGGTGGGAATCTGAAAGAAAAAGCCAAGAGTCAGAGAGCACAGAGTGGTAATGAGGAACTTGATAATGGTAATGAGGTTGGTTTTGTAGAGAAAAAAAAGGTTTTTTCTGGTTGTAAGTTGTACTATATTTTTAATATACAGATATTTGTGGTTCTTATTGAACTATGACTACATGACATCATGGAAGGATTAATTCAGCATCTCCCACAACCCAGATCTAACAGAGAGTAAGTATTTTTCTCCTTTACTCAGAAACCTTTTCATCATGTTTCTGATATGGTGAAGAAGGAGTTATAAAAATTTTATTGCCTTGTATCCCAGCAATTCGCTCTTGGAGAATTATGTAATTTGAGAAACTCTCCTGATAAGAAAGTCTGATTTTTTTGTTGCTGTTGTTTTTTTTTTTAGTAGACATTTTTTTAAAAGTATGTTATTTAAGCATTAAAAAAAAGAAAAATGTGACAAAAGTGGATTATTATACTACCATTTAGATTGGGTTCACAATAGGTTTGCTTGTAGTTAAAATCTCTCTGAAGACAAAAATTTACAGAGAATAAATAGAACATAGACTTGTTGATAGCGTGCATCATCTCATAAAATAATACTTACATGAATTAATACTTTTGTATTATGTTTATGTAGTACAGTAAAATGCATTATCTGGGTAGTTAGTCAATCCAAACCCTTAATGGTGAAATACTTTGAATCCAATTCCAACTAATCATGTTAAGAACCATGTATCTTAAGAAACACCTTGTGCTGCAGTACATTTATGCATATGGGAAAATGCATTAAAAATATGTTTTCGTTAATCAAGACTTTTTTTTGTCTTTATTTTCTGTCTTTCTTTTATGCTATAGAGTATTTTATAATGTGTTAAATAGAAGGTAAATAAAAAGTCATGTAGCATTCTTACAGTGTTGGCATGATTTGATACAACTGAACCATATTCGCTTGGGTATTTTGCTGAAACAAACTACCAAAATTAACACTTTCATGAGGAAGTTCAGTAGTATTTTCTGAGGACATCAGTATTCTCAGAAATCTATTAACAAGTTAAACAGTAAATTGCTTATCTAGGAGCCCTTATTTATAAAAATGTTTTAACATTTAAAGGGACTTAAATAGTTTGTGTTCATACATGTTAAAATCAGTAAGAATGAAATATTTGAAAGAAAGGATGGAGTTTGGGTTTTAATCAATATATCTTTGCCAAATGAGAGTACTTTTGAATTTTTCTGGCATAGTGTCATTTTGCTTCACAAACTGATTCTCTTTTGGGAGATCTACACCCTTATTCTTAGCAAAAGTAAATCAATATTGTCCAACTGACTTCTGTGAAATTGTATCACTGCAAGCCAAGCATGAACCTGGTCCATCTCTTCCATTAAAATTAATGGAAGAAAGATGTGTCCAAATGACCTAGAATATTTTGAATCTGTATTTTCTTCAATTGTGTCAAAACAATGCTTTTAATAGTATATATATCTTTTTATACATTGTATGTGTAAGTGCATATTAAATGTGCTGAATGGCCTAAATGTAAACTGTGATTGATTATTCCCATATGAGCCCAATCTAATTCTAATCCATTGGTTAGGATATAATAAAAGACTGTTTTCATCAAGGGCTTGGCATCTCCTTGAAAACTGGATTTCAATATGACAGCAAGAATGAACATAGTAGAAATTGGGAAGTTAATCAAGCTTAGCCAGAAATCATAGCTCATATGAGCTTAGCACTCCACAGTCTTAAAAAACAAAATATAGAGTATTAACATCTGGTTTTAATTAATAATGTGAAACGAACAAACAAAAATGTTCTTGAAATATTTTCTTCTACTATTTATTGCTTTTACACTTCACAAAAGGCAAATAAAAGCACCCAATTTTTCATCAGCTTTGTAAATCTGGAACCTACAAAGTGTAGTTGTGTTAAGCATTCCTTTACTCCATGCGTAGCCTATGAGTAAGGCTGCCAGATTGTGCCTTGTAGCTCTGGGCATTTCTGTGAATCTTCTTTTTTCTTAATCCTCTTCAATTAGGAATTAGAAGGCAGCGTGATATACTTCTACTCACATGAACTTTCTAAAGGGTCTAAAAAATATATTTTCCCTCTTCTAGGCACTACTGATGTGCTAGAGAAAACTGAGTGTGGCTTATCTAGTTATTTGAAAAATATACTGAGGTTACTCTCTATCACATGAAAATCCAACAGATGTTGAATGAGGTAAGATGATTTTTAGCAATTTTGCCGCAGATAATATTGGCTTATATGACAAAAAATAAGGGAATTTTTAGGTTACAAAAGAATTTGTGGCTTTTACATTTTAGAACTTCATAAATGTGGTCTAGACTCTTGCATATGTCTTTTCTTCCTATCCTGAAATGTCATACTTCTGGCATAGAGTATTGTGGTTTATGTTCATACAGATATTCGTGTTGTCTCTCAAGAATGCATTTGTGTATTGCTTCGGATGGCTCTTAAACTAAGTTCATTGTCTTTGTGTTTGTAAGATCAGTTGCTCTTCATTTGATGTGAAGCTGCTTTCTAATGGGGCTGGCTGGATGGCTGGATGGATAAGTCTGGAGAATTATCTGCTACCCTAAATATTGATCTTTCTTCCAGATTTTATCACCCAAAAATTTGGAGATGCCCATTGATATAAAAATCCCTTAATTTGCCTGGAAGCCTACCAGGTCAGAGTTTTTCCCCTGTGGAGCAATTTCTGGACTGATGCTTCTTCTGGAATCCATAGCCCTCCCTGCGCAACGTTAATGAACTGAGATCCAAGAGAAGCATCAGTTTATGTTCTAAATGATGGCTCTGATTAGCATGCGAGAACATTTAAATGAAAAATACTGATGAAAGCATACATATTTTCCACTGAAAGCTTCTTTATTTTATATTCATGCTTCAGAGAACATAACTCTCACTATGGAGTACTTGCATAATGTGAATGCTGGAACGTGTGCAAAATGTGAATGCTGGAATATTTCCATCACATCAAGAGGAGCTGGTCTGAGTCTGTCCACCTTCTACACCTGGGAATGATCTCTTGGAGCGTTCACTGGATCTGTACACTGTGCATTTCATTTTCTATAGTTAACTTTAATTTTGTAGTATTTCCTGATCCTGTAGGCTTCAAGAAATCTTTGTTTTGCTGGGGTTTGGATCCAGCCAGAACTTATTGATACACACAGGTTTTGTGGGGACTTGCACAGGTCTTAGTGAGAGAAGCACGAGCTGCAGAAGGGTTTAGAGGCAGCACAAAGGCATCATTCTGTGAGCATATGACAATTTATAATGTACTTGCGCTTTAATCTCTTAATGAAAAAAAAATCCCACATGTTTAGAAGTGGGGTGCTCGCAATGGCTAATTTAGCCTTTTTTAAGGTCTGAAACGGTCCCTGTGCTTGGTAGCAAGAGAGGCTTCAGCAGAGAGTATTTCAAAGCAGGAGATATTGCATAACGAAGTTAACCCCTGAGGCCAGGAATGGCCTTTATAAATACCCCCCACTAAAACATTCATATTTTTTCTCAAACCTGTGGTATACAAACCTCAATTCATCTGCCTTAAGTGCTGATTAGACACCTTGTAAAAGCCAGAGTTATTTACCCAGTTAAAGCATTTATTTCTAAGAAACGGTATATTATAACCTCTTGGGAAAATCTGGAGTCTGCCATGTATCGCATAACTAAGGAAACACAAAAATTATCAAATGAAAAGACAGACTAAAAGAATGTTATATTTTTGGAATGCTGTTATTTTTTAAAATTAAAACTGTTGAACAAATGTTAGGACTTTTTATTTCTCAGAACTTATTTTTAATTCAAAGGAAGTCAGTTTTGGGGTCTAAATAACTGTCATCTTGGTAACTATGCATTTGCATTTCTGTTTTGACTGTAATTTTAGCTGAGAAAATCTGGGATGCTGAAACATTTTCCCTAGCACTGATATAGCTGAACCTGTCAGGAATGGCCTGGCACTTGTCACTTTTCCAATCTCCAGGCAATTTGGAGCTTTCTCACTTGTGATTTCCATAGAACATAAGCAATTATATCCCTCTGTTTTAAGGAATTTCCAGGGACCCTACATCCCTGCACTGCACTGAGATTTGTATGCAATGACTGCTAACATCTCTCAGTGACTCAGGCCATCGCTTTCTTGGAAAAGAAGAAATCTGAACTTCTGGTTCTTATTCCCAACAGAGAGGGTGACTTTGTAGTTTAATCTTTTCTCAGCCCTCTGCAAGTCATGGAGGCAGAACTTGTGGACAGCTGTGGGCTCAGGAACCAGGAGGTCTCGTTCCATCCTAGCTGCCATTCTTTGCAGAAGCAGCAACAGCAAACTCCTGTTAGCAGTGGTATTTCTGAGCGGGGCAGTTTATTTAGTTAGCGATATAAATTTATTTTCTTGAGTATTGTTTTTAATTTTGAGCACAAATGAATACTGGCCTCACTTAAAACGTGTGTGCTCTTTCCCATCCCGCTGTACTTTTGTTAGGGAGTTTCCTGGCTACATGTGCTTTTTCACATTTGTCTGCTAAATGAGATATTAGTGTATAAAATGTAGCATGCAGGAGCATTCTTTGGATTTGTAGCATTTTCTTGGGGCACTTGGATCTGCAGAGCACCAGTTTTCATTCTTGATTTTTTTTCTGAATTTCAGAGCATACATGAAATTTCCATAAAAATCAGTCCTATTTTACTGATACATTGGGGGACAGCATTTTTCACCAGTTATTTTCATGCAAGACAGAGGTTAACCAGATACTTTTGTACATGACAGCCTTGCAAATGCTTTTCATACTTATTTAGCCATATGTTGACAATTCTAAAGAAAAAATATATCTTTGAGCACAAACAGAATGTGAAATCTAACATCTCTAAAACTTCACACTTCAAGGCTGAGAAATATCAATGAGTTTTTTTCCATTTCTTCTACATAATTTTTAATTCTGTGTTTACACTCAAATTGAAATATACTCAGAAAAGGAAAACTGAGCATCTATAACTTGATCTCATATACTTCCCAAAGAGGAATGTCAATGTGTATTTGGGCTCAGTATATAAAGTTATTATGATATCAAAGTTTTGCCATATTTTAGAGGAAAGTCAGATGGCATATTTTTAAACACCTGTGAAACCACCCCCAGTAGAAAATACAAACATTTAATAATATTTCCATACAACTTAATGAAGCTGTAAGTACATGTGAACAGTAAAATGAGATCTTTAAATACAGCAAGTATATTGTGCATTTTAGAAAAGTAAGAGTTTACTATGAGAAGTCCACGTGTATGTTTTACCTTCCAAAAGAGGTAAGGAAATATTTGAACACATATGAAATATTTAATCAACAAGACATATCAACATAATAATAAAAATGCAAGGACAATTTGTGATATAAATCAACACTGCCTATAGTGTTTTAGTGTTGCCAGTGTGTTTCAGCTTAATTTCTGTGTTTAAGTTAAGCAAACAGTAAGAATTTGCAATTTTAGAGGACTATTTTTTAGTAATTCAGACAATGACTTGTTTAAATAGAGCTGACCTGCTTTTTTTCACTAAGAAACTAGGTTAAGGGAAAAGTAAAAGATGTTTTACAAATACGTAAAAACATATTATACATATTATTACTTTAAAATATATTTCAAATTTAAAGAAAAATTCAAAACCATTAAGCATTCCTCACTCAACCTTTGAGTAACTGTAACAGAACCGAAACTGCAAGAGAAAGTCTTTCTTCATACCTTATTTTCTGGAAAGAAATCAATGGAATTATGAATTTTTTCAATATTTTCAGGAAACTTATGTGAATTTCTTCCAGAAAAATGGGCAATGTAGCAGTGACAGCTAACATGACACAAGTGCTAGGTGACATTCTGAAAATGGGAAGGTCAATGGGATAATTGTCCAAATTTCCTTCATATGTTCAAGCTTCAGTTCTAATCCTGTTTAAGTCAGTCATGTCTCTCTAAAAGTCCTTTCCTGTTGATGTTTTCCATGACTAGTGAGTCTGTTTTGAATTTTCATAAAGCATTATAAGGGCTACTTATGTTATGACATTGTAGGAAAGATATGCTCCTTTTGATATGATTTCAAAATAAATGTTCAAATGAATAAAAAATATGAATGATGCCAGCTTCAAAATTGGCTTATTTAATTGTTCTTGTAGAAGAAAATAAAGTAGATCAAGCTGAAATTAAGTTATTCTATATTAAATATACTAATATGGGAATGAATTAATATTGCGTGGAGTTCTAGGTGATTTACCAAAGGTCACTTCGGAATCTGTAAGAGAGATAGGAAATTAAATTAACTCCTGAGCTGTTAAGTACTAAATTGGTCTTTGGACCACTTGGTCTTGATTTCAGGTTTCCCATGCAAAGGTTATACACCCAGATTGAAATTAGCTCAGTTTTACCATGACGTTAATGTGTCCAGATAGAATCTTCTACTAGTCTCCACCACGAATTAAGTAACAAACATTAATAAATTAAAATGAATGGAAATTCTTCATATGTTTCTATGTCAGTGAGTTTTGGGAATGCAAAATAGTTTCCATGGAGTTATATAAAAGAAGACCATGGACCATTAACTTTTGGAATTTCCTGACCTGTGTGGGTGATTGAGCAACCTCAATGCTACATTTGACTGTAGACTTTGCATTTGACTTTGTATATATTTTATACACTTTCACATGTTTGAATATAACCTGCGTGGAATATTTTCATTTCTGAAACAGCTGGAAGGCATGACCTTTTTTCAGCAGGGGAAAGTTCATACAGAACATGTAGAGTGTGTATCTAGTTTGCCAAAGTACATTTGACTGAAATGTTCAGCAGAACAGTGTCTTAAAGGATTTTCTTCTGGCATTCACTTTGCATGTAAGACATGTCTGGTTTTTCATGACATAAAAGAAAAAAAGTCTTTGTCAACCACAAGTTTTAAACTTTAGCTCTGATACTGCTGCATGCTTGTGCGGGGCCTCCTAGGTTAGTGCAGAAGTTATGCAGGCTGGAGTCAATGGGGTTTGTGCAACCCGCCAACGAGCACGGGTCAAATACCCCACTCTGCCTCTTCAGTATGTAAAATGGTTGTAGTCTCTGCATCATAACCTTGCCAGTCTAACTGTATAGATGCATCCCTGCTGTTCTGGTGGCCTCAGGTTAAATATAAGATAAAGAGCCACCATATTTGTGAGTGCACAGACACATTTAACTGTGTCGGCCTGAGGTCAGGCCTTTGAAATAATGTATTGGAGGTAGAAATAAGTAAAATAACCCTTAGAAGGTCCAAAACTCACAGAGAGGACACTAAAATAACCCAAACTCACAGTCTAGAGGCTGCGAGACCAGCGCCTAAACAGAAAATAATAGCTCAGCTTTCAACTCTCTTGTAGCAGTTCCACCCTCCTATACCAGCACTGACTGTTTTTGTGAAAATGAGGACAAAATATTAGCTTTGGAGCCTTGGCCCTCAACTCTTCTTTTAACTATACTTTCCTTATGTTTATTCATTTGATGAAATGCTTTGACATGTGCTATTTTTCAGTGACTACTTGAGGAAAAGTATTTGATTTTTTTTTTTAATGCAGAAAACTTATCATCTTGGCTCTGCTGAGAACTATTTTTGCACTTTATTTACTTCTCACATATTAGGTTTTTGAGTCTGTGTGCAGAGACTGCATAGAAAAGTATCTTATTTAATATAACAGCTTAAGCTACTGATTTGCCAAGTCCAGCCTCCATAACAGTTATAACAGATGAATGTGGCCCCTTTCACTCTCTGCTCTTTCTGCATCTGTAAAGTGCATTATACTCAGCAAAATATGACATATTGGTGAGCAATTTAGATCACAAGCATGAGATCTGATTGCATCTAATTTGTACAATCTGAACAAAAAAAGCAAAGAAAGCAAACCTTACCGCATGTCTGTTGGAAAAAAAATCTTCCTCATTGGCATGGAATGAAAGAGCCTCGGAAGATGAATCAAGCCACTGGACATACCAGGTTTCGCCAACTTCATCCAACAAATTAATCAGCAGTGTCTTGTTGGATTAGCATCCAGTCAGGGTGGAACAGAAAGGAAAAAGAGCTTTTGAGGAATGCTAAGGATGTGGACTGTAAGACATTCCTTAGTAGCTTTAAACAACTTAGCCTAAGGCTCAGTAGCACTTTGACCATAGGAGCTAAAATAACTCTGGGCTAATTATTGAATATTTACTATATTTACTTTATTTCTTCATGTTTCTATTTCGCAAGCCTTTTGTTGCCCATGCTGTTCTCTGTGCCGCTCTACCTGTGCTACTGGGACTCCATTAACTAGGATGCTTGAAGACAACTACACGACCTGCGGAGCAGATGTCCCTCAGAAGCTTGAAGGAGGGGCTTATGTCATTCACCTAGGATGGGGAAAAGCACCTGGTCCTTGTGTTGTGTAAGGAATGGCATACAACTGGCCTGCTCCAGGAGGAGGTGTCCCTGTTGCAGTGAATTAGCAGTTGAGAGACAGAAGGGTTTTTATTTCTTTTTCTCCCAGACGCAGCTTGATTCAGTGTTGCTAAAGAATAACATAATAGCTTGGACCGTTCAATGCTAATAAATATATTTTCGGTGAGAAGGATGGTTTGAGAATTATTAAATCTCACCCAAAAAAAAAAGATGATTTTTTTCACTCACTTCTAGTCCAAAATGAAGAATCTTCTGGCATCCTCAGGTGAATGTCTCTGAGGAACTTGGCTAGCATGAGCTCCAGTAAGCTGGGGAAGTGCAGAGAAAAGAAACCTTTAGGGAAGAATTTAGAACTGTTACTTTGCCACTACCTGTCTCTGATTTCTATAGATGCTGGAATAATTAGGTGGTTAGGAGAGGTGTTTTATTGCAATATACTCCAGAAAACTGCTTTTAATAAGAAAAAAGTTCTAGCAGTTTCTTTTTGCAAAGCAAAATTCTTCAAGGAAAAATCATATCCTACCCTGGGAAAATTACTTAGGGAAGGATGCAGCAAAAATGTGTTTTGCTCACAGCAAAATTTGTAAACCTGGAGTGGATGAGAATAACATATTTCTGTGCCTTTTGAAACTGGCAAAAAGCCAGGTTTTTTTGCCTGACTTTATTTTAACATTTATGCAGTTGTACAGAGCACAGTTACGTTTATCTTGGGAGAGGTACACTACTGGTGTGAAGTTTCCTGGAAGTGGGTAAAACTACGGAATGAAATACATCACAGATCGAATTCTTCCTAATTTATTTCACTTAGGTAAGCTAAGTGCCACTTCAGTGCCAGAGAGTGGAGATTAAAGCAGAAGGCTAAAATGTGATGTCATGAGAGACTTTTTGACTTTGTTAATTACTTTGAAAGTGCTAAAAAACATTTAGTGGTATAAGGATTTCCAACTAAGACAAAATATGTAGTTACATATAACCTTGCCTGAAGTTTGTTTTCAGGGAAGAAAGTCTTCAAATAAAATTAATTAGGAAAGTACCATATCTTAAAAATCAAAGTTAGATTCCTCATAGAAAAATGAAGGAATTAATGCAATTAATTTCTCCTTGCCAACATTAAAGAAGCAGTAAAAATGAAAATTGGTAGTATTCCATGGAAAATGGAGATGGAATGTATGCATATTTATTTTTTTTCTCGGCATTGACCTGAAAAAAAATGCAATTTAAATAATTATCAAGTATTTATTTTTAAATGGCTAAGCTTAAAGGGAGGTCAGGGTCAGTGTATTGAGTACATTTTAACACATTGCAGCTCTTCTGAATTTGCTGCGTTTCCCTGAAAGGTAAGCGGAGTTGAGTGGAATCTGTTCTAACCTTTGTGCTGCAAAGTTGTTTTGAAGAGTTGTGCAGTTGTGCGGTGCCACCTGTTTGAGCTACTAGATAATCAAATTATTGGATATTTAATATCAAAGAGATGTGACATCTAAAGCCTGATAAAATTACTCTAAAATTTGGACACTAAGCTACATCTGTAAGCTTGGGAAATCCTGTCACGTGTCTGTTGCTGTGCTGTGTGAATTCCGGCTTGTAATTAGCTCCTCCATCCCCCATGCACATACCCAAGGGGGAGCGTGAGACCCAGTGCGGGACTCGGAGCAGCTGCGCACTGCCCAAGGTAGCCCCTGGAAAGTGCCGAAGGCAGACACGCGGGCAGAGCATCCGTGTCAGCTGCCTGCCTGCTGCCGTGCGGCCAGCGCGGTGGGGCTGCAAGGGAGCAGGAGCCGAGGCGGCAGCGCCGGAGCGCGGGGACGGGGGGCGGTGGCAGCGCAGGCTCCGCTGGCGTTGGCCGCGCCGTGCCCCTGCGGCCCACCCGCGGCTCGCGTTCCGCGCAGCGCCGGGCGCGCACCTGCCCTGGGCGCGTTCGGTGCGTAAACTCCAGGGAGCGCTTCTCAGGGGAGCAGGATACATCGCAGGGGCTAGCTGCTCTCTTGATTTTCTGTTGCTGAACCTGTTTCTCAAATAGCTAAGTGAATAGTAGCATAAATGCCTGCAAAACTTCTGTCAAAACCCAGTATTTTGACAGTTGCAGCTTATACTATATAAACATAACAATTTCAGAGCAGATCACCGTTTGGAGAAAGAACATTTCTGATTGTTATTATTATACTGTAGACTCAGGGACATTTATAATGCTGATAAAAGTTTAGGAGCCTCAGGAACTAACTTAAGTAATTGTATTTAATTAATTAATATTTTGAGAAAAAAAAGTTGTAGATTTTTTATTTCTATTCCTCACTCAAACCACATTCAGAATTGATGCAGTATTTGCTGTCCCATCCCTCTTTTTTTTTTTTTTTGCACAAAGCTGGGATCGGACTGGAAAATAATTTGTGCAATGCGTCTGTGTCAGAGATGATGGATGTAGAATCAGGTAATTAGGTTTTTTTCATAGCCAGGTAAAAATAGTGAATGAAACACCAAAATAATACCTCATAGCTAACAGTAATGGTAATTTTTCACAATGTGCTAATTACCTACCAAGAATCTTTCAGAATCTGTGGAGATTTTTGTGATGTCCCTGTCAGATTGAAATCTTATCTATCCCCATTTCTCTGATGAATTTAAGGACTCCTTCTCAACAACAAAAAAGAGTCTCTTCTCTTGCCCGTCCATGTCTAAGCACTGTCACCATCCTCCACCTGTAAAGGGACAGAGGTTTTTGAAGTTTTTTCCGATTTAAAACAAGGACCAGATTGATGTTACAGTTTTCCGCTGAATGCCCTAATAACACTGGTGTGAAATAAAAATTCATAACTACCTCTGTGTTTACTGTACAAAGTCTGGATCCTGATAGATGTGATCAAAGACTGAGGATCTGGGTTAGACGTGTTAGCTGAGCAAAGCCCAGGGCTTAGCTGCAAAATGTGTATACTCAGAGCTTAATGTTGCAAGGACTGATGCGGTTTTCAATGCGCTTGCAGATTGAAGGTGCTGAAGTACTGTGTTATCCACCTTGCTGACAGTCTAGTAAATAGGTGCCTGATTCCTATTTTGAACTTTCTGACTTTAGATTCAATAGTTATTTATTTTAGTGGATTTCTCATGGTAATACGTTGTGTTGTACTTGTGAGATGTAGCACATATGGGTGTTTCTCTTCTTAATTTAAAGCCTGTCACAGCTGCCCCTATTTCTGCCTAAAAGCTTCATTTATTTTTAAGTTGCCAAAAAGAATCATATGCTCCTTAAATCAAGAGTTTCAGCTGCTTCATATCTCTGTTGACTTTTTGAAACAACCAGCTTTGCCTAGAAAATTTCTGCCTACAAGCACGCTTTTCAACATGAGGGTACATAGTAAGCTGAAAATATTAAATCATAGAGTAAGAATTTTAATGGGATTCGCTGACATGAGGTTCTAAATAATAATTTGTTTTTCTGTGCTGGTTGAGGGGTCATCCATGTGCATGAATTCAGTTTTGAAAAGCTAACACATTAAAGTGAAGAGTAAGCATCGGCTCACTAGTTACAGTGTAGTCTGTGTTGTTTGGTCTAGAAATGAAAGAACCAAGAAGTGTAGGTAGTGCCTCTGCTCAGTACTCTGAATAAAATATCCCCTTTATTTCTTACACTCAAGTTTTGTGTCCCCTGCAAGAAATGCCAAAGGGAGTCCTTTTGTTTGGCATATGCCTTATTATGAGTGTCCAGAGGCTGTATCAGTGAAAAAGCATGAATTGATAGTACTTTACAGACTGGTTCAGGCAGCAGAATTAAACAGGTCAGCCATGCTCAAACCAAAGACGCTTTCACCCTCCAGCTGCTTTCAAACACAAAACAATTCTGCAGGTATTTCTTGAATCAAATGGCTGGAGCCATTTTGCAATGTGAAAAGGGTATAAATAGCAGCTGCTGGTTTAGGAACATTATTTGCAGCTTAGAGAACTGACATCCCTGGTTTTTGATCCCCTAATTAGACAGAATTTGAAAAAGTTGTGTTTAATTTGCAATTGACTTTAAAATCACAGTGTGTGCATTTCAGAACGACATTAAACAGCTTTTTAATACCCATCAGAGCTTAGTCTTCCTAAATTGGTCCCCAGTGGTAACTTTGAAAGTGCGATAGATCATAGCAGTTCACAGGGCACAACCTAGTCACTGCTTTAGTCTGCTTTGAGAAATCCTCAGGTGGAGGCATGTGGGCAGCCCAGGACCTTGCTCACCGTGGGCTAGAGGAGGACGGGAGACTGATCACATGCAAGGGAGATCTTTTATGCAGGATGACTGGGAGAAAATAGCTGAAAATCATGTATTAACAGGAGATGTTTCCTCATGGAACACTGTTCCATAGTGAGAAGAGTGGTAGCAAAGAGTGCTAGCAAATTATCATACCTGTTTACCCACAACCTCAAAAGGAACTCACAAAAAGAATGAAACGTGGCACCAATGTCTAAAATTAATTTCAGAGAGTTTTGAGTAATTGTTTGGATTTTTTACTAGGAAATCTGGTGTAAACAAGAATAAAACTGAAAATGAGTGCACACACTAATTCATCACAGCTTTCGAAAAATTAAATATCTCCCTATAAATCCATTTGAGCTCTTTGAAGCAGTAAAGGATAAGGTTGCCTGGGTTGATATTGTGTACAAGGATTAAAAAATCCTAACTTTTTCAGCAGTCCTTACCAAAGCTTCTAAATGAAATACAGCTATCACGGGATGAAAATTATGAAGAAAGTTAAGAAGAAGCGTAACCGGTATTTTTTTAGAATGGCATGGGATTAGTGTTTGAATGTCACAGAAACTTGTTCCAGAACTTGTGCCACTTAAGGTATTACTAAATAGTGTGGGAAAGGGATGAAGTATGATTTGAAAAGGACTGACAATGATACAAAATTTTCAGAGGCATTAAAAAAAAATGGAGTCTTAAGATCTGCAGGATTATCTGATAATACTGAATGGCTGGGCAGACAAAATTCATGTTGATAGATGCAAAGTGATGCACGCGGGGAATATACCATCTCATTATGTGTGCAGTACGGTAGGCTTTAAGTTAGACTCAAGAAGTCCCCAAACTGCTGACTGTCAGAACTTGGGAGGTTTAGCAGGGAATATCATGGTGTGTCTGCCCTATATTTTACATGTTCTCCCTAAACATCTGCTGCTGGCCACTGTCAGAGAGGCAGGGAGCTGAGCTGGATGAACCTTTAGTCTGACTTAGTGCAGCTGTATTCTGTGTTCTAGGGAGTGCAAGGGAAAGAAAGGAAATATGATTTTAAAATTTTTTTAACAGTTGAGATTGCAGCTAAACTTGAATGGAATTTCATTAGACAAGGGGAAATCACTCTTTTTTTGCTCAAGGGCTTTCTATCCTGAATTTCTAAGTTCTGCAGAAGTGGCTTCTATTGCAAAGGTATCTCAGGAAAAGGTCATAAACCTTCATAATTGAAGAGCAACCTAAACATTAGGGTTATAATGTTGTTTATCGTGCCTTAGATGTTACTTCTCATAACAGTTAAGACTGGCTTTTTTTTTTTTCCTAATGAAGGTAAACCTCTATTGACTGACCAGATGAAAAAAAGCTGTAAGAGTCGAATTGGTTGAGCTGTTATAGAGTTGGAAAGGTGATAATGTACAGAAGTGTGCTCACTGGCTATCTTAGACATTGCCATGAAGACTGTGCACTGCTGCCCAGAAACTTTACTGGGTTCTTTCTTTACATGCTGTGGACTTGAAATATAACAAACCTCTTGATCTTAAAGGGCTTCTTTGAATTCCTATACTCTTGATTAGGCTGCTCTATGTGACATGGAGTAGGTTGATGGATAAAGGCTCAGAAATGCATAGTCTGCCTTTGAGGTTCTTAGACAACCTATTTACTGAGCTCTATTCAGTTAGGTAGAATGATAAAACTTTATGGTCTTAACTGCCTGATAATTTGCTGTGAAATCCATCTTTCAAATGATGATTGCATCTCTATTTAATCAAGAGGAATAGCCATCTTTGAGATAAATCTAAACTGCAAAAAAATGCTTATACAAGTGTCTGTAGTTCACAAAAAGGTCTTTTTATTCTCTAAATCCTATAAAATATATAACTGGAGTGGTTTTGTTCTTTATATTTGCAGTGAAATCCAAAAGACTGAGGCATTAATTCTGTCAGTTGGATAAAGCCTTTTTTATTTTCCCTAGAAGCTTTTTGTTTTGCAAGGAAACTCAATTAGCAGAGTATGCATAATTGTGGGCATGGCATGTATTTCTTCCTTGGTGGGTCTCACTAATGGCAGCATCAGATAAAAGGATTTAGCAAGAACTGTGCCGTGGCAATGCAGATCTTATTTACCTGGAGAAAGCCTTCTGCTGTCTTGACAGCTCTGTAAGACTGTCAGCCAGGGGGGAAGAATCCTAACTTGTACTCTAATTTGGTTGAAACTTGAATGCATGGGAGAGTGCAGCTATTACCTCTAGCCAAACAGAAATGAGTCAACATGTTGATAGCTTGAATGAATAAGCAACTTTTAAAGAAAAAGTGTTAACATAAGTCTCAAATTACCATTCCCACTGCCAGCTTTTACAAACCTGAAACTCCCCTTCCCACAGGACTGTTGTCTTTGCATCTGTGTGGAATTGTGTGTGCTTGCAAGGGAACTCTGTCATCTGCTTACCTTTTCCATATAGTCTTACGTTATATATGTTCTGAAATCCTTTAGTAACTGATGCAGCACAAGCAAGAATTGCAAACAAAGATCAGCACACTGCTTCTCACTCTTGGGTGAACACTGGAGTGGGAATGAGGCATTGGCTAGCTGTTTGTCCATGTGCTTAGCGCTACGTTTCTCTGCTTGACTGCTGTTTTAAAAGTTCACTGCACTGATTTCTGTGACATTTGTCTCCTACTTACTGGGAAAGAACCAACAACTTCATTTGTGCAGTGTTAGTAACTTGATCTGTATTTGAATCAGCTGTCACAGGAAAGTGGAGTTCAGCTGCATAAATATATGTGTGCATAGTGGGGGAGGGATTCCTTATCTACTCTAAGAAAATAATAAAAATTTAAAGGAATCTTTGGAGGTATTTTGACTGTGCTGGTGGCACATGCTTGGCATATGAAATACTGGACACTTTTGCTAGTGCATGTTCCTAATTACAATCTCCTTATCATAAACAATTACTGTTAAATGCAGTGCATGGTGAAGGGGGAGGAGGAAGAAACCCAGGTAGGATTGTTTGGAGTTGCATGAGTCTGTATTTGCCTCAGGCTTAGTTAGCTGTCAAGAAAACCCCTGGAGCACCCAGCATTCACAGGCTTTACAGCTGATCATAATCAATAAAGGCAAACGCTGAAGCTAGGGAAAGTGGGCAAACACGTGTTGTCCTCTTGACCATTGCAGGCTAGAACTGTGTGCAGCTGAGTAATTGTGGAGAGGTGGGAGGGTCAGAGACACACTTTAGACAGATGCTTTAGGCATCTGTAAGTGGTGCATGAAGCTCTGATCAAGCTGAGGTGATCACTGTGTGAGGTGATGTCTGCTCTTCTGTGGTCAATATGGATGTTTTGTTATTTGTGTCCTTTGGGTTCCTGTGTTTCTTTGTGTGGGGGCACAGGATGCTTCCTGGGAGAGTGAGAAAGCACAAAAGGTCAGGCTGCTGCTGGATGAATATCAGCTAACAGCATGGTTGGCAGTGTTTTCTGCAGCTTCTGGTGAGAGACAGTACCACAGAAATAGCAGTGGCTAGTTCATCAGTGTAAAAACTATCACCTGCAGTACCACAGTAAATCCATTTCTTTTAAGATGGCTTTGGAGCAGACTTAAAAGGATGTTAGTTGGTCACTTATCTACTAAAGTGAGTGAGATTCTGCTGCACTTTGCTACCTACAAGATATTGCTCCATGCTTTGGCTTAATGAATTTTGGGGAATAAGAAATCCGATTGCCATCGTTAAATGTGTAGGTACAAAGCCTACAGTGCGTACAGCTTTAAATACTATAAGATAACAGCTTTCTTCAGAACATCATCAAGACCAAAGGTTTTAAGGTTTTAAGGTTTTAAGGTTTATACTAACTCTACTATGTCAGGTGAGGATGCTGCTGCCTAAACAGTCTGCACAGTCGAAAGTTTCAGCATATGTCAGATGATTTAGTTGAGTATAACATGCTGGGACCTATGGTAAACTTCATTAGCTTTTCTGTTTTAAGAATGCACATAGGATCAGTCATGACAGAGCAAGTGATATAAGTTTGTTATGTGTTCAAGACTTGCACATTAGAATCACTAAATAAATATTCCTTTTATGGTCTTGCTGTTTGGATACTTCCTGTCTTCACCTCCTTGCTGTTGATAGAACAGAATTACAAGGAGCCACAGTAATACTGCTGGTTTGGGATAAAAAGTAGAGGATACAAGCTCAGGCAACTGATGCTTTGTAATGCCAGAGGGCAGGTGGATCAATACCTGGTACTCTGGATCTCCAACAGTTCCTGGAAGCATTATTTAAAATGGCTCTTTCTGTATGGTTGGAAAGGTGTCAGATCCCATAAGAAAGGAAAGATTTGTATGTTTTGACAGGTAATCATAATATTTCTGTTTTAATAAAAAACTTATCTCCATGCCTACAAGAAACTGTACAATTTTGTCTTTTCACACACATAGATAATTTTCTGGTGCTCTTTATTAGTCTGTTCTCAGTGAATTGACATTTGGATACTTTTGAACAAGAACGAGATTCTGACCCCAGCTGAATAAATCCTGCAATCCCAAATGTCTGCGTACTTGACTGACTGAGCTTATCTTTAAATCATATATTCCTGTTCATCACTGCAGGTCATATGTTTGCTTAGCATTTCTGCCCCTCCCCAGCCAGGCAGGGTGGGCTTGCAGCCAACTCAGTCTTTACCCTCCTGTTGCAATGTCCATCTTCAGAAAGATTGGCAGGATTGAAACCTTGGTGATGTGGAAAGTTTGCTTTAAACCTGTTCCTTAGAAAAGATAAGCATGCAAAAATATGAATTTAGGTGGGGCTTCATTCTCATCAGCTTTTTTACAAGAATGAAAAGGGTGACAGTGGAAATTGCAAGGAAAGACAAGATATAGAGAAGATTGTAGTCAGCTCTCATTTAACACACAGTGATTGTGATTTTGACTTATTTAATTGAACAGCAATTTACTGAGTCAGACTTCTTGGTTCCCTGAGAAAAGAACTTGTAAAAAATTATTGTTGCATCATTTGATACTATGTAGATAGTGACTGTAGACATGTGGGTGGTTTTGAACAGTCACTGTTCCTCGTGAGGGTAATAGACAGCATTTTGACTATCTTAAGCCAAATCTTTGTTTCTGTCTGAAGACAATAGCCATTCTTTTTTTACTTTTTTTTTTTCTTCTTCTTTTTTTTTTTTTTTCCTGGGAGCAGTTTCTGAAGGAAGAGATTTCTCATTTTATCTTTTTTCTGGAATAGTTAGGATCTGTCATAAACAGCTCGATTGGTGGTCATCTGCCTTCCAGTTCTTCGAGTGATGTCAACTATAGGGATCCAACAGAGACATAAATTGTTTCCTTAACCTGTAACAAGTGCCTTTAATGCTATGATAAAAAGTATTTGCCATGAAGTTCAAACCTGTTGCATGAGCTGTGATATACCTTCTTTAAGTTTTCTCATGATAAATATGTATTTTAAATTAAGGAAGAAAAGGAAAAGAGATAAAAATAAAGTCTTGAAGAAAGCTTGAATGAGCATCTGTCACTTTTATTCTTACGTTTATGTAAGAATAAAAAGGCTGCTGCAGAAGGCTTCTTGGTAAATATACTGGAAAAGCAGGTGAGTAAAAGTACAAACTGAGCAAGTATGTGGAAAAAGCCCACACGTCTCACCTGCTAGCCAGCTCTGCAGTCACCTACTCTTACTATTTGGGGAAAAGACTCACAATCCAATAAAATCCAAACTAAGCATTTCTCTTACACTTGTAATACTGCAACCAGCTCCGGCTGTATGTGTGGAAATCAGGGGCCTTATAGGCCCTCCATATGTTATTTTTAAGGGAGACTTTAGAGTTTTCTTATTTTAATCTCTAAGTGTATAAATGACTAGTACTGGAATATACTGTGAACTTGTTCTAAACTTGCTTTTACTTTATATCAATGTTCTGGTGAGTCCTTTGCTCAGAGGATTTGATTTAGATGGCAACAAAATTTAAACTTTAGCTTAAATATTGATTTGTCTTAGTTCCTCCAAGACTTTTTCTTCTGCATACTCCATATTAACCAACTTTATGTTGCCTCAATATTAGTCTTACTCATATCCTGAGATGGACTCAATGGTAGTAAGACCTGTGATAAATAATTTTGTAGCCCTTTGTAAGCTTTTGGTAGTTATTATAGAACCAGACAGCTTTAACCTGAGCCCACAGGTAATCACTTAGAGTCAGGGAGTCTGAGAGTGCTGTCTTTTCATTCAAAATTGTTTAAAATAAGCCACTGCATATTGTTACAGCCTGTGCCAACTGCTGATGTTAGAGACTATGGCAGGAACCATTTCCTGCAAAGGACACTGTTAGACTTGAAATGCATCTTTGTGGCTTTTAATTTTTTTTTTGGCAGAGGCTTTATTTTGTCGTCTGCTCATAATCTGTTGAGATGTAAGGGTAAAATAAACAGTGACTATTTCACTGAAATTCTGTTTTCTTAAACTTTTCAATATTTCTGCAGAATTGACAAAAATTCAGTCTTCAATCTTATATTTAGAAAATTAATCCATAACTTTTATCTACACTATAGCTGTCTTGAAAAGGAAGAACTAAGTTAATTAAAATACAATTAATTTTGCTTGGATTTCTTTTGAATTTTTTTAGAAATTGTCTCCTAGTAAAAATGTGCTTTGAAAAGTGTTGACTAAAAATGAACTTAGAATTTGGCAATTTTATGATTATCTTCTTTCTTAGATATAAATATGCTGAGGATTTATTCACATGGGAGACTAGAAGCACCACTAGAAGATAAAACTTCTTGAAAAGCAAAAGCCCATTGCCTAATTCAAATTTTCCCCTAATTGAAGACTTTTCAAACCATATGTTTTATAATAGCTCAGGAGCAGTAAAACCTTATAAGGTTTTTTCTTGAATGAATAACTATTTCAGAAGTTAGCCAAGTTCAAGGGCATTCTTATCTGCTATACAGTTCCAGCCATAATTTCACGTAATTTCTGTTACTTCATAAAGCTGATGTCTCAAAATGTATTTCTGACCACTGTCAGGCCGCTTTTCAAGTTCAAACATGAAACCCCCTCAAGTGCAATGCATACTGCAGTAGCTTTCAGCTGATTTAGTGTGGAAGGAATGTAGCCTTTCTATCTGTGGTGGGATTTACCTCATTACTGGGCGCTTTTTCCCTGCTGGGACCTACTCAGGCCTCTTTTCTCAGGCATAACTCCTACAGGGAGGAGAACTGAACATTTGCTTAAGTCAGGAGTGCTAAATTAGGCAAATGTGAGATGTAAAAATTGCTACAAAATACCCAGGAGAGTAATAAATTAGCAACAGCAAAACATGGCAGTTCTCCGTTCTCTGTTATAAAGCTTGGAGATGTAGCCCTGGCAAGGAAGTTAGTCTTTCTAGAGACTGGTTTATGACTTGTAGAGTACTGAGACAGTTGATGGAAGGAAACTTCACCAGTCTCAGTATGGTGAACAACACAGATGGCTTGCTTTCCCCATAGATGAACCTTGTTTTTTTGAAGCTGGCAGAATCTGTGTTAGAAAAAACTCCCAGCTCAGCAGCAGCACTTCAGTGTACAGCTGTGGCTTGCATCTGTCAAAGCTTGTCTCCAAGCAGTGGAGGCAGCTCAAAAGTTCCATTAATAGCACAGGACATAAACACTTGGATACCAATACACTGTGCCTCATAGCTTTTGACCCATTTTCATGCTGAAGGTAGCATACAAGGCACTGAATATTACAAGTATCTGTCAACATGCTTAGAGCATTATTATTAATGCTTTTATTACCATGGATGTCAGTCGGACAAGTTCCTTTCTGGTTTATGTTCCTACCATGCTCTTTTGGTTAGTTTTTTGAATTGAAATACATGAAGAGAGATCTGTGATGTCAGTGCTGGAAATTTCAACCTCACTTTAATCATAAAAGTTCTCTTGTTTCAAGCACCTAGATTGTTCTCTTTTTTCTTGCTTTGGATACTTAGCCCATGATTTTGCGAAATCAAAACGCCTGTACAAAGCTTTAATGGATCATAACCTACAAGTTTGTTCTCTGTGTTGTAACTTCCTGAAGGTAAGTAATAAATTATTTTGTTAGGCAGTCAAAAATGGTGCAAGAAGCCTATTAACATTATCACAGTAACGCCAGCCAAAATGTCTCCACCTGAAGCTGTATATAGAAATGAAAATCAAAGAGTCAGTAAAATACAGCAGACATCACTGAATGATAGATTTACAGTGACTGTCTTGGATAGCTTTCTGTGAGCTTTAAAGCCAATGAATATATTTTATCTGATTGTAACTTTTCCAGGAAAATAAAAGCTATGCATACAGTGTGTACTCCATCAGACTTTACAGTATCAACTCTTTTTGGCGTAGTTACTAACACAAATGAGTTCTTTTTCTCCTACCTGATGAATACCATAGTAATTTCTGTGACCAGAACAGTAGACATTTTTATTATCTGCTATCAGTTAACAGTTATTTCCTGCTACTGAAAGATGCTTGCCAAATAAGTTTCTACAAAGTAGATACAGAAGTCCTTGTTTTGGAGTTTTCATTATGCTAGTGAAAGCCTCCAGGAACTGAAAAGGAAGAGATTTTCTAAGTCCTTGCTGAAGGATCAGCATAGCTATAACAAAAGAATATGTAGAACCATGGTGGAAGGTTTGAATCTATTGACAATAGTGACACTTGTTTCTTAATTCTTGTTCTTATCTGAAATTTATCCATTGGTGAATTTAAAATATTTTCCTTGAATTTCTATTCATCAAGTCTCTATGTCTCAAAAAAATTGCCACTTATGGTGTATAATACTTTGTGTTAGTCTTACTAGAGAAAAATAAAATGAAATAGTTTCATAGTTTTATAACTAACTGAACTCCACTTCTGAAACTAGATATCTCATGTGAAGAAGTCAGCAAGTTTAATAGATCAAGAGTTCAAGAATGGGTTTATGTAAGACTGTACATGTTTTCTGGCTGGATGCAAACATTCAGTCCTGCTTTCCAAATTACATTTAGAAAGTATTTGTAGTTTCTAGGTGCCAATGGCTTTGACTGAAAAATAAGCCTTTGGTCTGGGGATCGAGGAACAGTGATGTTTCAGAATGTATCTCAGTGTGTTGCTAATCCCAGCCCATAGCACAGTTAACCACATATTCAGTTTATATTTCTATGAGTCACAAGGCTGTTGTACCACTGCATTTCGAGCCAGTGCCAAGCAGCTGGACAGTCTGCTCTGATCCAGGTGAGGTCCCCAGCATCCTCTGCTGCAGAGGGACTGCAAATCAGTATGTCCTTGGGAGCTCAGGCTCTTGCCCGTTCTTGAGTTCGGTTCCTGTTGGACACTGCTGAGGTTGTCTTTTGGAAACTACTCAACTCCTTTTGACAATAGGCAGTGAGGAGAAAATGGGGAAGGAGGGAGGAAATAAAGAAGAGGAAACTGGCAGGGAGCCTGTTTCTCTCATCCTTGCTGCTGATCAATACTGAGAAAGTATTCATTAACTGTCCCCCACTCCAGAGCAGCCAGCACGAGTTCTCCACCACATGAAACAAAGCATCAGTCTGATGGTACAGTAGACTGATTTTTGTGTGACATTCTTCTGTGACCAGGTTTAGCTGGGCGTATTTCTCACACATGGAAGGAGAGAGGGGACATTTGAAATGAGTACAGACTTTGCTCATCAGTTAGACAGCTGAGCACAGCTGAAATTCAGGAGTCCTCTTGGTTGCAGACAGTTAAACATAAGGTGTTCTGATTGATGTCACTTTCATAGGGTTTTCTACATACTCTGTAGCCCCAAGTGGTCAGAAGTCAGAGGCAAAGTTGTCAAGAAATCACAGGGTGGCTGAAGAATCACTCTTTCAATATAACAAGCTAATTGTTTAGGTATAGCAAGTAATTACCACATTTCAAAAACTACTATCAACTAAGTAGGTGATTTTTATATTTTTGCTTTTCAACCTTATGGAATCACATTTTCAGGTTTTTCCTGCTAATTGTTCTTTCTATGAAGACAGAAAAAATAAGGAAATACAGCAGAATATCTTCTTTAACTCCATGCATCCAGGAATGAGGCTCTAAGTAAAAAGATGGTAACAACAAATTTGGCTATAGACTGTGGGCCAGATGAAGGGCAGTGGAGAGGCTTGCTGAAATAGAAAACCTTGAGAGTGTCTTAATAGCCACAATATTCATTCTAACACCATAAAGTTCAGAACTGCAAGGGACATTGAAGTGCCCGAGTATGCACACATGCACACATCCCTACCAGTTCATCAGCAGAAGTGACTGCAGAGGATTTATTGGTCACTCCAGTAACAGCTTGAATATTTTCAATGGGAAAGGAATATTCTTGGATAAAAAGGGGTATTCTTTCAACAGGAGTAATGTTTTGAGTGGGGGTGAATTGTTTTTGTTTCTATGTTTTTTTTCTCACAGATCCTATGCTGAAAATACACTGATTTTTTTAGTATGTTTGAAAAACAGCAAGTCAGGGATGGGTTTGCTTTTAGTTTCCGAATCAGAGTGAGCAGATCCGAACTGCTAACCCCTTAGAATGGCACAGACATGAAAGGGATTTGTGTATCCTTTCACTGTGCTGAGATATCAGGATAATTATCCAACATACAGTTCCCTCTCAGTGCTTTTCAGTGCATTTTGAATGAAGAGACTGTGAGGATAGCTGATTTTAATCTGAGAATCCACTTTAAAGGGGCTCAGGAGATTCAGTGCTAATAGAGGAGCTAAGTGATACAGAAGTATTACTTACTCCTCAAATGGGAGGATGAAAATGAGAATCCTTAGATAATACAGGATGGAAATAGATACCTGCTGATCCTCCCCCAGGCTCAAAAGAAGACTGAATGAAGAGTATGGAAGGAAGCTGATGGCATATAGGACTGTCCTTTATCAATTCTTTTCATTCATTCCAGTAGATCTGAACTCCATATTTTAACTCTGAGAATATTGAAGAACTAGTAAATCTAGTAGAAGTGAAAGTTTGGGCTCTCTGACGAAAAAAATAGTATATTGTAGGGTGGAGTGCAACAGGCTAGTAATGGTGCATGCTTAGATGTAGCTTGTATGTGTCTGTCTGTGGCTTTTTACATCTGTATCTTTTACCACAATATTCTAGCCCCTTCTTTTGGGGTTTTAGGCTTCACCTGTCTAAATTTTGCACCCAGAAGATGGGCCAGATTCTTACTGAGGCTTTTGGAAACTGGCATAATATAAACAGCAATATAACAATAACTTATCAGAAAGAACAAGGCAACCAAAAGAGCTTTGCTTTTCTCCTCTTTACTTTCCTTTGCTGTTGTATTTATACAACGGGTTTACAACATTATACTGCCTTTCTAGGAAGCAGTACCGTCTCCGAATTGACTTTTGTCAGATTGATACCTATTGAGGAGCAGTGGTTTGGTTTTATAGGACAGAAAACTACAGGTAGCTCTGAAAATCTAAAAATAATGTCTCAGAAGAAAAGTACATAATTTTTATTTCTGAGGTGACTTCTAACATTTCTTCAAAATTTTCCATTGACTAACTCCATCCCCCTCAAATCACAAACCACTTTCCTGCTAATATTCTGCTGTCCCACATACTGTGTTTCTTGCCTTTATTGAAATTGTGTGCTCTGCTTTGGGGAATACACAATGCAAACGAGGCCTGTACTCTTTTATTCAGCCAGGAATACAACTGTTCCAGCTCGTGTGTAAAGGTAATAAAAGGTGAGCTAGATTTAAGTGCCTAATAATGAAACCTTTAGGTACATAATAATGCAAGAATAAGAGAAGATTCATGAGAACAGAGGGAAGCAAATGAATAAACCTTTTTTTAGCAGAAAACAAATAAAACTCTTTGTGATCAATTTTTCAGGAGGAACAGTGTTGAAGAGAATACTAGAATGAATTATATGATCTTTAAGGTCCCTCCCAATCCAAATAATTTTATGAGTCTATGATTCTATGTTTTCTCAGGCCACTTTAGTACAAGGACTAAGGAATTACTCTCTTTTGGTGCTTCAGTACCTGTGTGGTACTAAAGGATTGTATTTTTTCGGCTCAGAAGGTTAGGAATCTGACAGTATCAGGAATCATTAAGAGAGTTTTGTTTTCTCTAAATGACATTTCTGGAACTGGAGTCCCCTATGGAGTTCGGAGCTTGTGTCTTTATTTCCTGTCCTCCTGTGATGCAGGGAATAAATGTTTCTTTGAATGCTTGTTCTTTGTTGAGTGCAGCGTGGAGACGTTTGAGAATCAGCAGTCCCTCGTGTTTACAGAAGCAGTCACTTCCCCACTGCATGCTGTCTAGGAATTACCACGCTAGTCAATTTAGGGTAAATTTGCAAAGTGGTGCACAGGGAGTCACACAGTTAAATCCCATTGATGTTAATGGGAGTCATGCAGCTAAATCCCTGCACATTGCTTTGTAATTTACCTCTTTGTGTTTCTCAAACCTGCTGGCTCATGACTAATTTGTGTCTCTTATAGAAAAGCTTGAATATGTTTTGATAGAGGAATGGGCACAGTCTATGATTCACATTTTATCTGATATATAAATATGAATTCCAAAATACAGACATTCTCTCTAATGATTCATGTCTTCGTATATTTGCCTATACGGGTCCTTATAAGTTACAGAGTAGTGATATGTCAAGTTAGCACCAAACACCACAGTCCTCAGAACCTTAACTTCTTTAAGAAAGAAAATAACATTACTAAAATTTTTGAAAGCTAAACCCACCTCACAGGAAAAAAAAAAAAAGAAAATATATTTGTTTTAGTGAAAGCATAATGTCTTGAAAATTTGCTTGATCAGTTCTGAAAATGCTTTGAACTTGCTCTTTGGTCTTCAGAATGGTGTGAGTTAGACTTTCTAAATTAATTTCAGTTTTCTGAAGAGAAGTGCTTTTGGGTTTATTTGTGAGAAGGAGGAAATGCAAAAAAATTAGCCAGTGTTTCTAAAACTGAGGTTAAAGAATGGTGAAGTGGCTCGATGCAGGCATGAAAGTGCTTTGCCCCTGTGCATGTTTAAATCTTGGTGTTGTGGTGATGAGTATCATTGGGCATATTTACACCATGACTCCAGCTAGCCATGAGATTGTCAAAATGTCCGTAACCATGGAGGTATCAAAAGTGAAACAGCTTTTTTGGTACGATCCTGCACCCATACTAGTGAGCTCTGGCTCCAAGGAAGGTTATTAGTTCACTTGCAGCACCCTGCTGATGTGGCAACAAAGCTTCTGGTTCAAGAGCTGGCTCAGGCAGCGCTCTCCGAAGAGTCTTAACACCACCCTTCATTGTATGGCACAGGTATGGCCACAGAAATACTCATAAGATAATAAGAGACTCTATCTTCTGGGTAAGGTTTGGATGATTCCCAGTAAATAGGGCTTAAAACTGCACCATGAATGCTGAGAGGAAAAAGAAAATATTGCTTCATTTAGGCTGCTGATTCACCCACTGAATGGAAAATAGGTTATGAAATCATGTTGTTGAAGACCCTGTCAGCAGACATATATGCAGAACAGGAATAAACGAGGTGGAAGAGGCAACCTGATACAAAAATCCTGTAAGTGCTCTGTTGGTCACTGGAAGGTCTGAGACACACAGTTGGGCAACAGACGTCAAGCTGGTATTCCTTGCTCTCACGTTGATTCCCTATGAAAGATTCCAAAAGGTCACATGATTTTTACATGGGAAGAAGGGGCAACTTTTTAGGTGGGGGTTACAAGCTGGTTATGACACAAAATCACAGAGTCAGAGAATGAACTAGGTTGGAAAGGACCTTTAAGATCATGTAGTCCAACCTATGACCTAACACCTCCTCATCAACTAAACCATGGCACTGAGTGCCACGCCCAGTCTGTTTTCAAACATGTCCAGGGACAGTGACTCCACCACCTCCCTGGGGAGACGATTCCAGAGTGCAATCACCATTTCAGTGAAGAATTTCTTTCTACCATCTAACCTAAACTCCCCTTGCTGCCGCTTGAGGCTGTGTCCTCTCGTTCTGTCAGTTGTTGCCGGGGAGAAGAGCCCGACCCCCACTTGACTCCAGCCACCTTTCAGGGAGCTGTAGAGAGTGACAAGGTCACCCCTGAGCCTCCTTTTTTCCAGGCTAAACAACCCCAGCTCCCTCAGCCGTTCTTCACAGGGCTTGTGTTCCAAGCCCTTCACCAGCCTTGTTTCCTCCTCTGGACGTGTTCAAGCATCTCAAGGTCCTTCCTAAACTGAGGGGCCCAGAACTGGGCACAGCACTCAGGGTGGGGCCTCACTGGTGCCGAGTACAGGGGAAGAATGACTTCCCTGGTCCTGCTGGGTACACTATTCCTGATCCAGGCCAGGATGCCATTGGCCTTTTTGGCCACCTGGGCACACTGCTGGCAATATAAGTTACTCTTCTAAGACTAACTTATAAGTTAGTCTTCTAAGAATACATACACATATCTTTTACCTTTGGAATATGGAAGTCTGACTCTCATGTAGTCCTACAGAATATAAAGAATGTCAGAATCTTTTGTATTTTCATCAGAAAATTGGCCGTAAACCTGTGTGTTCTTGGTTTATCTGGCTTCAGCATGGTTACAGGCATGTGGGAATAGCCTTTCTCATAGAGTTTTGATTTTTCTGTTTGACAGTGTGGTACACTGAGGGGAGTTTGACTTATCTGGGGCCCTGCAAACATCTGGACAGAGTAGGCAGAGCTATTATGGTTCACCAGAACCTGGCTTCCATATGTCGTGTACTTCCACTTGTGTCTCAGGATTGCATCATGTGGTCTCAATTTGTTAATCTCTGCGGGCATCAAATCTATTCATAACAAGTGGTTTTGATTGACATGTGAGCACCTGGGGTAAACTGAAAGGAGCAAACCGAGATGCGGAACTGCTGACTGACTGTGCTTCCAGCTTGTTTTAGCAGCAAATCTGCTTTAAGACAAACAAAGAGTAGGAGCTTTACAAACTTCTGATTCAGTCCTGTGAATAGAAAGGCAATGCTCTGATATGTTGCACCCATGGCTAAAAGGAAAGGAAAAGTGCATTAAGATACTTGGATCACACTAATAATAATAATAATAATAATAATAATAATAATAATAATAATAATATTCTAATTTTCAGGACAAGTTATGAAAATATGTTTAAGCTCATATTTATATATATTAATAACCATTGCTGGAAAAGCAGAAAAAAATTGGAATGTCAGAAGAGAATTTCTTGAGTGTGTCAGGAACAAACAACAGTTCAATAACTGTATCAGTACGACATGAGATAAGGGTAGTAATCACAACATAGGAAAGGAAGTGTAAAACAAATTTTTTTTTTATCTGTTCCTAAAGAAAAGCTGGATGATGTATTCCTGTGATAAAGTATTAAGGAAATACTTCCTATTGAGCTAGCAGATAAGGAGGACCATAAACTTAAACATTGGAAGTTAAATATTTTTCTGAAATCAGCAGGAGTGGCACCCTTGAGTGCTAAAGGAGTCAGAATGAGGAGATTGAGTTTCTTTTACTTACTTGCAAATTTTGCAGCACTGAGGAACTTAAAAAATCCTTCAGAAATCAATCAAACATGATGGTATTGATTGGTAATGAAAGAGAAGTCACTGCTCTTTGGCAAAACTGGTGTAAGGCTCATCTGAAAAATAAGTGATTGTAAAAATGATGCAATTAGTAAGATTTTAATGAAAAGTAGGACGTGGAATTTGAAATTGAAGCAATACTTTATAAAAATAATATGTCTAATGAAGGTATCTCACTTGTGCATATGTTTAGTGAAGCTCTTGTTGAAGACTATGAGCACCTATGGATTTTCTCTCTGTGGCAGCGGAAGGAGGAGGTGTCCCTTGTAAGGCTCTAACAGGAGCTGTCATCTGTCAAACTTTAAGTGCCCACATCTGTATTCATCTCAACTTTTACAAACAATTGTTCAATATGAACTAATAACTTAGGCTTCTACAGAGACACATAGTTTTCTTTAGAACACAATCCCTTTCTAAATTTGTTATCTGAATTAGGTTATCTAAAATGGTCTGAAGGTGCACATCTCTCCTTGCACAGGGAGGCTGGAAAACTCTTTTAGTCTAGATATGCTGGCTCAAGAGAGAAATCTACCTGTGAATTAGGCTGGATCTCCCCTCCTTCATAGGTACCTTCTGTAAAATAACTATGAAAACACTGTGTAAGTAGTGGTTACTAGACACAAACTGTAATCTTATGTTAAGTAGATTGGACATCTGGGTATTTCACAAGTCCTTAGAGCTTTTTCTTTTAAATAAGGAAGTTTTGAGAAAACATTCAAATACATGCTAGATATAAGTTCCCCCTCCCCACCTGTTTAGCTAAATAAAAATGTGCATTGTGTCCTAGAGTATTTGGCTTCATTCCACTCTATTTTTAGACTCATGACTTTCAAACAGAAGTTATTTATAGGTTTGTCCAGCCACAAAAGAAGGAAAAAAATGATGTAGACAATATACAGAAGTAGGGAAACTGTCAAGTAGAAAAGAATGATTATCATAATATAATCTTCTAAATTAAATAAAAAACTGGTTTACTCATATATCTCCAAGTGTTATGTATGGAAATTCATCATCCTGTGATGCATTTCTAGGCTAAATATTATTTAATACTTCAGTCAGTAATATAAAAGAAAGTATAAAATAAATGTTCGTAAGACATATATGTCACAAAGACTACTAGAGAAGTTATTAATAGGATAAATAAATAACACAGATTAGTGTGAATTTTTTGGCTAAAAACACTGAAAATATTACTTTTGATACTGCCAAATAAAACATCACACATCTGGAAAGGAAAACCACAAGTCAAGTTTACACCATGTCAGGCAATGCTCTGGAAAGTGAGAAGTGTCTTCAAGACTTGTCTAAAGACCTGGCCAAATATGATTTTACCATGAAGCTACCATAAAAGTAGAAAACTCTGGACAGAACTAGAGAAAGCTGTGCAGGAACAGGAAATGACATACTGCAAATACAATAAGTAACATCCCTGCCATAACTCTGAGTCCCATTAGGGCATCTATGCTTTATAAAAGAGATTACAGGAATGATGGAATTGGAAAAACTAAAATGATGATCCTCCATCTCATAAAATCTATGAGACCTATGTGTGCAAAAGAAGGGGTAGAAATGATTTTATTGCATCAAAGCAGTATTTTCACGAGGGAGGTGAAATTCAATCATAAAAATGGCGTGATCTGATCACAGTGATGCAAAGAAAGCTAAATGTAAAAAACTTCCCTAAAATTAAAAGATTGGTGTATAAAGAGAAATGAACTGCAAATATTAACAGTGAGAGTAAGTAAACAAAGGGCTAATACTGTGTAAATTTTGACTGGTTATCTATCACTAGGTTTATTTTTAAGTTATGAAAATGTGTCTTTTAAATAAATGCTTTTATTCAGACACTGTGGAGTCACTGCAGAAATGAGATTTGCTCCCCTGATATGCAAGTGTCACATTAGATAATCACAACAGTTTTTCTAGGCTTCAAATCTAATAATATTTATAAACATTTCACAAATGATCATATGTTTTGAATCACCTCTATCATTAGCTGCTCTGCTCCCTCTGAGACCTGTGCTTCTCAAACAGTCCTTTGACAAGGTAAGGTTCTCATCTCAATTTTAGATGAAAAAGTATTTTTTCTCTATATTTGTTTTGTTGGTTCTTTGATGGTTCCTGTTAATTTCTGTGTGCCTTGTTCTTCCTACTGTAATAAAGAATATTGAATTTCTGGAGGGATAATGAGACCTATTATATAGTAAAAAAACCTTCTCCAGTACAAGTGCCACAGTGAATTCCATAATGTGTTATTTGGGACTAAGTTTAAGCACTTAATGATTCCTCTTGCCCTTATTCAACATCAGTTTATCATAAAGAGCAAACTGTCAGAGGAAAATGAAATATCTAGTGGGGTCTACTAGATTTTCTATATAAAAAAATATGGAGTAAGGGATTTTAAAGAAGGATTTATGCAGTAGAAGAAAGTATGAATACCATTGGAAATATGCAAGAACTCAGAAGATACCAATGAGAAAAGAAGAAATTACAAAAATGACAGTAAAGGTGCTGCTGCTACAAGATATTAAATGAATGAATCTGCACATTCTCCTGAGACCAAGGTGGAATAGTTTCTTTAAGGCTAGTCTCTGAAAGGAAAATAATGTGACTGAAAATATGATTAAAGTTCCATTAGTAAGAAGACAATAAAATTAGTATACAAAAGAAGAAGCTTTAAGAGTGATGACACAGACCATTGGACCAAAAATAGTAAATAAAATTACTATAATTTACAAATTGTTTGGCAGGACTTCTTTTTTCCAGCATGTTTATCTTTATGTGAATCTTCAACAGAGCCCAATTTATCTTCCTCTCCTTGGTTTTACATGATGCCAAGAAGTTTCTCTGATCATTGGCACAAGTGTCTCCAGCATAAGAGGGTGTTTAGGCTGTCTGCTCTGTCTTCTGCTCTGCTCTCTCTGCATTCTCTGCAACTCTGAGGTTAAGGGCTGATGAATGCTGCAGTTGCCCATCTTTTACACAGATTACCAGATGGTCAAAATGAAAAAAAAGTTCCTATCACTGATGCTGGTTCACTGCTAAATTTGCTTGGGGTAAATCAAAGCAGAAAATTTGTAGCTGAATTTAATCACTCTGCCAATCCATTAATCTCCCTGACTTAATGCCACCTGTTGTAGTGCACAGTCTGTGCCATGAGGCAGGGAATGGCTCTGCACACGGGTGTTCATCTTTGCAGCACAGACAGGCAATGGGTTTGTCACGGGAGGTCTCCTTTACAACCATTAAAATTATTAAATTATTTAATAATTTACTAATATAAATATTTAATAATAATAATTTGAAAGTAATTTACAATTAGTTTCAAAGAGTTTTATTGTGCTAGTCTTTAGAGTGGCTAAAATAGCAGTTGAAATTGCCATTTTACTGCATTACTCCTTGCTGGTCCTTAGCTCTAGGGGTGGGGCATATTGAAAATGTTTCTACATTACCTGGTACAAATGGCTGCTGGTTTGAGACTGTGGCTTCTAAGTAATGTAGTGCTCCAAATCTCATTGCTCCTGGTGTGTGTCATGTCCTGAGACAAAAAAAAATTAACTCCCTGTAAATAACTCTATAAAATTTTGAAAAGAAAGTAAAATATGAGAATAAAGATTTTTTTTTTTTTAAGATACAGAAAAGTATTCCTTCCTTCTCCCTAATGACATTTTTTCCATTTTCTTATACATGTCTGTTTTTCTGGATGGCAGCCAAGACTGAAAGCAGGAAATACAAGTATATTTCCAAGAAAGTCTTGTAATTTTCTATTCAAGTGTTAACACAACAACAGGAGAGTCAATTCAGCTCACCTTAGCATTTTGGAGAGAGCTAGTACTAAGCCTCTACATGTCAGGAGGGATGCAAACTACTGGGGAGAAGTGGTGACAGGAGGAAAACTCTTGCATGGTACAAGCATTAACAGCAATCTGAAGGAGAAGAAAAAGAAGAAAGGAGTGAATTTTCTCTGTTTTGTTTAGGCAGCACACCTGTAGTCTTAAAATATGGCCTCTTGTTACAGAAGGTCTTTACACCATGCTACTTGATGCAAAGGAATTGTGAAAAAAGAGTAGACAGCAATCTAGCTGTGATTAGGGGTGACTTTAACGCAGAAATGTCCCTCATCACGCTTGTCTGGCTCTGCAGCACCTCTGGGCTCCTCAGACAGCGCAGTGGAAGGACACGGGCAGGATGGAGGTGTGCTGGGGAAGCCCTGCCACGCTGCTAACCCGGCAGCTTCAGGAGCCTCTGGGGCAGCCACCAGAGCACCCAAGCAAGTGCTTTCCCCAGCATTTGGGAGGGGTGAGGACTTGTGCATGAAGGAGCAGTGATAGAGAGGAAACCAGGCAAAAGGATCCATAGGATTAATGTCGTAAAACCAGAACCCAGTGCCGCGACTGTGAGGGCCTGGGTGAGCTTCTGCACCAGTGATCGAGAGAGAGAAGTTAAAACAACCCTCAGGCATCAGTCATCTGCAGGGCTGGAAAATTAGTAACAGTTTTGTGTCATTCAAGTGGTGGTGTAAACTCACGGGAATGAGGAGCTTCACCTCATTGCACTAGAGCTGTGTGAGATGAACAGGCACTGGAAAACACCTGAGTTTTGTCTTTATGCCATTGTTCGCATAAAGGGGGAAGACACCTAGGCTTGGCTCCTGTACCTTCTCTGTGCAACATATTTCTTCAAGCAGTGTTTGAAAAAGAAATGAGGCTTCACTAGATAGGATATTGTTTGGGGAAAAATGAGAAAGGGGGACAAGGCAAGTGAACAGAATTCAGAGAAAGGCACAGAAGGAAAGCTGGCTGTGTGTGGATAGCCTTTATTTTTAATGCTAACTGTGACCCGAAACATTCAGATGCAGCAAAGAATCTGATATTTCAGGCAAAAAAGAACAGGCAAATGGGATATTTAGTCACATCTAAATGGAAAGACATTTTTATGAGCCGTGGTGTTACTGCACTTCAGTCTTCCTCAGTGACTTCCCCCTCACAACACCAGCTCATTACCTGTGAAAATATGTTCTTTCTTTTCTACAAATATTGGGCAAGTTTGAAAGGCATGTGTGCACAGGAATGAAAACCATTTCTAACGTTTCTGGAAGTATATGTCCCCTTATGAAAGGGAAATTGAAGAAAAAAGAAAACCAATCAATTAAGGTATGAAACATTTAAGCATATTACTATAATGAGTGCATATTGAAAATGAATGCACTGAACTTTTGAGATTGTAGGTTCATTCTGGGAAAGGACTTGAGAAATACAAGTTTGGCTCCATTCAGAAGTAAAAAGAAAATGTTTGTTTTTTTAACCGCTCTTTGAAAAACAGTTCACTTTAATGATGCTTAGTGGTCTTATGGAGGTCAGATAGCTGCTGTGGAGTAGTGCCTGTTTTTCTCCACTACCTGTGGTGTTTAGGGAGGAATGACCTTGCAGATTCAGTTGCCTAAATTTAGGCACTTGTGTGTGTGTGTTCACCTGTAAAATGGATTTATAAACGTCTGTAACAGACAATGGAATTCTAATCTGAAGCAGACCTGGAGCTTTGGGGTTGGTTGGTCTCACCACAAGGCAGGCTCCTCCACACAGGCAGCTGAGCTGTCCTCAAGTCTCTACTGACTGCATGGGCTTGAGGTGGGATTCCGACATTCGGGTTTTATGTATCCCATTCAGTATTTTTAAACGTCTTCCTTTATCTTTCAGGCATTTCTATTTATACCTTTGCATCTTTCTCCTCGTTGCTCTTTTTACCAAAGACTCAGTGGGTGCAATTTGGTGTAATTCCACTGATATCAGTGTAACTTTGCTGATTTACACTGGCTGCGGCTTTCCTTCAGCTTGGAGGATTTCTTTTAATGTCCCATTTCTGTGACCATTATTGGATTATACCTTTCACTAAAATTTTCAATGTTGTATTTAACTTGGAAACATTGAAACCCAACATTTTAACTTCTAAAGAACACTATTCAGCACTTCTGGCTTCTTCTTTTTTTTCCACTTTAAGCACTGGCCCATAAATATCTCATTAACAAGAAACTGTTGCAAGTGTTTTCATTGTTTTCTCTTTGCTTTGTGGTGAGCTAAGTGTTCCTGAATTTCCTGGGTGGATGCATCAGACTGTGACATGCTGAATCTGGTTTTATCAGTTTTATTCTGTTTAAGTGATTTTAAATGCAACTCGAGGTATGTAGCTATATCATTATAATAATAACAATAATTATTATTATTGTTATTATTATTACTCTCATTCTTTTTATTGCTGTTATTATCAGCATTTGGGAACTACAGATTGTCGGTTCTGTGTTGAGAATAACTTAGCATAACTCCAACCAGTTCAGCCAGGAGCAGACTGGTTTTTACTTTGGTTTTGATTTGTGGGGCTGGTGGTGACAAGAATACTGTGGGATTTCAGCTGTTGCAATGTTTGGAGTTCAAGCACTGTTTGTCCAGCTATAGGACAAAGATTTCAGTAAGAGGACACATTTTTTTGTAACTTGATCAAAACACTGAGAGACTTTCACAAGACCTACATGTTCTTTCTTGTTTCAGAAACTCCTATAAACCAGAAATATTTGTTGCAATGTTAAATATTCTGTGAGATTATGATAGCTTTGCAGAAATCTTGAAATATGTAGCGTGGCTGGAATTTCTCTTTTCATGAGCCTGCATTTATAGGCAGGTTCAGCAGTACTTAATGAAGAATATAATAGACATTATAACTCCAAGGTTTCTGGTTCTGGGCCTTAGTTTATTAATGGAATCTTGGTTTAACAAATGGGAGAAGAAAAGGTTTCAGGCATAGGAAGCATTAATTAAAGGAGAAGCCTCTGTGTATGATGATTTAAAGGATGATCTGGGAAGCACTCTTGCTATGGTCAGCACCACCTCGTGTGGCCACGCAAAGCAGAGGTACCACACAGCTGCTCAGGCAGCGCTGAGCTAAACCTCCGTGGTCAGGCTTGCACAGAGCCTGCTCCTCAGCCAGTGCTGGGACAATGTGCAGATCAGCCTGAGCACTCCAGTGCGTCTGAAGAGTGTTTAGGTCCTGCAGTGTGAGCTGCTGGCAGCACGTCTGTCTGCAAACAACAACTTCATCAAAGCTGTGAGGGATGGGTGAGGTTTGCTCTGTGCCATGCTGGGCTAACATGGCCCTAAGCTCTGGAGCACGGTTAGACAGTTCTGCCTTGCTGTTCCTGCAGTCTTACTGATGCCTTAGGATTTTAGCTTTTATATTTTCATATATTTGTAGTCCTGCAATTCTTTAGTGTATAACTCTGAGCTCCATATAGAGTGTTAGCTACTGCTTTTCCCATTTTTGTCTGACAGAACATATCCTCTCTAGGCCTGAGAATCAAGGACACCTCACTGTCTCAGGCCCTGAGAAATATAAACAAAATTGAGTTGGGGGGGCGCAAACTAAGAGAATGGGACTGCACTGCCTGAAGCTGTAATTGGCCAATTACCCTCTGATATGCAGATGGGCAAAACTTATATCTGTCCCAAAAACGTGTGACTGTGTCCATCCTGGGTGTAGTCTCTGCAAGACTCCTGCACTGCCCAAGGTCTGCCCTGTGAAGGCCTTTCAATAAATCCCTACCCTTTATCCTGTCTCTCTGTCTAGCCTCTGTTCCAGGTCAGCCTCTACAAGGCATCATTACTGTCAAAAACAGGGCTTTCAGAGATGTTTTCAAGTGCTGACTAACAAAAATTGAAAGGAGTAGAAAGGAGTGTGTATTTGCATTTGGTTGAGGCAAAGGATCAATGAATATTAAAGTTCCATGCTTGAGTATCATAAATGAGACTTTTTTACAAGTTCTTTCTCCTGTACCTTGCAGAAGGTTTTGGGGTGATCCTTTCAATGTCTCAGTACTTACATGCCTAAAGACTGCTCACTTTTTCTGGGCTGTTGGAAAGGCTAAACCATTATTACTTTGCAATCCTAAACTACAAAATACCGTGTAAACATATGCTAGTAACTACACCTATTTTTTTAGGCAGATCAGGGTTGGGAATAGTTCCAAAACCAAATCAGTTGCACTTTGCAGATTTGAGTTTGTGATATTCACCTATCAGTTTGAGAGATACCTTGGGGCTTTCTAAATGGCCTTGGACAAATATTTACATCAACTCTATTAATCTTTTCGTCAGCTTTATAATTAATTGAAAACTGATTTCTCTATGTTGCGACTCATTCTTATCCCCAACAGTTTAACTTAGCAGAAGTTATTTCCATCATGTCTGTATCACAGGCCAAGGTTAGAGCACTCCGCAATGCTAAAAGTGTTATCTCAGCTGTGAGCTCCTGAGCCAGATTAGCATGTGGGTAGTAAATCAAAATGTATTCAATATTCCTGCAGTTGTGCATGTGCTAATTCTCTTTGGGTGTAACTCAAATGGGATGAGAGAGCAAAAATAGAGTGGTAATCGTCAACCAGAGCAGGATTTCCCAGCTTGTGGACAGGTGTGTTGCTGTGGCCCTCCTCAAAGCAGAGATGCCACTGCGAGGTTAAAATGCCAAACTTTAACAATAGAGACATAAACAGAAAGAAAGACCAAAGATAAGACATCTGCTGCTTTTCTTAAAGATTCTGAGGTTGAAGTCAACTGTTTGCTCAGTTTTGATAATTTATGATGTGATCAAGGAACTTGTGTGGTCCAACACTACGAGTGAGCTGACTCTGAGGTAAAGCAATACCTTACTGTTTGCTTTCCACGCAGGCAGGAAAAGGAGCCTTTTTCCTTCGTTGTGAGATAGTTTGTTTGGCTGCGTGTTATGATCCAACTCTGTGTCTTAGCTCTTGTGGCAGCTCGCCGGAATTCAGGCTGTTCACCTCGTGCATCGCTCTGGCACCTGAGTGCTCCCTGCTGAGACGCGTTGGGAATGCCAGCAGTCCTGGGGGAAAGCCTCCTAGGGCTGCCCATGCACAGCCTCAGCAACTCCACACGTGAGAGGCTGTACTGCAGCAATTGATCTCAGCATAAATTATTCCAATAAAGCTCAGCACTGGGCACAAGAGAGTCTGATCCGGCACAGAATTCCCTTTACTGTTGATGGCACACTGGGCCCTGCTTATGTCTGTGCTACAGAAATAATTCTTGCTTATCACTGGGCTGTATGAGGTTTATTTTGAATCCATATTTGATGCGGTTTGCCTTATATATTATTGTGCTTGTGTCTAATATATTAGATGGTTAGATAAATATGTATTTAACTGTGCCTGAACTGTCTCTCTGACCCAATTCCTAAGGTTGGATTGATTTTCAGAAACTTAATTGTATGTATCAAAAATATTACTTAGCCTCTCCTGGAGCTCATTAATTGCTTTAGAAACTTAGCACTGGCTATTTCAATCACTGACTACATAAAATTCCTAATTACTTAATCAAAATGAAAGATAAGAGCACAGGAAAGATGACCTCAAAGTTTTTAATCAGCTGTAGCTATTGACATGAGCACTGCTGTGAACTTGACAAGCTGTGATACATGCACTGATGATCATAAAGATAATGAGGTCAGCTGCTGATTTGAGTCAAAACAACAAGAAGAGACTTGATTCAAATGAAATAAGAGTTAGCTGTAAAAGTTCGAGTATGTGAGAATGACTGTAAAAATGATAGTTCTGAACAAAATGTTTCTTTTTGTTGAGGTATCAACTTTTGTCACTAGGAGAGCAGGTTTTTTTTTTTAGGAGGGATTGCCAACTCATTTGGGGTTTTTTTTTGGTTGGTTTCCTCAGTGCTTGGTGGGTTTTATAAACCTCTCTTCAGCAGATGCTGGATTGCAGATATTGTTACCAAAGCTAGTTTCTAGTCCTTCTCTTGTGGGGAAATTTTAAAAGGCTCATCCTAATCCAATTCATGGATAATTGAGAATCCAGAACAAGAATACAATGCAATTGCCATTAAACCACCCCAAATCATGCATCATTAATAATGTGATTTTGCAATTTTTTGAATATCTACAATCTTAGACTCTGGTTTTCAAGGGTGACCTTGCACCCTCTTTCATGGCATTTCCTGTGGCTGCCATTAATTGCAAATAATTCTGTACCTTTTATGCCTTTGTTGGTGTGCCTTTATATCCAAATCATTCACATCAGAAAAAACTTGAAGAAACATGGTTTAAGAAGAGACAAAAAAAGGCATTGGTTCATTCTCCAGCTGTTGACCTTTTTCATAAATCATTTGCCTTCCCTTATAAAAGACACAAGCCTCATAGAAGTATGAGGTGATCACTGACAACATGACTCTTACAGTAGTTAGAGCTTCCAGTTAAATAATCAAATACTTCTACACATTGGATTATAACTTAGATTAATAGATATTTTAAGGCATTTAAAAATCCCTACCAGTGACCTGCTGCAGAAGCTTTATGTGCCATTGTGCTGATGAAGAGTAACAGCTTCAAATTCAGCATATTAAGAACTTTATAAATCATTTTATGCATCTGAATAAACACTACCACGTATTCGGAAACCTGCCAGGGTCTCTGTTACTTCTTTCTCAGGTCTGACTTATTATATCTGAAGCCTTGTACAGTTGAAAGGTGACTAAAAAAAATGCTTTAATACAGAGAAATTGAGAGGAAAAAATGCTGAATTGTTTAAAAAAATCTCTTCTCTTTGTATTTATGATGGTAATCACCTGCATTCCTGACTACATTCTTGTAAATTCCTGTCTCTTATTTTGAGAGAGGAAGATGAATTATCTTGGCGTTGCAGAAATTAATAATAAAACTTTTACTTTGTTACAGGTGACACCAGAATAAAGGAGAGCCAAACATGACTTTCAGAATTTCCTTCTAGTCCTGGTCTTGTGAGGTGGTGCAGCTATAATGCACTCAACACAGGTCAAGGTCTAAATGACATATTGGTACCCCAGGTGTTGTGCTTGGGTATTAAAAGACTTAACAAAGCAAAAATAAAAAGAAAATTACTATCACAGAGAAGCTGTCTAATCTGCATTTCAGTGGAGTTTTTCCTCCAAAAGTGAAATAATCTGATCAAAAGAAGAACAAAAAAATTACTTTGTATAGATGACTGAATTATACATAGATATACTGAATTATTAGGACATGAAGGGAAAACAATTCCGCCATTACAGTAGGCGGAGCAGAGCTTGTCAAAAAGATAAGGCCAAAATAAGCTAAATATTGTTTCTTTAAGATTCAAGAACAGAGTTTATAGAATTTTAATGTTTGTGATTAATGAGGTAGAAAACAGATGCTCTATCAGCGGAGATAATATCATCAACGTTCTGAGTAAGGAATAGTTTATTATTTCACAAAATCTTCGTTCCCTTATGGCCTTGCTTAGGGACTTGGCAGGATATGAAATGAAGATGAATGATAGTTTAAACAGAGTTCACCCTTCCTCACAAGACCTTATGAGTAAAATACGAATACAGAACATTGGCTTGCAAGATTAGTAACATGTGAAGCACCTCCTGTAATATACTTTCTTTTTTTTAAATAATTGATTAGGAACATGTAGGACAGATCTCATTATCAAGGTCTATTGATTTTTCTACTCACAGCCTGTTGCTAATTCATTTTCCAATTATACAATAATGTTGTAAGTATAGAGGACAGATCTGGATGGAAATCTTAATAATTCAATGAGCAGAGCAGGTTTTTAAGTCGAGAAAGAAAGGGAGGTAATGTGGAACTTGAACAGAATGGCTGATCCAAGCAGGACTATGAACACAGCCTCTCAAAGGAAGCACCCTGGAAAGGGTTATGTCTTAAGGTGGATTACTAGAAGACTGGGTATTTGTTTGTGTATTTGTTTACCATATGAAGATGCAGCACAAAATGTGGTCACTGAAAATTTGTAAGAACATAATAACTGTTTTATGTTTCTGACAAGATAGAGGTACTTTTTGAATCCTTAGAACTATAGGACAAATCTTTACAGTTAACAATCAAGTATAATAATAAAGGGAATAGGCTGCAGCAGCCTAGATACTTGGTCGTTGAAAATTACTGTGTTCATAAAAAGGATAGATACTTTTGTAATTTTGACAACACTTTTTAGCCCAGGAGCTCTAAACATCTGTAGAAAATTAAGGGATTTTGCTTCTTAAATTTCATGCTTATTATCCTGTTTCTGAAAACATTACACTGTAAGAGGCACAATTAATTTAATTTTTATTTTGCTTTCCAAAAGTCCACAATATATTATTTAGGCGCCTCTATAATGAATGGAAGGTAATTCAGTTGCCCTGCTTTGGGGCCCTCATTTCAGATGGGTGAATCTCACTCCAAAGGAGCTGATGTTGGTGTTGAGGGATCCCAGTCAGCAGCGTCAGCCCAAATAGTGAACTTTCAGGTTCCTAAAAAAGGTGAAGCCTGACGGGACACTCCTCTCTGCTGGTAAGGAACTCCACCTTTTTTTAAATCTCATACATCTTAGACTATGCATGGTAGGATGCATATTAGAAGCAGATATATATATATATATATATATATGTAAAAAAAATCTCCAGTATACTATATAATATCCAAAGTTGCAGAGTGCAGTAATTACGGGAAAGCAGCTCCCTGAGAAGGGAAAATGTATTTATACTAGCTTTTAAGAATGCATAAAAGTAGATCAATAAAGGCAGTTCTTCTTTAGCTACCTAAATCTATGAAATTTCATATGCAGCTGTAGTTTTAAGTATGAATTTTGTAACAAAATTTGGGAATTATTTATTTTTACTTTATTCTTCAACTTAAGAAGATCTTTGCTTACTTGCAATTAATTAATTCCAGTTCCACATTTATTTATATTCATTAGTAACTAAGTTTTTTTTGTTTGGATAACAAATCTTTGCAATTCTTCTAAATAAAATGAAATAACATTAAACCAGAAAAAAGTATTTTGGATTAAAGGAAACAAAGACATGCTTATTTAACCCTTTAAAAATCCAGTTTAATTCTGAAATGGAAAACCATTTCAAATGCTGTAGATGAAACATTTAATTTTAAAAATGTTGAGTAAAGCAGTAGTAGAAAAGAGAGGAATGAGTCTGTAGCATTCTAACTATCAGATATTTTTTGGTATCCAGCTGCACAGCAACCAGGCCCTGGTGATGGCTGTTCTGCACTGCAGCAGTCTGCGGGGACTGGCTGTTTCCTGTTCATCAGCATCTAAGTGCTGCAAGACTACCTTCCTCCAGCAAATTTTAGTTCTGACAGGATTCCTGCAAGCCTTGAGATTCCACAGGTTCCTCCTCTCATTCTTTCACAATTCCAAAATTCACAAGCTGTGGGAAGTAAACACACTGAAATGATTTTTAGAAGGTGAAGTAACAGCCTAAATAGGCAATGCAAGGATCTATTAGACAGGCAGTGCTGCGTATTTAGATGAAAGATAGTCCAATTCTTCCCACACCACCGACTGTCTCCTCACATTCATCAGGCCTTCAAATTGTGTTATAAGAGCATTCATTGAAGAATTTTGACTTTACATTATGAAGAACAAAAGGTCAGCAGCCCTCAGCCTCAGACAAAAACTTGTAACACACATGCATGGGTAGCTGAGAGCAACACTATTTACCACTTGGGGAAACATTCAATAATTGAGATTGTATTTCCACACTTGAAACAATGTGATTTGCAAGTGACTCAAATTTAAAAATAATTTCTTAGAAAAGGCAGGGAAAATAACCCACAAAAATCCCAGAAAGATGTAATATACAGGTAAGGTATTATTCAGCCTACAGGATTTCTTTTTTAAAAGACTCCAGTTTCTTTTCTCACATTCCTTTCACCTTTAGAAGACGGCAATGCACCTTGTTGCAGCTACACTGGAACATATCATTGAGACACATGGGATGTGGAATTTATAGGAAATATATTTAAAACCAAGCTTTTAAAACTGCAAAATACATAAGTTCTTATGACTTATGAGACTAGTGGTACTTGCAGGGATATATTTTTTCTTATTGCACTGTTTCTAATAATTTTTTCCTTAAAAAGTATTTTATGAGATAGAACACATCTCACTTTTCAGTTTTTGCTTTTTTTTCTCCCTATTTCTTTTCTGTGTTACAGAAAGCTTACAAACTGTGCATGATAGAGGATCTGGCTTACAGTGATTAGCTCACTGGGATACTTGTAGTGATCTGGGACTCTGGACAGGCAAATTCTTGGAATAGTTCTCAGGTGGCTTTTATTGCCCTGCTGAACTCTGCATTACACAATTGGTTGTGTGCTGAAAAAAAAGGCAATTGAAATATCTCTATAAGTTTGCTTTTGTTCTGAATACGTTATAGTATATGCCAAGGGATGTAACACAAATCACAACTCGGACTGCAGAAAGATGAAATGACTTAATGCCACCACTCCATCTGCAAACCAGGTTTTGCAAAGCATGTAACACCACAGACAGTGCAGGAGATTGCTTTCATATCACTACAACAAGGAAGTGGTAGCCACTGGGGCTGGTGTCTGGTGGCCAGTTTACACTCAGATTTATGTCACTGTACCAACACTACACTGAGATAAGATTAAAGATGTCTCAAATCTTCCATCACACCTCCAACACTGGAGAGCTGTCTAAGCTGTCATGAATGGTACCTCATGTGGGGACAGAAACCCTTCTGAGTCTCTCTATTCTGTATGTTCAGTCTTGTCCAAAATTTATCCCATCTACATGTTGAAAACTGGGATTTTGTAGATGAGCGTGTGTCTTTAGAGAAAAAAATTAGAGTTGTGATGGGGAGCTAAAGAACAGAATATAGGGCACCGAAGTGGGAAAAAACTTCAGTGCCTTGAGTAGAATCTTTCTGTGGGGAAGAAAAAAAAGGAGTAATGAATATTGCACTAGACAAGGCAAGTAGCTACCCAAAATTGTAGATATGGAATATGAGTGTTTGAAGGTCAGAACCTTGGGGCTGGGAGTGTAAGACAGATAAAAGTACGACACCTGGCTGTAAGCTTGGAAGGCTTCTGTCTGCATCTTGTGATGCCTGTAGTAGCCTATGGGCCACCATTGTAAAAATAGCAAAGAAATACTACATCTGAAAACCACGAGACTCTTTCAACTTGCACATTTTATTTTCTTGATGTTTGGTCTGTCTAATTCCTTGTTGGGAAGGGCCAAAAATAAAGGACTACATAGGTGACAAAATGGCCCCAACATTTGTACTGACATTTGTGAAAGTATGCAAACACAGAAGAATATTCACATACTTGTCATTGTACTCAGATTGTGGTGGCATCTGATATCACAGATAAATTTGGATAAAAGTGAATGAATAGTATACCTGAATAAGACAAGCCAGATGGTTTGTATGATCCTGACATTTTTGAAACCAAAATGTATTTCATTAAATAAATTACTACTTTTCATTTTTGCTAAACAAATAATTAGCATTTCAGCAGCACAGAATAGCTACTTAAAATAGCTATAAAAATATTTATTGACATTTACTTACTTTTTCTGTCTTTTACTTTTCAGATAGAATAACTTTACCTGTAAATATACATTAACAAGGATCTTGGAGCATGAAATTAAATATGTGTATACTCACATATATATTTATAAAAGATATGATTTAAAGGTTTACATTTTTTTTTTCTGTTTGTTTTGTTTTGTTTTTTAAATGCTTTGTTTCTTCAACCAAAATCTTCACAAGAAAATATATCCCATTGTCACATTTTAAATGAAACACTGTCATGAGGTTCATATCTTGTCATACCTAGCAACTAACTTATGAGAAATGATAGTTTGCTTTCTGGTCTGATGCAAATGCTGTCATTTCTTAAAAATTCTTTTTGTGCTGAAAATATCTATTCTCCAAATTTAAATTGTTTTGCTTGGCTTCAAGCAAGGCAGCATTATTCTTTCATATGGCAATATATTTTAAAAAATGAAGGAATAATATTCTTTATTATCGATATTAGATATTAGTTTTAAGAAACCTCAGTGAGGGCTGAAGCTGTGTGATTCTTAGTGTTTCACAAATACAGAGCTAAAGATAAGCTGTTCTTGCAAGTCCATAATTTCAGGGCTAAGTGGTTTCAGTGTCCCTATATGCTCCTTCTCAATGAAGATAACCTCTCTCCTCCTGCGAACTTTAACTTCATGCTCTCACATATAATCATGGAATTTGCTCTGTGTTCATCACTTGGCTGCTCAACTCTGCTATTGCTCCAGACCCATTATTTCAGGACTACCACATCCTAAACTTGCCAAGGAACATGATTTCATCTCTTAACTGGTCCCAAAGAGAGAACAGGAGACCATCAGGAGGGCACAGCACCATAAAAAATGAAGTTGCATGCAGCCTTCACCTGTTTCATTATTTTAGTGGAGAGCTGAACAGGCTGACACGTGTGTGTGTTAGATGGGAGAGAGCTTAAGGGAGAGTTTGTAAGGAAAATTCCTCTATGGATAAAGAAAGCAAATCTTAAATTTTTTTTTTTTTTTTGGTCACGTTTGGAGCTCTGTGTGATTAATGAGTTAAGTATAGAAAAAACCAGGAACTTTTGTATTGAGACTTATGTATAGGAATGTTTTGATGAAACAGTAAGAAAAACTGAATTTGGGATGATTCTGTCTCCCTTTCCCCCCCTCTTTCCCTGCATATTCCGACTATAACGGCCTATTTCAGAAGGTCTCAGAATAATATACACTTTCTCCAGTAAAGCAGAAGCCTCTGGATGAAGGAAAGTCTGGTTAATCCATAATAATGGCAGGTCTGTTTATTGATCTCATAAGTTGCACTTTACTTGACCTGTCGAAAAAGCAGAATTCTCAGCATGTGCTTTCCTGCTACTCTAAGAGCCTTTCCTCACCTCGGGCAGATTGCTCCCCCCAGCCTCTCCCCCTGTGCTGGCAGCTGTTGTAAACCTTGGTCTAAATTCATTAACCTTCTTCCAAACAATCTATTCGAGTTCATCCTTGAGAAAGTGCAGATAGCATGATAAACACTCACTACTAGTTTTCTTCCCTGACATTCCTAACACACCTTTGCACAAGCTACCTATCTAATTTCCTCCTAATAGGATGAAAATTAAAATCAAAATCAATTCGAATTGAAATCAGCCCACAGACTAGAATTTCCTAATTAGTAATGCACTCATTATAGGCAGTATTAATGCCTGTCTAATACCAAGGAAAACTGCGCAGAATAATCTGAGTGGTACCAGACCAATCAATGGCATGTATCTGTAAGAAACAATCAAAGGGAAAGCCAGTGCTTAATGGAAAAACCTGTTCAGTGTGACTAATTGATTGCACATTGCTCCTACCTGAACAACACCCTGAAGTGCAGTGTTGTTGTTGCCATGCAAATGTGAGTGGATCTCCAGTGGCTCTTGCCTGGGTAAAAAGTTTGTTTTGCTTTGCTTTTTATGCTTTGTTTTGCATTAACTGGGTAAAATTGGACCCAGCTGCATGACTTGGATGGTGATGTTACCACATAGCGTTGCTGAGTTGTACCCAGAGCCAGGACAATCTGGAAGTATATTCCTGGGTGTCTTTTAACAGTACCTCTTAAAAGAATGCATTTTATCTTTTAAAAAATTGTCTTTGAACAGTGCAATTTCCGATAATGTAATGTGAATGCTACAGTAAACAAAAAGGGAATTTTTTAAAGGAATCATTGACCTTTAAATGCTTGATTCACCTTTAGAGGTGAATTCTAACTCACATCTAATTTTATTGGAATTTTGTATCATAATTGTCTTATGATTGACTGGAAATACCCTCTGGTTTTATTGTCTCAGGAAGAATACAAAATCTGAAATTGAGTTGTAGACTTAAGGTAGAACAACTATATATTTTTTTTTGACCAAAATGAGAAAAGGTAACTTAGGTGAAGCATTAAATCTCTAGATGGCTAAAGGTAGCCATGATGAATCAAAGCCAAAAAGTACTGAGAGAGCTGAATGGAAAGTTTGAAAAAGTTTTGCTAAATTTTTTGCAAGTTCTGCTCTCACTTGAATTAGCTTTAAATAGGCATTTCCAATTATTGCCTTACATAAATAGTTCTAAAAAATCGATATCTGACAGACTGTCAAAATCATGTTCAGATAGATGGCTTTGGTAAGTATGGCTGCAGGTCAGATGTGGGTTCTGCCAGTTGTGCAGGGGTTTGTGAGCATCCTAAGTACTTAGACTGCATTGAAATTTTTCCAAAAAAGTATTAAAAGGGGACAGGACTCCTCAATGTTCTTTCTGATATATCCAATAGTACTATTTTTAATGTAGAAATGTGCAGGTGTTGCAGAAAAGTCTAAAAGGATATCTTGCATTTTGAGTATGGGATATTGTCTCAAGCTTTACATTTGCCTGAGAAATCAAAACTTTTTGGTAGACTGATGAGCAGATGCATTGGAAAAGAGAAAGAACAATATTGGATATTTATTTCCCCAGCCTTTTATTAGTAAACCCAAACTAGTGTCAAAACATTCCCAGCCTCTGGATCTGAGAAGTCACTTTAGGACCCACTGTGCACGTCATGCAGCCTAGAAGGCTGTGAAAATTTAAAGGCTTGCAATTTGGATAATGCTATCTTACTGTTTTTCTCTATCTAGAAGACAGTGGTGAATTATAGCATTTTGCTGCAGTAGATGATAGGATTGTAGATTGGTTTTGAATTAGTTCCACATGTACTGTGAACAGAATAGGAATATTATTTTAGTGGGAACGGATCAGATCTAGCAGCTCCTAACGAAGGGGCTGTTCATTGCCTGGTGTTTCTCAGGAGAAGCCATGCATACATTAAGGCAGCTGGAAGAAGCAGTGTGGTTGGTGGAAGACACAGACTTGCCTTTCCAAAAAGCTGTCTCAGGCAATGTCAGTCAATGGGATGTCTGAGTTTGCTAGAGAAGGGGGAGTTCTTGGAATACAAGTTCAAGGATTGATTTGAGTCACCATAGGTTAGAATAGTTCAGAAATTGTTTGTGCTGTAGGAAATCACTGAAGTTTTGCCTTAAAATTCCTTAATTTCGCATAAATTATCATGTAGTGATTGAATGGTCAGCCATTGCAGCAGAAAAAGAGCGTATTGCTTTACAATGTTCTTGTCTCATCTGTAATATTTGGTGAACAGCACCTGATTGATGGGAAGGTAACGATAATCCAGCTCGTCCACTCAACAAGCCAGAGAGAACATCCAGATAAAACAGCCTGTGCTTCTGACACCCAGAAATGGCTGAAACGACTGCCAGAAGTTATTGAGCTGGAGAGAAGTTTGAATGAATTAATTAGGCATGAGTCACGTCTTTCCACAGAGCAACTGTGGGCGCTGGCTGCCGGAGCACTTGAAAAGTCAACAAGGGCCCCTTTTGAGGGAGCTGGGCTAAAATTTCATAACTGAATAGGATTTAGAATTCTGCAGTGCATTTGGGATAATAATACCCCACAACAACTAAGATTATTTAAAGACAAGCAGCTTCAAATTGTCAATAACTCAAATGCCAGCAAACTTGGGTGGTGAAGGGTGGCAGAGTGTTAATTGGTCTGGAAGCAGTATAAATACTTTCTGCATTTATCTCGCTTACAAATGTTCACTGGTGATATGTTATCAGTAATTTATGATGTGCCATGACAATCGCTTACATTTCTGACAAAAATAGCAATTAGTTAGAAGAATGAGGATTCTCCTTGAATGTTTTCATCAAGTCATAAGGGGGATTTCTTTCCTTCCATGCATGAATTGCCTGTAAAAATTCTTTTAATTTGGCAGTTTTCTCTCTTGCCTGAATTTGGTCCAGTTTTTAATTCTAAAGACCTTACAAATGCTGTAATGAAATTATATGTATTAATTATGTGCATATCCAGTGCACACATTTGCATGCAATCATGGTGATAAGTACAAAAGAAACTCATCATTTTAATCATGCACTTTCTTGATACTTGATTCTGACATTGTGGCTTATTTGATTTTGTTTTCTCCTTCACCGACATGGTAATTATTAACAAAGCTTTTCTTCTAAAGGAGAAATAAAACGTGCATCAAACTTTTCAAGTGTTGCCTCATGTATGGGGAGTGCTCTGTTTCCCCCAAAATTTCATGCAGGATGCTTATCAGGTGCTGGAAAATTAGTGGAGGGGTCCAATTTTTTACAGTTGAGTATCACAGTGCAGATAGGTACTGAACTACATCTTCACTTTCAACCTCAGGGAAAGGCATTTGCAGCACTGTGAGAAAAGTCAGATGATTTCTGAAGAACATGACTGCCATGAATCCAGAAGATCTCTGTGCTCTTAGTTGTTTAGTAGCTGGAATAAAAATACTGTAAAATCCAGGCGTCCCTGATATATATTTTTAATATTTCTGGATAACGTTATCTTTCTGTTTGCAAAGTAGAGAAGTTTCAGTCATGTTGCTAAGTGCATTTACTTGTGTTATTCAGTGACTGCTGCTAGAGTTTGGAAAATGAAGAGTTTGCCTAATTCTTGATGATTTAAGAGATTCTAGAAATATATTTCAGAATTCATAGGGAACCTAAAAACTCAGATGTACTATTATAGTTGCATTCACAGGCCACTAAAAGATAGATAATATTGGTGAAGACTCAAGTCAGAAGCAACTCACTTCAGTATGCTTCCTCTTTGCAGGAGAGCTGGAGAATGCAGTAATGAAACTTTCCTTAATAAGTTTTATAAGCAGACATATTCAAAAATTATTGGAGCCAACTGGAAGTAACAGCTTAGGAGTTTTGAGTAAGTTCTGGAACTGTCAGATTTTAGTTATAAATGTAGTCATATTTAGTTATGTACATCCTCTTCCTTCTAGACCCTCTTGTTTTATAACTCACCTTTAAAAAAGCTTCACTTGACAAGTCAGTTTTCAGCTGTGGATGGAATCTAGGATCTGAGCACCAAGTGTGGGATGTTGAAATATGACGTAACCATAAAAGACAGAAAGTGGGGCTTTTTTTTTTTTTTTTCATTTAATTTGGAGAAGATGTGGGAATTGAACCACTTGGACCTCTTTGTATCTGCTCTAGGGTTACTGTGTCAGGTGACACAGTCCCAGGTGACATTGTTCATTGCCTGTGGCTCTGGAAAGTCGTTCGAATAAACCTACTACATCACTGCCTAGGCACTGGGAAGGTATGAAGCACTGAAGCTAAAATGGAACAACGTTGCTTAATGTTAGAGAGCAGCCAAATGTTATATTCCAAACAAAGGGCAGAATTTGGTCAGCAAGATCAGTCAGTGGAAAAGGAGACTCAATCTTCTGATATATTACAGAAGCAGTTGTTTTCAGAAAGACATTTTTTCTAATAGGGATGTATTTAATCTTTTATTGAACTCCCTTAGTCCTGAACTGCATAACAACGCAGTGATATGAGCTGCTATACTCAGCTGTACGTGCTTTCCATTAGACCCATGAGGAATACATCAGAAATGCCTGCAGATCAGATGAGTAATAATAGTTACAATGGAAAAATGCTATTTTTTTTCCAAATTTTTCTCATTCCAGGTACAGAATATATTTCTTCAGTTCTTAGAGAGTGGGTGACAGGCTTATTTCAAGGATGAAGAAGATACTGCAGAAATACCGTGTGGCAACAGTGTGAATCACTGGGCTTGTTGCTTCTCGAAGAGTATCTGTCTCAGAGGATTCTGTTTTTTGTGAAACTGCTGTTATCTCCCAACCTCTGTCCTCAGACATTGAGCTGTTATGTCAGTGGCACTGAATAAAAATGATCCAGAGTTAACAGACAGGAAAAGAATCTTCAATCTGAAAAAAAGGCAACTAGCAAGTAAAAAAACCCAAACCCAAGAAAACAACACACCATGTTAAACTATGTCGTTTTTCAGTTAAACTCATCAGGAAGAGAAATTTATTTTGCTTCTGGAAAAAGCATTCCTCTGCCAGGTCCTCTGTCTTTCTATGACGTTGTGTGCAGGAACACAGTGTGTACTAGAAGAGGTGGCCCGTTCTTTTAGACCACTTTGACAGGAACAGGGTATTTTAGTTCCCAAATTTTCTCGGGTGTGGAAACTCTGAGGCACAGTTCACGGACCTGGGCTGTGTGCTGGAAATACTGTCAGGAATGATGAAAATGATAATAAATTTGCTTTTACTACTCCTCTCTGTTGTAGTAAATTTGTCCTGTATCTTTAGACAAAAATATGTACAGACCTTCTTTATAAACCCCTGGGGAGGAATTTGTGCACAAAAGTAACATTCTCTTTCTCTTCACTTATGTCTGTAGTGTCTTTTTATATTTGTGGAAGGTGTCCAACAGGTTGGAAAATGCATTGAAAACCTAATCCAGTCAGTACAATACTGGTTTTAGTTTAAACAAAGAACAAGGAGGTTTTCCCCTTTCCAAAGCAGTGTCTCCAAAAATACTTCTCATGTTCAGAGAGTACATTTTTGTCCTGGTTTAACTCCTTCTCTCCTGAATAAAAAGCAAGGCTATTTTTGCATAGAATAATACGGGTACCTTTTCAGGAAAAAATATACTTCACAGAATCATGAAATTGGTAGGGCTGGAAGGGACCCCTGGAGATCATCCAGTCCTACCCACCTGGCAAGGCAGGGTCACCTTGAGCACGTGACACAGGAAAGTTCCCAGGTGGGTTTTGGATGTCTCCGGAGAGGCAGATTCCATGACCTCCCTGGGCAGCTGTTCCAGTGCTCTGCCACCCTCAATGCAAAGAAGTGCCTCATCATGCTGAGGTGAAACTTCTTGTGTTTTGGTTTATGGACATTGCTCCTTGTCCTGTCACTGAGCACCCCCAAAAAGAGTCTGGCACCTGTTTTTTCTCTAACAGCAGAAGAAGGTTTGAGCAGAACTATAAGAATTTCTTACATATTTGGCCAAAATCTTTGTTAGTACAAAATGAAGTTAGCCCAATAGCATTTATGTGTAAGAGTGCAAAATTTGAACCATAGTGCACAAATCAAGGGCAGTGGCAAAGGAAATGTCATCTTTTCCCTGTGATATTTTTTGTAAAAAATATAGGGAACATTTGGCATTTTTTGACAATTGTAAAATTGTCAAAATTTTAAAATTCTGTAAAATTTCACAAGACTTTTCCAGAATGTATTCTTGCTAAATGAAAATGCTGAGTGTATTTTATTGCTGAATAAGGACAAGCAGGATTGGCAAAATGAAAATATTGCTCAAATGTAAGTCGTAAAAAAATGATCATAGCATTTCCCAGCTAGTGCCCAGAATTTTATGTGCAGATTTTTATTATAAGGATGAGAAAGGAAAATATTTGCTGGACATGGTCCTTGTCTTTGCTGAACTTAAGACTTCACAACACACCTTCCAAACTCCACAATGCATCTAAAGCATAGCTCCATACTAGCCACTGTTAAGGAAATTAACTTTAGCCCAACCAAAACCAGCACAGCACTCAATCAGGGACAGCAAACCAACAACTAAAATCTTGTCTGAATAGGTTCAAGCTCCTCCTGATATGGTGAGTATGAGGATGCAAATGACTCATTTTAAGCAGCCAAACAAGAGCTGAGTCTGGCTGAGGGAAATGAAAGGACAATTGTCCTAACCAAAAATCTATGAAGATTTTTCTCTTTTTCATCTCAGAAATCCCACCTTTTCAGTATTTTGAATGTTCACTGTTGCTGCAGAAAGATTCTGATGAATGACCATTCGTTGGAAAAGCAGTTTCCCTGCAAAATACCCAACCAGCAGTACTTTCTCTTAGGGTCCAGTCTGGTTCCTGCAGTAACCAGTGTGAATTAATTCAGAACAGCTGAATTCAATGAACAGATCAAAATCATACCTTTTAAGCTAATTTTTCTCGTACAGTACAGTAGAAGAAAAGTGTGCCTGGACAGTTCAAGCCTGTATGTATAGCAGAGGTCCTGGTTTCTGTGAGATATGACATTGTGCTACTCTCGTTGTGAAATATAATCCAGGGTTAGCTACAGCTCAAATGCAGAGGTAAAACTGCTGTTGTGGACCAAGAAAGCACAGGTGAGATGCACGAAGCATAAGATAGGAAAGGGGAAAGCAGTGTAAATATGAAGAGCTGAGGGAAACAGAGACCAGTGGAAAGGGCTGAAAGTGACTGGGGAAGAGTGAGCAGCTGAAGGGGAGAGCAAAGAGGAGTGGATTAAAAAAAAAAAAAACAAAGAAAGAGAAGTAATAGAGGAGGAAGGAGAATAAACGTGAAGGAAGTGAGGGTGGAGAAGTAGAACGGCTTCCATCTTTGCAATGCTTCACAGAGATATAAGAACAAAGAGCCATGACAGCTCTAAATGCAGGGCAGAGTACACAGCTGACAACAAAAATGCCACTGATTTTAAATGACCCAAGACACAATGTGCTGTCTGGATTTTTATTTTATTTCAAGAGTCATAAAATCCATACATTGCATTTTTTTGAATCTATGACATTCCCTGTATCTTTTTTTCCTGTCAAGAGATAACTTTGTTTTCTTGCATAAAGTCATGATTCATTTTGTATAACTCAGGAAGGAGCCTTAAGGCAGAAATCTTTTGCCTTCATTTGGAGCATCTGTAAAATGCAAGATGGAAAAAAATCTAATGGGTAGAGCAAGAGCATCCAGATCCTTGCTGTCTTTCACCTGACCAAGGTAAAAGGCTGCCCTGGTTTTAAAGGACATTAATTTGCAGCCCTCCTCTCTCCCCTGCATGCAAAGGGGTTCACGCTGCTGGCTGCCAGGGCAGCTGGTCAATATGCAAACTCTCATCTGAGGGTAATCCTACCTCAGCCCACACAGTATCGATTCAGATGTACCTTTTATTCCCCCTCACCTTCAGTCCTCTGTCTAGGCAAAGTCTCTCTGGTTTTCAGTGGGAACACTTAGCCAACAGTAGCCAGTGACCTAAATTCTGCCTCTCTCCTCCTCCTTATCCCACAAAACTTGGAACTGATCATGTCCCAAGACAAGTTCTGATGTATGCAATGATAAAAAACCCTCAAAAGATGAAGATTAAGAGAGAAATCCAGCCACTTTAAAGGCAAGTGACAGAACTTGGTTACATCTCTTTGAGTATCGGGAATTAGTTTCTTCTCAAGAGAAATATGAGATATTTGTCTAGCAGCCTGATGCCTTCCTTCTCCCTTCCTCTAGAGTGGGCTCTCCTCTGGAGAGTAAAACTGATGGCTACAGTCTGAATTCACCGAGAAGTGGACAGGATATTCGTCATGTTTTGTCTGCCCTTTCATCTGCACTGCGGGCTGCTTTTACACAGGGCTTTTACCCAGCTGGGTCCAGTTGCTGCTCAGGTTCCCAGCAGCGACTCAAGGGAGTCACAGGTGCCTGAGGGTGGCCAGAAGAAAGGTGCTTATGTACCTTGTACTTTCTTCAACGTAATTTTGGATGCTCAGGTAAGATTTCTACACTTCTTGTGTCTGCCTGAAAATCTTTCAGGACAAAGCCTGCCATGAAGAATTTTCTTAAAATACATTTTTGACTTTGCCTACAGATGCTTTTTGCAGAAAGTTAGAGAGCTGAGATTCAGAATTCCCATCTCTGCACTACAGCTTCATTGCCTGGCAACACAAACCTGAGGTGGGGCTTCCTCTCTGTCCTGAGGGCTGAGGAAAGAAGGCAGAGAGACACCTTGAGAGAAACTGGGTTGTTCTCAGGGATGTGTGCAAGACTTCAATTTCATTTTACAGATCTAACTCTTTTCTTTTGTGATCCCTACAGAGGTCACTGCAACAATCTGCCACATAATTGTGTTTGGTAAAAGGTTAATGTCAAGGCAATGTATGGGACATTTTTTTATTCTGCAGCAGAAAATGATTTCTTCCTCTTCTTTTTCATTGATAGAGTTGGTAAAGGTATATTTGTTATATTCGTGCTTGTGGGGTCATCCTCTAATTTCAGCTTATAGGGAGCACCAGGAAGTGGCGTTTTAAATTGTTTGTGGTTTTTTTTGTTTTTTTCCCAGTGAACTTAGCAATAGAAAAAAGCTCCATATACATATATGTGTGTGTGTGTGTTGTCTGTGTGTATGTGTATATATATATGTTCTTTTTTAAGGAGAATGCCTTCAGAGTGTTTCCACATAAGGCCTTGTCATGAAAGTGCTTGGTCTACAGTTCTGATGGGGAAAGAGATGGTGAAGCAGCACCTACTTCGTTCTTGGTGTGTCAGATAAAATCTCGTGATGTTTAGACCATATAAAGCATTGAGGTGTTGCAGTCACAGACTGGTCAGGGACATCATCACAGCTCACCAAAGTGAAACAGAAGGAGAGAAGTTTAAATAAGGAGAGAGGAATAGCCTATTTAGGAGTATTTTTAGCTCCACTCGTCCATGATAAAGTTTTTCTTCAGCTAAAAAAGTGGGTAGGGAGAGGAGAGGAGAGGAGAGGAGAGGAGAGGAGAGGAGAGG